>JAYESA010000005.1:240792783-241392783 GCA_036927795.1 Iris macrosiphon
AAATGCTCCGCCATGCCGAGGTAGCTCCCTCTGCGGGTAATGAGAAATCTGCGGTACTACAGGTGGCCTAGCTCCATATATCATGCCCCGATTCTGTGGAATCGATAGTCGTCCCCCGGGCGTAACGCCGTGCGGGCCTAGGTTGCGCACCGTACATGGCTAAGGTATTTTACATAGCGAGCACATATTTAGAGTACGCAGATAAATTGAAACTCAAGTTGAAATATGGAAAATTTCTCTTTATTGATAATGAACATCTATTATAAACTCTTGAACGAGTCATAAGGTTGTCGCACGGGCTTACAAAATGTTGGCACAAAATAAGATAGTTGTCCTGTATATTACATCCTTTATTAAAACTCAAAATAAGGGACCTCCAGGCGGGATGATGGCTTTCCTTCGGAGCTGCATTGAGTTTTGGGTCGCTAGCTCCTTGTTGAAAATATACTTCAAAAGATGGCACGATCAGGACGCGCCTACATCTGGACTGGATTGGGAAAATGACTTCAGCTCCTCGCTCGGATCTCCTTAGTACGGGAAACCTGTTTCAACGAGGGTCAGTACATCAAAATATACTGGTGAAGGCAAGCTAACCCAACTATACCAATAAACACATTATTTATATGAAGCATGCATATTATTTGTAGTCTTTCTATCTTGCCTTAGTTCATTTTACAAGCAAGTAATATATAAAAATTACTGAAATGAACTTGCCACCGTTCGGTGACTTTTACCTGCCCGTTTGAACCACCTGCATAATACTTACCATGTCCTTCCCTGCCATATAGACACAAGTTAGCTTGCACAGGTTTAAATACGAAAGGATCACTGGCTTAATGCCACGAAGGGACGAGTTATAGTCTCAAGACAAGAATGATATGCAACGCAGGTAGCGAGCCCCGCTACATAACACTTTGCCCCCTAACATACGACTATACATAATGTTCCATCCAGATCGGATCGGTCCCAGTACCCCGACGACCGTCGGCGGAAACCATAAGACCTTGTGCACAAGTTGTCCGTGATCAAACGACATTCATTAAAATTAAGGAAATACTAGCACGATACAAGTTCCATAGCATAAATATTTTGCATAGTCTTTTTGATCAATATATCGCATAGCAAAGTGTGTTCTATATGCATAACACAATTTATAGAAGAAGTATACATTCTAACTAAAATTGAAGCATATGAAGAACATTCTAAACGAACTAGCATGCAATGAGGTAACCATTCACAAGTTGATTTACAAGCATAAGGTTATCCAAGTCTATTCCTTTTTATCTTGACATCTTTTAGTTATTACTTGGTATCATTTGATCGGGGCAAGCACAAATACAAGATTTTAGATGTAAAGACTTGGCAGAAGGGTCATCTGAATCGAATATAAGCCACTCACAATTTGGTTGGGAAAATAAAGGAAAGAGGTATTTCAGGACTCCGCTCGCGCGTCGCCTACTGTTCGTTCACCTGCATTGCCACGAACAGCTGATCAATACCTCTTTCACTCTCCAATATCATAATTGAAGTGCATTTTAACTAACGAAAATAATGAAATCCATTAAAAACCGTTCAAGAAAACACAAGCAAAATCTGAAAACCAACTCAAGGCACGAAAGCAACAAGCGACAGCGAAAACTAGGAAACAAAAGATGCAGCGGAGAGGTCCCTCCTGACTCTGCCGCTAAGTCGATCCTGGGGGCACGGTCCACTGAATATGGGAATCAATTTCGAAGAAGCAAATCCATAACGAGGATAATATATTATTTCAATCTATCCTGATCGAACGACACCGTCTTGTATTTCTTAGCCGTGCTCCCCGAATAGGGGGAACGGGGCACCACATCCTACCCAACTAATTGGAAGTTTCGTCCACGAAACTTAGGAATAGAACCTACCACTAGGAAATAATGAGAGAAACCTTTCCCTCATCTCAGATTCAAGCTCCCAAGTGGATTCTTTGACCGAATGATTTCGCCAAAGCACGCGCACAAGAGGAACCGAGCGACTTCGAAGCAGCTTTTCTTTACGATCCAAAATTTGTACGGGTTGTTCAACATAAGTCAAGTCTTCCTTAAGATCCAGTTGATCCAGATCTACCATATGACTCGGGTCGTACACGTACTTCCTAAGTTGAGAAACATGAATGACATCGTGCACTTCGGACAGTGACGGTGGTAGGGCAATCTGATATGCAACTGAGGCAACTCGCTTTAGTATTTCGAACGGACTGACGAGTCTCAGACTTAGATTTCCTTTTGCTCCAAATCTGGTGACTCCTCGCATGGGCGAGACCTTGAGAAACACCCGATCTCCTTCTAAGAACTCAAGTGGACGTCGATGTGTGTCTGCGTAGCTCTTCTGGTGACTCTGAGCTACCTTCAACCATTCCCGAATCAAATAAATCTTTTGGACAGTCTGCTCTACAAGTTCAGGGCCAAGAATTTGCCGTTCTCCAACTTCATCCCAACAGATCGGGAATCTGCACTTCCGCCCATATAATGCCTCATACGGCGCCATCTGAATGCTGGATTGGAAGCTATTGTTGTATGCAAATTCAGCTAACGGTAGATGCATGTCCCAACTCATCTTCAAGTCCAAGGCGCAGAGTCGTAGCATGTCTTCGAGGATTTGGTTGACACGTTCTGTTTGACCGTCTGTCTGTGGATGGTAGGTGGAGATGAACTTCAACTTCGTCCCCATTGCTGACTGTAGACTTTCCCAGAAATACGATATGAATCGACCATCTCTATTGGAGACTATAGATACGGGCACGCCGTGGAGCCGAATAATTTTATTGAGGTAAATCTGAGCCAATCGGTCGGCACTCCAAGTAGACTTGATAGGTAGAAAGTGAGCTGACTTGGTGAGTCGATCAACAATAACCCAGACGACATCATTACCCCATTGCGTCTTTGGCAAGCCAACAATGAAATCCATTGTTATATGTTCCCATTTCTACTCCGGAATAGCGAGATTCTGCATCTCTTTGCCCGGCTTCTGGTGCTCGACCTTTACCCTCTGACAAGCAATGCAATGCGACACGAACAACGCCATATCTCATTTTAAGCCATGCCACCAAAACATCATAAGGAGATCTCGATACATCTTTGTGCTACCCGGATGAGAAGTATAACTAGCATAATGAGCTTCCGTGAGTATCTCTTTTCTGAGGGCCGCATCATTTGGAACGCACAGTCTTCCCTTCACTCGGATCATCCCGTCTGTGCCTACCGCAAAGTCGGTTGCCTTTCCTGGTGAGATAAGACCTTGCATCTTTTGCAAGAATATGTCATCCTTCTGAGCGGTCTTGACCTTTCTAACAAGCCGGTTTTGAGGCACAGTTGAGCCACTTGCGCCCCCTTTTTGTATCTGATTAGTAGTGTAATGCCCAAAGATTCAAGATCTCGACGTAGCTTGTCATCAATAGCCAAACTCCCAACGAACACTCAACCCAGTGCATCAGCTACAATATTTTCCTTGCTAGGCGTTGACGAAGATTCAAATCTTTTTGTGTGTAGAGATATTTTAAGCTCTTATGGTCTGTATAGATCTCGCACTGTACACTATAAAGGTAGTTGTGCCACAGCTTCAGCGCGAACACTACTGCGGCAAGTTCAAGATCATGTGTTGGGTAATTCTTCTCGTGAGGCTTTAACTGCCTCGACGCGAAGGCTATCACTTTGTCCCGTTGCATAAGGACACATCCCAATCCCTTACCTGAGGCGTCACTATATATTTTGAATTCGTCCGGTCCGTCTGGAAGGGTAAGAATTGGTGCTGAGATGAGACGCTACTTTAACTCCATAAATGAAGCTTCACAGTCGTCCGTCCAAGTGAACTTTACTTCCTTCCGAGTAAGTGAGTCAGAGGCGATGCAATTTTAGCAAAATCTTTAATAAATCTCCGGTAGTAGCCCGCTTGACCAAGGAAACTCCGTATATCGCTAGCTAACTCATGCCGTTTCCACTGCATAATGGCTTCTACTTTCTTTGGGTCAACCGAGATGCCTTGTGCAGAAATAATATGCCCTAGAAAGGATATGCTGTCCAACCAGAACTCGCATTTACTTAGCTTGGCATACAACTTGTTGTCTCAAAGGGTTTGAAGCACCATCCGTAGGTGTTCTACGTGTTCATCCCTATTCTTCGAGTACACCAAGATGTCGTCTATAAAAACGACCATAAATTTATCGAGGAATGTTCGGAACACTCGATTCATCAAATCCATAAAGGCAGCAGGTGCGTTCATCAGACCAAACGACATAACGGAAAACTCGTAGTGCCCATAACGGGTTCGGAACGCAGTCTTGGGCATGTCTTCTGATTTAATCTTCAGTTGGTGGTAGCCCGAGCGAAGATCAATTTTCGAGAACTCCGTTGCCCCTTGCAGCTGATGAAAGAGGTCATCTATCCTTGGAAGAGGATACTTGTTTCTGATGGTGACCTTATTCAGCTCCCGATAATCGATGCAGAGGCGTAGCATTCCGTCTTTCTTCTTCACGAAGAGCACAGGCGCGCACCAAGGAGACACGCTCGGACGGATGAACCCGCGATCCAGTAACTCTTGCAGTTAGCACTTTAACTCCTTCAGTTTAGCAGGGGCCCTTCTGTACAGAGGCTTAGAAATTGGCTGAGTATTCGGGAATGTGTCGATGGTGAACTCGATCTCTCCGTCTGGTGGCATGCCGGGTTGTTCATTCGAAAACACATCAGGGAACTCTGCCTCAATGGAAGAAGACTCAACCTTTGCGTAATCCAGCTGTGTATCCCAAACCGACGCTAGGAATCCCTCGCAGCCTGAGTGTAGCATTCGCCGAGCAGATATCACAGAAATCACCATGCAGGACTGGTCGCATTTCTGCTGATCATCTGACTCGGTAGCAGAATTCGCTTCTCCAGGCAGGCGAAAGATGACTCATTTTTCTGCATATTCAATAGTTGCCGAGCAGGCGTCGAGCCAATCCATTCCCCAAATGATATCATAGTCCCGAATATCTAGAACTAAAACATCTAGCGTTAGCTTCCTTCTCCTATACAGACGTAACCACCTTGGCATACTGAACGAACAGGTATTTTCGTGCCGGAGGGGGTGCTAACACTAAGGTCTAAATGCAACGGTGTCATGTCTATATTATTTTCCACGACAAAATTTGTGGATATAAAACTATGCGTTGCACCAGAATTAAATAGCACACGTGCAGGTACGTTATTAAAAAGTAATATACCTGACACAACAGTGTCTGAAGCCAGAGCTTCCTCTCATGTCATTATGTAGACCCGACCTTGAGCTTGGCGATGCTCTTGCTGAGGCGCAGCTCTGTTGGCCTGGGGTGCAGTAGCCTGATTTGGATATTGAGGTGGAAGCTTAGAGGGGAGCGGACAATGTTGATCGCCACAGTTGAAGCACAACCCTTTCTTGCTGTAACATTTTTCGATGGTGTGCCCCTATCTTTTGCAGAAATCACAAAATGGTCTCTGGTTCCCTTTCAGATGACCGCCGTTGTTTTGACACTTTGCAGCGGTGTTTCCTCTTTCTTTGCTATGGCGTTTGTGATAGGAGGTATGCACAGTGCCGGAAGGAACGGGAGGATACTGCGGTTCAAGAGAAAGGGCGTGATTCAGGACTTCCCTTATCGTCTGGTACTGGGGAACGACCACGTGCGCGTGAATAGCAGGACGCAGACCGCCTTCAAATCGTCTGGTACGACTCGCCAATCAGGTAAATAGGAGCTTGCGAATTTGGCGAACCGGTTAAATTCGGTGGAATACTGCTTTACTGTCATGCTTCCTTGGCGTAGTTGCACGAACTCGTTCTCTTTCTGACGACGTACGGGAGGGGGTATAAACTCCTCTTCAAACGCGCCATACAAAGTAGCCCATGCAATTATCTCTTCATGAAGTTCTGTTGGAAGAGACCTTCGATGCACGTCCCACCAATCATGTACGTTCAAACGGAGCTGGAGTTGTGCGCACGCAACGCGCTTCTGCTCGGGCACCTCTAGGAGTTTGAAGTGGTCTTCCAGTTCGGCCAACCAATCTAGAGCCACGATTGGGTCCTCAGTCCCTTTAAACGGTGTGTTGCAGACTTTCTTGAAGTCGCCAAAGTCGAAGGCAGTCATATCCTTCTTCCTTGGCGTCTGAGGCATCTCGACTTCAAGTACGGGTTGCTCCACCGGGTGTCGCAGCTGTTGCCGCTGTTGCCGCTGACTAGTTGGAGGCCAAAGTCTGAACAATCTGCTGCAGGGTATCTACCTGCTTTTGTTGGACCGAGAATCGGGTTTCTATATGGTCTTAAAACTGGGTTTGTCTCTCTTCCACTCGCTTCTCGGTCCGTTCGTAATGAGACTCCTCCCTCTGTTGGTTTGTCTCCAACATCCGCATCATTTGCTGAATGGGGTCAATACGAGACATGGCTCTCTGGCTCCGAGAACTTCCCGAAGTGCCAGAACTACTTTCTTGGGCTTGCGTCTCGCCCGGTGCTAGTGCTGATGATTGTGCTTGTGCCATTTCTTCAAAAGAAGGTAAATTACATCAGGATCATAATGTATTATGGACTCATTGTATGAACGTATCTCATTTTGGCCTAACGAGTTCAAAAGTTCGCACAGGAATTTGATCGTTAAAGGAACTTTTCCAATACGAGGGTCAAAGGAACTTGAAGCTGTGCTCTGATACCAACATGTCACGCCCCAATTCCGTGGAATCGATAGTCGTCTCCCGGACGTGACGCCGTGCGGGCCTAGGTTGCGTACCGCACAAGGCTAAGGTATTTTACATAGCGAGCACATATTCAGAGTACGCAGATAAATTAAAACTCAAGTTGAAACATGGAAAAGTTCTCTTTATTGATAATGAACATCTATTACAAACTCTTGAACGAGTCATAAGGTTGTCGTACGGGCTTACAAAATATCGGCACAAAATGAGATAGTTGACCTGTACATTACATCCTTTACTAAAACTCAAAATAAGGGACCTCCAGGCGGGATGATGGCTTTTCCTCGGAGCTGCATTGAGTTTTTGGGTCGCTAGCTCCTTGCTGAAAATTTATTTCAAAAGATGGCATGATCAGGACATGCCTACAGCTGGACTGGATTGGGAAAATGACTTCAGCTCCTCGCTCGGATCTCCTTAGTGCGGGAAACCTGTTTCAACGAGGGTCAGTACATCGAAACGTACTGGTGAAGGCAAGCTAACCCAACTATACCAATCAACACGTTGTTTATATGAAGCATGCATATTATTTGTGGTCTTTCTATCTTGCCTTAGTTTATTTTACAAGCAAGCAATATATAAAAATTACTGAAATGAACTTGCCACCGTTCGGTGACTTTTACCTACCCGTCTGAACCATCGGCACAATACTTACCATGTCCTTCCCTGCCAAGAAGACACAAGTTAGCTTGCACAGGTTTAAATATATGAAATGATCACTGGCTTAATGCCACGAAGGGACGGGTTATAATCTCGAGACAAGAATGATATGCAACGCAAGCTCCGCTACATAACACTTTGCCCCCTAACATACGACTATACATAATGTTCCGTCCGTCCGGATCGGATCGGTCCCAGTGCCCCGGCGACCGTCCGCGGAAACCATAAGACCTTGTGCACAAGTTGTCCGTGATCAAACGACATTCATTAAAATTAAGGAAATACTAGCATGATACAAGTTCCATAACATAAACGGTTTTGCATAGTCTTTCTGATCAATATATCGCATAACAAAGTGTGTTCTATATGCATAGCATAATTTATAGAAGAAGTATACATTCTAGCTAAAATTGAAGCATATGAAGAACATTCTAAACGAACTAGCATGCAATGAGGTAACCGTTCACAAGTTAATTTACAAGCATAAGTTTATCCAAGTCTATTCTTTTTTATCTTGATATCTTTTAGTTATTACTTGGTATTGTTTGATCGAGGCAAGCACGAATACAAGATTTTAGATGTGAAGACTTGGCAGAAGGGTCAATTGAATCGAATATAAGCCACTCATAATTTAGTTGGGGAAAGGAAGGAAAGATTGTTTTAGGACTCCGCTCGTGCGTCGTCTATTGTTCGTTCACCTGCATTGCCACGAACAGCTGATCAATACCTCTTCCACTCTCTCCAATATCAGAATTGAAGTATAGTTCAAAGAACGAAATAATAAAATCTATCGAAACCGTTCAAGAAAATGCAAGAAAAATCTGAAAACCAACTCAAGGCACGAAAGCAACAAGCGACAGCAAAAACTAGGTAACAAAATATGCAGCGGAGAGGTCCCGCTTGACTCTGCCGCTAAGTCGATCCTGGGGGCACGGTCCACTGAATATGGGAATCGATTCTGAAGAAGCAAATCCATAACGAGGTTAAGATCTTGTTTCAATCTATCCCGATCGAAAGATACCGTTTTGTATTTCTTAGCCATGCTTCCCGAATAGGGGGAACGGGGCACCACACCACATCTCTGCCCTTGATATGTACCCTGGCCTGGACGATAAAGGGTCCAGAGACAATCCTTCACCATATGCTCCGTTGATCCACAATGTAAGCACGCTCCAAGTCTCTTCCAAAATATCTCCCACGTGTGCCCAGTCCTCTAACAATAGGTGCATTGAGGATCCTGTTGCACCCGTCTCTGAGGCTGCTGTGGCATCCGCTGTACTGGAGCTTGTACTAGGGTAATAATTGGCTCATATATCTAATATTGCTGCTGATAATCTCCAAACTGTACAAAAAATTGCTGTTGTTGGAGCTGATAAGCCCCCTGATACTGTTGCTGGAACTGCGACCACTTTTCCAGTCCCGCATTGCTACTGGCACTCCCAAACATATCACGGTCCCTCTTCGGCTTTAAGTTCCACTCTCGCTCGACCTTGTGTGCCTCCACAAGTATCTCAGAATATGTCTCATAGAAAGACGGAATGAGGATCTTCACTTTCTAATTCAGACCCTCTCGAAAATGGATAGCCCGAACTTCTGGCTCCCTTACCAAGTACTCCATAAATTGGCTCAGCCTTACGAACTCTGCGGCGTACTCCTCTACGGACATGCTCCCCTGTGTAAGGCTCTTAAACTGACTTCCTAAGTCAATCTGTCTGTCCGAGTAAAGAACTTCTTCTTGAAGAGGTCCTTGAACACCTACCAAGACCGCCCCGTATCAGTAAGAAGTGGCTCATTCCTGAACCAAGTGCGAGCAACGTCAAAAAGTTGAAGTCCTACCGCCTCAACCTTCAGATCCTCAGCAAGACGGGACACCCTCATGAGATGCTCGATATCCTCGAGCCAATCGTCAGCATAGACTATACCCTCTATCCCCTTGAAAACCCGAGGTTTTAACTTCTTAAAATTTTAAATATTGTCCGACTCGAGCTGAACATCCTGTGGCTGTGAAGGAATCCCTCTCTGAACTGCTGCAATAGCTACCTAATGGGCATTTTCTATACTCTGCCGTATCATATCTGACTACCTGTGCTGAGCCTCTATCTGTGCCCTCTGTACCTCCATCATCTCTCTAAATAGTGCAACCATCGACACGACATCTACTGACAATGGAGGTGGTGGAAGTCCCTCCGAAGCAACTGGGGTAGTCCTCGAAACAGGTGGAGGAGAACTCTCGAAGGCATCCGAGACTCCTACGTGAACTGATGTCGTAGGAGGTACAACCCCTGCTGTCTGAGTGGAAGGTTGAGAGGTGGCAGACCTTGTAGAAACTGCTCCCGATCGATGGGATCTGGTCTTCGGTGGCATCCTGAAGACAGATCAAACCAAAAGAGATTAATTCGATACGATATAAGATATTATTAAGGAAGGACAACAATATTTAAAGTATTCAGAAGGAATCAAAAGTAGCAATTTCAAATCAGATTGGAATTCCTAGTTGTGATTGAGTATCCCTCTCTTATTCTAGTATCCTATGTCCTATATCCTATCGTAGGCTCGCAGTAGCACAACTAAGTCGTCGCACTACCAAGATATTGCACAACTTGCGAAGCCTGACCTGCATGAGCCACCACAAAAATATGTCACGACCCGCACCCGGTGAAGGGGCACGAGTACGTGGGTACGTCTAGCCTACGCCGTAGCATCGACGGTAGAACGCTGTCTATATCAACTATACTATCTAATCATCTCACAATAATGTATAATCTGTCAATAATATCTCAACTCCAAGAAGAAGGGCAAGATACTTAATGCAACACAATACTCAATCACAAATCTATAGCACAAAAAGATATCAAAGAAGTCTAACATAACTATTTGGTCTAAATATAACAACAACAAATAGAAATAATATCCAAGTCTCAAATATATGCCGGAAAAAAAATTGGTACCAAAATGCTAAAGAAACAAACTATGATAACTAGTGATTCCGGCTAGATCTCCCGGAAGTCACTCCAGAACTAGTGGGTCTATGTCTGCACCATCTATAGGTCGAGGTCCATAGTACATCGGACAACAATCTCCCAGATCCTCTAAAAAATGTTATCCAGTTAGGAATGGAGCGAAGTACAACCCAATAGCAGTTCCAATTAATTGACAAAAACTTTAAAATAGTAAAATAGAGGATGCTATATACGATGAGAATATAACTGATGATCTAAGAACAATGAAGGAACATACAAAACTAGCAACAAAAATATAAATTAATGCGTACAAGAATGAAGGAGATGAACTATAATGTCAGAAATAAAACAGGATAATCTATGAACTGAAAATAGAATCTATAATATACCATGTGTTTGAGATACTAACTAAATATGTGATCGGCTTGGGATATTCAATAATTACACTAAGGAGCTAACTCAATCATACGTGAAGTGTATGATTAGTTAGTAGCCAATGATTACACTACTATCCGATAGTTCTTGATCACATATTTAATTAGTATTTTCCCTGCTCCGACTGATACGATGGATCGAATCATGACATGTTACTAGCCAATGTATCCAATATTTAACCTATAATATCCAATATTATTCAATACCAACAAGAAGCAGTATTCAATACCATCTCGATAATCAAGGTAACATCTCATGACTGATGATCCAATAACAATATCAATCCATGTACCAATGTATCAAAGAATCATAAGTAACATTTTTAAATACTTGAATTATAGTAGTAATCAAATAATAGAAACTATAAGAGAATGTACTCCATGTGGTCCAAAATAAATGATACGAAACGGTATCCGAACTGGTGTCACACAGACCTATATATGAAATATTGTATTAATACAAGATTTTGGAATAAAAATAAGTTAAACTAGTTCAATTCTAGGTCATAAAGCCATTTTAAGTCAAAACAGTCAAACTAGGTCAACTCTAGGTCAAACTAGTCAAACTTGGTCAAACTAGCTATTTCTAGGTTGTATGAGTCCATCTCTAGGATATTGGGTCCATACACTATGTAGCTAGGCTATACTAGCTATAATAGGATACTAGAAAACCAACAAAATACCGTATCATAAGATACATAAATTATTAGATATAAAAATACTATAATATATATATACAAGACAAAATATATAGTACTCCTAGCTAAAGTAATGCTAAGTGGATACCTTGGCTTTGAACCAAATGCGGTATCACACCACCTACACACCCATCTTGATACACAAACCTAATACCTTAAGTATAAACCAATACCTTGACATTACCTTGGTATCACAAGGTAATCCAATATCTAGCATTAACTAACTAACCATACATACCTCACTATACACTAATATGCAATTAAACATAACTTATAACAATACTAGCTACTAACTATACTAAGATACTATGTTTACCCTTTACCTTGAGATACCCCATTTACCTAGACTAAAATCTCAAGGTAATACCCAATACATGGGTCATATATCTAGTCATTAGATATAACTATATATACACTAACATGCATTTAAACTCATAACTATACTATACCAACTAACATATAAATATATATACACCAATTAACTAACTAACTTATATAATACTAACATACTATTTAATACTAAAATCAATACATACAACTAACATAACTAGCATACCAATTGGTTATTCAATACCCATAACCAAGATACCTCAACTCTGATTACCTTGGTGTAACTCAAGGTAAACTAGAAAATAATACTAACCTATGCTAATACTAACTAGTGCTTATATATATACCCTCATATATATATATATATATATATATATATATATATATATATATATATATATATATACTAACTTACTAACAATATTAACTAACTAACTTACTTATCAATATAAACTAACTTAGCTTATTAACTTATCTACAACTTAAACTATAAGCATTATGCTATATACTAAAGCTACTGCTGCTTATTGCTGCTGATTCTGCTTATCGCTGCTTCTGCTGTTACTTATTGATGCTGCTGTTGCTGCAGCTTTTTGCTGCTGCCGCTCACTGCTTATCGTTGCTGTTGCTTCAACTTGCTGCTTCTGCTCCTGCTTTTGCTGCTGCTTATGCTGCCCGACCTGCTTATTGGCCCCCCTAGCTCACAAGAACACACACACACACACACACACACACACACACACACACACACACACACACACATACACACATATATATATATTCCTAATGATGCACATGAACTCTCTATTCTCCAATGACCACCAACACATCACAATTATAATTAGAAACATATATATATATATATATATATATATATATATATATATATATATATATATATATATATATATATATATAACAATTATAATTATAATACTATAATTGTTATAACTAAGGTAAATTAAATTAGAATGCAAAGTATAAAACACGTGGAGTGCACCGCACCTGTATCACACTCAATCTATGATAGGCTTACGATACGAGTCCACCACACCACCAAACGTATCTCGAAGGACACGAGCAAGTCTAGAATCATAATTATGAACAACACGAAGAGCTAGCTACTCAACTACGTACCTGTGTCAAAATGTGACATGCTCAAACCCCCATGTCAGAAAAAAACCCTCAAATTAACCCGTATCGCCAAATTATCGGGATACGACCTATACGTATCAAATTGTGGATACTACACTAGTCATACACAACCAAACACATATCAATTTGGTCTAATTGACCTATTGACAAATACAAGATGTGCTAATCTCGGAATTCTCCCAAAATTGACACAAAATACCACATAACTTTCTCCATAGGCCTCATATGAACCTAAATTCACTTCCTATGGGTAGCCTTAGTACATGGGATGGTTCCTAATGATTAAGTTACATATTTAGAGTCTAATTAGAGAGAAAAAACTAAATTATACTTATTGGGAGATGGATTTCCAATAAAATCTCTGAATTGAGTGTCAAGAGCCTTCAACTTGTAGATCCTTGCTCCTCCTTGTAGATTCTTGCTTCCTTCTTATAGATTCTTTCTTTTTTCTTATTCTAATAGCCTCCAATGTTGATTAGGGAAGGAACTGGGAAAAAATTTGGGTAGGAATTGGTGTATGGATGAAAGAATTTAGAAGAAAAAAATTCTAGATCTAAATTTCGAATAAAGAAAAGAGAGAAGAGAGAGTCTCCACCCCCTTATATAGTGGCCGTCCTTGCCCCATCCCCAAGGCACTATGAAATGTCCACAATACCCTTGGGGCTTGTCATCAAGGAATTAATTAAGAAGGGAAGGTTCTAGTCCAATTGGTTTAACTAATTAATTCATCCTCCTAATGAATGGGCTTATTATTGGGCTTAATTCTAATAACTAGAATTAAATATTGGTCTATGGATCTAATCTAAACTAGTTAGGTCCACTAACACAAGTCTAAAATAAAATCTAACATCTAACAATAAATAAATAATATAATAAATAAAATTTTAACATGCACAATATTTAATTAATTATGAAATGACCAAAATATTCTATCCTAGAAAATGTGGTAGTGACAATAAGAAACATCTTCCACTAGCTCGAAGATATCGAACATAACAATACACCGTATGTCACGACCCGCACCCGGAATAAGGGCACGAGTAGTGAGCAACACCTAGCCTACGCCGCAACATCGACGGTAGAACGCTATCTGGGTCAACTCTACTATCTCTACATCTCATACAATATACACATGGTACTTATTAATCATCTTAACTCCAAACGGAGGAATAATATGGAATATAATAATAGTAAACTATACTAAATCATAATGCAAACTAAGGAAGATAAGCACGAGATGGAATAACGAAGGAAAGAGTCATAATACATCCATAAGTCTGAAATAATATATATACATGCCAATAACCTCAATAAAGTCTAAAACAAGTCTAAATAATGGGTCTAAGGCTCCTCAGCCTCTGGTACTAGGTCTTCCTACTCTAAAGGAGTATCCTCTAAAGGTACGCCGTCCTGCGGCCCGTAGTAGGTGGGACACTGGTCAATAAGCCAATCATCTGAAAATATATCCAGTCAGGATTGGAACAAAGTACATAATCTGAAAGCAGTTTCAAAAACATAATTGAGCATATATAATAGGTAATAGAAAAGAATACAAGATAACTAGCCATAAGAAATAAAATGAACTAGAGTGAACATGTAATGTACTGGAATGAAGAACATGCAATATGAATAACTGTAATTTAAATAAAAATATATAGAACTAGCTAATGTACCATGGAATACAAGTTTATTATGTGATTGGTTTGGGCAGAACACGAATACAATATGGTAACTCGATTACACGTGTGGTATGTAATCGACATGTACATGAATACACTTTGGCTTGATCACATAACCAACTCCTATTCCCCCATCCCCAACCAATACCAAATGGATCCAATCATGACACATTACGAACACGATTATGGGCAAACTGAACACGAGTAGTGTGTGAACACGAAGTACACTAAAATTAATACCCGATACACACGAGAAAATATATGTGAAGGATTACCCGCTGAACATGGTAAGGGATAATATCTTCTGACATGATCCATATAGTACCAGTCCATATAACCACTGTGTCAGAATTAAGTATACATTTCTAGAACATGCGATATATACACTATAATGAAATAAAAACTAACAAAGAAATGTACTCGCCTCTGGTCCTGAGCAAAGTGTGTCTCTAGATGCCCAAGCTGGTGCCACACAATCCTATTTAGGAAATATTAAGTTAAATTGTGTATAAATGAAAAAATGGTTAAAACATACCAATGCATGCTTCAAGGTTAATTTCTAAGTCACACTAGGTCAATGTAGTCAAACTATCTACTCATAGGTCCACACTAAGGTTTTAGGTTCAATACTAGTTAATTAGCCTATAAGGGTCATTAACTAACTAGTACTAGCTTATTGACAATAATATATATATATTAAGATACTCTATGTATCCTTATATAATACTAGTATATAACTAAATAACTAATTAGCTGATATACTAACTAACTACCCATAACTATACTAACTTAAAATGGATACTAACATATCACCAATACAAACTGATACTACCTAATTAGTATCAATACTCTAACTGTCATTCACTTAATATAATAACTGACAATATATAATACTAACTGGTAATTACTATCATCACTACTAATATTTACATAAACTAACTGATACATGCAACTGATACTCTAACCTAATACCCAATCTAGTACCTCTGTACACTACTAACTTAGCTATCGACTAATATCTTAACTTAAGGCCTAATCTTAAGATTACTTCCTGACCTTAGTTCATAACTTATACATCTAACCCCTTTCCAAGCTAATACCTTAGCTAACTATACTACCTTGGTATCGTATCTGCTAACCCCCAAATTCACAGCTGCTGCTACTGATGTTGCTATTCTTCTTTACCTATCTCTTTATTAGGACATATAGAAAATACCTCGAGGTGACTGCTATATTGGTCCAAACCCGATCACCTTTACTCAGTGTTGCCACTGCTAATAAACTCATTGCAGCAATTCCAGTATCCTTTCAAGTCTAGATAATGCCCTGCACTAGTGAATGCTCCCAACCAATACTCATTGCTCGAGCCTGCAAGGTGCATCAGTCCCTGAGCAATACAATTTAATATCACATACCTGGAATTTATTCTCTCTACTGGCAGGACACACTAACCTATTTTGCACATCCATGATACCCGATACTAAGATGTAACCATCACTCAAAATTAGTCCTCAAATGCACTGCTCGATCTTGCTTACTATCACACAACTAAACCACCTCATCACACACAAACACATGAGTGTGTTATAGTTACACATAAATTTGCTGCTCAACTCATCCTAGTTGCCAACTGCTACTCTATCATTGTGTTCAGTTAATGACTGAACACAATGCCTCAAGTCTATACTGTCAGTCACTTCTTATGGCTCCTTGGTCCCCTTCACTCATGTGCAAGCCAACTTGCCCGACCCTCCAACTGCCTTAACACTCCTAAGGTAACCTGCCCACAGGTCTGCAACTAATGTTGGCATACTAGTATCCTTCATGCTGTTCACAACAGCTCAAGTGTTGCACCACACACTGACACAGTCTCACTTCTACTCTAAAATAGCAGTCAACATTGGATTACAAGAACCCAAATTCTGATACCCTAGTATCAGTTCTCCACTGATACCATACCCGAGCTCTTCCTCTCATCATCCACACACCTCATCAAAAATTTAAACTTATTATATATATATATATATATATATATATATATATATATATATATATATTGAGAGTACTCAATACACACTATAGAAGTTATTTCCTCAAACACCATGAGTGCACCACTAAGATACTCATGATACCCATCCAAAAATGCCAAGTTCCCAAATAGTATACAATACATATTCCTACATATCAAATGCATTATTAAATAACTAATGTAACTTGCTACAATGAGAATTGAGGAGCAATTGCACAAAATGCCCAAATTAGAGCTCCGTATCACATCCTATTGCAAAATACCATGATACGGCCTACACATATCCATTTGTGGACACGTATCTAGTTTCACAATCCCGATCTAAGTCTAATTAGATCTAATTGGTCTCATGACACACAATTGATGTGTGAATCTCGTAATTCTCCCAAAATATACACAAATTACGACATAGAATTCACAATACATAACCAATTGATCTAGAACTTGTTCCTATAGATAGTCCTATGACATCACTAAACAATCTCATCAAGACTGGTGTCATTGCAGTGGTGGATGTTCAGAGTCAGGAGAACCTGGCATATCCGTTCACTAAAGGCCTCAAGCGCCAGCTAGTCAAAGACACAGCAGGTAAAATGGGCTTGAAGGACCTTGTTTCGGATAATAAACGAGAGAGAATATGGAAAATAAGGTCTTATACGAAAACTCGCCCTTTCTTCGGTGTTTACAAACAAGATTGTACAATTTAATCCTATACGAGGATGTCTAAGTATAATTTATTTAATCTGGGTAAATATTGCTATAGGTGTCTGATCTGCAGTCGATCACTTTAGCCCTTGGACCACACGATGATGAAGAAGTGTCGTGGAAGACAGAAAGCAACTTCGCAGGTTGCAAAATAGGGGCGATGCCCGATGCCAAAGTCGTCGATCCCTTCTCTTTGCCTGAGCTCTAGATTCTTCTCTCTCTCTTGACCGTTTGACCTTCAATTTTTCGACCTACCTCTAATTTTTTGACATACCTCCAATTTTTTGACCTTCTTCCAATTTTTTGACCTTCTTCCTCTGTTGATAGAGGTCTCTATTTATAGAGTTTTAGTGACAGTGACCACTCAGTCGGTGTAGAAACCGAGTAGTGGAAAGTACAGCAACCTTTTACACGACGGTTTAAAATAACCAATGCCTGCGTATAGATAACCTTTTGAGTGAGCATGTGACGCGTGTCCAATTGAGGGACAAACGCGTATATCTGCTGCAAAGATCACGGCGTAGAAGCCACGTAGGTAGTTATCCCTTGTGTAGAAGAGGTTGGCGTAGAAGCCAATGACTGTCACCTTGGGGTAGAAGCCAAGTAGACGTAGAAGCCAAGTAGGCGTAGAAGCCAAGTAGGCGTAGAAGCCAAGCAGGCATAGAAGCCGAGTGGTCATAGAGGCCGAGTGGGCGTAGAAGGCGAGTGGGCATAGAAGCCGAGCAGGCGTAGAAGCCGAGTGGGCATAGAAGCCGAGCAGGCGTAGAAGCCGAGATGATGTGGACGTTTTAGCCGGAATTACGTCTCTTGGAGATATAATCAAATCTCTTGTATTAAATGCAGAGATCTGCCCCCATCCTGCACATTAAATGCAGAGGCTTGTCTTTAAGATTTACCATCATTCTGTGCATTAAATGCAGATACGCGCCTCGAATTCTGTACGAAGAGTGACTGCTGATGTGGCGGTCTGTTTGCCTTCTGTGGAGCATAAGAAGCTCATGTCTGCCTGTGTAAAACTGGGCAGCATATTCCTTATATGCGTAAGAGTAGTTTACGCAAAAGGGATGTCACTAAACGACGGTTCGGTGATATTTAATCAAATCTTCTGCATTAAATGCGGAGATCCGCCATTATCCTGCTCATTAAATGAGGAGGCATATTTTGAAGGTCTGCCATCCTTCTGTGCATCAAGTGCAGAGATGTGCCTTGGGCATCTGTCAGTATTCGACACTTTAAATGTAGAGACGTGCCTCGAGAAACTGTCACCGCTCTGCGCATTAAATGCAGAGACGTGCCTCGAGCCCTGTACGAAGTACAGCTTTTGATGTGGCAGGCTGTTTGTCTTCTGCGGAGCGTAAACAGCTCATATCTTCCTATGTAAAACTAGGCGGCGTATTCCTTTGTATGCGTAGAAGCGGTCTATGCCAAGAAAATGGCAGTAAATGACAGCCTGGGTTACAGTACCGCGCCATCATTATACCCATCGCTTGGGTTGTCGTGCAGTACTCTTTGTCAGGAGTCCAGACGTCAGGTTCATTGCATGATCTGACAGGTTCATTTTGAAGAATACGAAGCGTTCCTCGTACACTTCAATTCTGCATTGAAAGCGGATGAGTTTTACGCCATAAAGGCGATGAAGTACCCTGTTTACGCTGAAGCTGTAACGCCCGCAACCGCTCGGAGCGTTACGCTGAGTCGGACTGAATGAATCAAATGCTGGTTATATTTGAAATGTCAGATTTCGGGAAGAAGGATTAATCGAGTTGGTTTCAATGTGCAGATGGCTAGCGGGTTCGATGGAAATCAGGTGTTCGTTCCGAACAGGACTGAATAGCTGAATGAAAACGATAATGCCATCTTCCTTAATCCGATCGGTCGGATGATTTAGAGAGCACGGCCTGCTCGCACGGTCATACCAGTTGAGTAGATCGCGCTTGCATCGGACCACGGGTTTAAGGGATTGGCCGTATCGGCAGGACAGGATGCCTAACGGGATCAATCAAAGTGAGTGGGCTCTTTCCCTTCTCCTCTACTCCTTCATGCCTAATAATATGGAAAACACGTAAAGGCTTGAACACTTGGGCTGAAACATCGGGAAGCACTACACTGAGGCGTGCATATAGTGTGCGTCGTTGGCTTGGTAGGATTGTGGCTTGAATGGTTTACGCGTTGGATAGTTGGATACGATAGCTGGATTATTCATTTGAGGCGATCGGTTGGATTACTTGGGATTATGCTTGGACGGTTGGAAATATACAAGTTGGAATGATACAATTGAGGCAATGGGAATATCGGGATTCGGGCGAGCGAACGTGCATCCGTGCGCGTGTATCACAAGGATGCTTTGTCTTGCAAAGCAGGCAGTTGTGGTTCGAAACCAAACAACTGCATCGGCGAGGGTGTTGTGCCGCTTGATGGGGCATCGTGCCACGAATGGGGCATTGTGCCACTGAAACGGCATTGTGCCATAGGTCTAGCTTCGAGCATAGGTGTTGCACCAATTTGGATTGTATTGAGAAGAGGCTTCGTGCCTATGAAACACTTGATATTTTGATGCCTCGGGCTATGTTTTGAGGTCGAGATTTGGGTTCTTGGAAGGACATGTTGGAAGAATGGTTATGGATGTGTTGGTTGGATTATTGGTGGAACGAGTCTAGGATCGCTTGGTGGGGCGAGAATGTTCGATCCTCTCGTCATACCTATGTGTCTGCATAGTCACGGACAACCTGGGTGGCACAGGGTTTGGTTTCCTCGAACGGGTGCTCCGGGGCACCGGGACCGTTCGGCCATGGAGGAGACATTTGGGTAACGCGTCTTGGGCGCGGTACCAGCGGTTGGATACGATTCAGGTGGGTTAGCTACTTAGCGCTGTTTCGAATAGAACCGCATTGATCTGTCCGATCAACGTCCTTTATGGCCTTTGGCCAGTGACTTCATATAAGAATAGATGTTGGCTTGCTTTACTTTGGTTGGTTTGTGCATCGTGTAGGCGCGGCCACCTTGCCTCGGCAAGAGTGTGCACTCGAGAGTGGGATTTATATAACTTTGGTTGAGGATGGATATTGAGGCGAGACTGATGGTTCGATATGTTATCGTGCAAGCGATGACATTGAGTTAGACGGGTCGGCTTTACATAAAATGCTTGTCGTTTGGTTTGAGATTGAATGCTAGCATGCTTAAACTGCTTTACTGCTTTCCTTAACATGTCATCCATATGCCATGAAATGAATCTAGGATTCAACTAGAAAGATCACAATATAACTGTTTGTATTCACTATTTTTACTTAGTGTCGGCTTAGGCGAGTGGGTTACCCCGCTCACCAGTACGGTTGTGTACTGACCCACGTTTGTGGGCATTATTTCAGGTACACAGACGTAGTGGCGCTGCTTGGATATACGGGACAAGATGTATGAACTGTAAGTACCTTTGTGGGCTAGAGAAAGAGCAAGAGTTATTTCATCGCCTCCGTGGCATCGCCTTTGTGGCATTGACTCGGGGCATCTCATTTGGACCCTATCGTGAGCTTTGCTGTGTATACTCTGATTGTGTGCTTGGTACACAATACTTGACTTCCGCTGCAACTTGGTTGTTTCAATGATAACATTTGGTGTTTGACAACATCGCCTTGTACGAGCGCAACTCCAGGCTCGTACGGCATCACGTCCCGATGAGAACGATTGTCCTGCGGGAGAGCTGTAAACGTGGTGATTCACGTTCAGCGGGGACTATCGAGCTTGCGGGAGATTGGGGCATGACAAATTGGTATCAGAGCGCCCGGTTCACTTTCTCGGACTTGGTCCTTCGCTTCATCACAAACTCTAAATAGCTTTCGCGTGTCGTCTAGCTCTTGACTCTACTCGGTGCCGCATCGGATGTTTCATGCAATAAGTCTATTTATTGCTGGTTTTGGCTGCATTCTATTTCTTGGTTGGGTTGCCTTGGTTGGTTTTCGTAGGATCGCTTAGTCTCGTTAGGCGTTGTTGCATTCGTGCAGCAAGTTGGTTGGCGTTGTTGCATTTGTGCAACAAGTGTGGGCTTTCGTTGGGTTGGCTTGGCTTTTCGTTCTGGGAGTTTCTGATTGCCTCAATGGATCAGTTGGTTGGCTAACGAGATTTGGTTATGCAGCATGTTTTGAGTAGAAACATTCGAAGAGAATAAATCCTTGCACGAGTTGCTCGTCAAGCGATTGTGTTGGATAGAAGTTGGAATTTTGGCTGTGGCGCATCGGTTGAGCAGATTTGAGTTTGGCTCGAGAATATATGGATAAGTTGGTACGAGTTGCTCGTACAACAAAAGTGTGAAACCGTTGGGTATTGGGTTGGACTATTTGGAAGACAATCATTGCACGATTGCTCGTGTTGAGAAGGTATCAGACGGGTTGAGAAACAGTTGGATAATTCAAGCGTTGCCTGAGTTTTGTGTCAGACTCGAATTGGGAAAGGCATGATTATGCATAAGGGATGGTTCGAACGGATCTTGGATCTGTGAAGGAAATTGTAATGCGAGTAGCGACTTGATTCGGAGTGGTATATGGGATCAAACGTGTTAAGCAAGGCATTGGAAACATTTTGGTTGAACATTCAATGGAAATTTCCTGAACGGACTCGTGAAACGAGAATACAAGCTGGTGAGTGAAAGTCGGTTGCGTTGGGAAGAATGAAAAATGGAGCAAGCGAATATTGAGTTGAGCATATCGTGAACGGACTGGTGCAAATGGAAAGCATCGTTGGGCTTAAGTGATGGACGAGATCGGAACGAACAACTGGGATGCGCTTGAACGAGCAATGGGTGAATCAAAAGATAGCGAGCACGAACTACGATTTTGGGCGACACTTTTGAGCTGTTGGTTGAGCAAAGAAACACGATATTGGTCTGGAGGGACAATGCGATGGACTTGAACAAACTTGAAAGATTTTGGATGTTGCTGCTCGTGAAGTTGACTCAGGTTTAGCGGAAATGGAATTTTGGGCAGGATGGTGCAACGATAGTAAACGGATTCTCCGGAAGACGTGGACGGACGTTTGAAGATAGCTAAATGTGGGAGCAACGTCGGAACAAATCACTGTGCTGCTCGAGTAAGTTGGACGAGCATTATGGGACGCAGCAAATGGATAAGAATTGGAGCAAGTCTTGGGTTTTGAGAATCATTACAATTTGTAGTGCGAGAATCGAATATGCAATTCGAAAATTTGATGGATTCAGGACAGAACGGCGGATTGATGGAATAAGGTTTCAACGAGCGCGGTTCTCGGATTCGGAAACTTCGCTCGGATGAATGGTTGGATTTTGAGTCAGATTTTCAGATGAGATATAGCATGGTTTATAGTAACTGTCCATCGTGATGATTACAATTATCAAGCGTAGTTTCGGGACAGCTGACCCTAAGCGACCTTGCCCGCAGAATCAGATATGAATATGGTAGACCCATAGAACGACCATTGAGGCGGCGTATTTGGGAATACGTCGAGGGCAGATGTGAGCAATGTGAATTGGCTTATTGACTGAGTGTTGGATTTGAGAGATCCTTGGGATAGCCTTCAGCTGAAGAAGCAGCCGGAAGACCGAAGCGATTGTGGGATTGGCCTAAGTCAACTGATGAGATTCAGAGTCGCAGATTTTTATCGATGGCATCGCCTCTGACTCATCGTGCCCTGGAAGGGAATAGCATTCATATGAATTGACGACTGTGAAACTAGCTCGTGAAGTTGAAGCAGCGGCTCGTTCAGATCAAATCCTTGCGAATACTGGAAGGGACAGATTTGCCTCAGATTTACAAGATGTCTCGAAACTTAGTCTGGGAAGCGTGCTCATTCGGAAGGCAAAGGTGATATTCTCTGCTTCGAGGCAGTGGAAGCAGCGCGAAGAACTATTTCATGCGCAACCTAAGAATTGTGGCGAGTGTGTCCACGTTGAAATCGTGGCGACACAAATTCCTTTGGCGTAGCGGCGAGATCTTCGTGGATCACACGAACCTCAATATAGATGTTCACCCTGTGAGATATTGAGATGGCAGGAAAGGTGTTGGACTGAGCTGATCTAGGAAGTTGATATTTGGGTAAGCCGCATAGCTGGGGTAGATCAGTTGAGATGATCGTTCGGTGCACGAGATAATATTTGGAGATGTTGCTAGTACGGATTTCAGGAATAGTTGGATGGATTGAGTTGGAACACGAACTGATTGAGTCAGTGGGAAATTATCATATTTGAGAATAGTTCTCAAGCGAATGTGTTGGAATGGAAATCGTGATTTGGTCCAATTTGGGAGCAAAGCAAATGGACGCCTCGGACATAAAGATACCCTTGTAACTTGTCCAAATTCGCTATCGCAAAGCTCGGCTGAAATGCATGTATTTTAGGGACGCCTTAAATATGTGTACGATCCAAAACTAAGCGATACGAAGAATTCGTATTGAGCTGCAAGGAGGATGTGGGAATTCGTGAAAATTTATTCGAGCGTTCAGCAGAACGAGATGTTGTGTCAGAAATAGTGAATATGAGAGTTGTTTAGAGCAGATCTGTGGAATTGGATTGTGGAATACTAGTAAGGAATGAGTACCAGCACGGTTCGTGGACGAACCTGATTCTAAGTGGTATATTATGTAACGCTTGCAACCGCTCGGAGCGTTACGCTGAGTCGGACTGAATGAATCAAATGCTGGTTATATTTGAAATGTCGGATTTCGGGAAGAAGGATTAATCGAGTTAGTTTCAATGTGCAGATGGCTAGCGGGTTCGATGGAAATCAGGTGTTCGTTCCGAACAGGACTGAATAGCTGAATGGAAACGATAATGCCGTCTTCCTTAATCCGATCGGTCGGATGATTTGGAGAGCACGGCCTGCTCGCACGGTCATACCAGTTGAGTAGATCGCGCTTGCATCGGACCACGGGTTTAAGGGATTGGCCGTATCGGCAAGACAGGATGCCTAACGGGATCAATCAAAGTGAGTGGGCTCTTTCCCTTCTCCTCTACTCCTTCATGCCTAATAATATGGAAAACATGTAAAGGCTTGAACACTTGGGCTGAAACATCGGGAAGCACTACACTGAGGCGTGCATAGAGTGTGCGTCGTTGGCTTGGTAGGATTGTGGCTTGAATGGTTTACGCATTGGATAGTTGGATACGATAGCTGGATTATTCATTTGAGGCGATCGGTTGGATTACTTGGGATTATGCTTGGACGGTTAAAAATATACAAGTTGGAATGATACAATTGAGGCAATGGGAATATCGGGATTCTGGCGAGCGAACGTGCATCCGTGCGCGTGTATCACAAGGATGCTTTGTCTTGCAAAGCAGGCAGTTGTGGTTCGAAACCGAACAACTGCATCGGCGAGGGTGTTGTGCCGCTTGATGGGGCATCGTGCCACGAATGGGGCATTGTGCCACTGAAACGGCATTGTGCCATGGGTCTAGCTTCGAGCATAGGTGTTGCACCAATTTGGATTGTGTTGAGAAGAGGCTTCGTGCCTATGAAACACTTGATATTTTGATGCCTCGGGCTATGTTTTGAGGTCGAGATTTGGGTTCTTGGAAGGACATATTGGAAGAATGGTTATGGATGTGTTGGTTGGATTATTGGTGGAACGAGTCTAGGATTGCTTGGTGGGGCGAGAATGTTCGATCCTCTCGTCATACCTACATGTCTGCATAGTCATGGACAACCTGGGTGGCACAGGGTTTGGTTTCCTCGAACGGGTGCTCCGGGGCACCGGGACCGTTCGGCCATGGAGGAGACATTTGGGTAACGCGTCTTGGGCGCGGTACCAGCGGTTGGATGCGATTCAGGTGGGTTAGCTACTTAGCGCTGTTTCGAATAGAACCGCATTGATCTGTCCGATCAACGTCCTTTATGGCCTTTGGCCAGTGACTTCATATAAGAATAGATGTTGGCTTGCTTTACTTTGGTTGGTTTGTGCATCGTGTATGCGCGGCCACCTTGCCTCGGCAAGAGTGTGCACTCGAGAGTGGGATTTATATAACTTTGGTTGAGGATGGATATTAAGGCGAGACTGATGGTTCGATATGTTATCGTGCAAGCGATGACATTGAGTTAGACGGGTCGGCTTTACATAAAATGCTTGTCGTTTGGTTTGAGATTGAATGCTAGCATGCTTAAACTGCTTTACTGCTTTCCTTAACATGTCATCCATATGCCATGAAATGAATCTAGGATTCAACTAGAAAGATCACAATATAACTGTTTGCATTCACTATTTTTACTTAGTGTCGGCTTAGGCGAGTGGGTTACCCCGCTCACCAGTACGGTTGTGTACTGACCCACGTTTGTGGGCATTATTTCAGGTACACAGACGTAGTGGCGCTGCTTGGATATACGGGACAAGATGTATGAACTGTAAGTACCTTTGTGGGCTAGAGAAAGAGCAAGAGTTATTTCATCGCCTCCGTGGCATCGCCTTTGTGGCATTGACTCGGGGCATCTCATTTGGACCCTATCGTGAGCTTCGCTGTGTATACTCTGATTATGTGCTTGGTACACAATACTTGACTTCCGCTGCAACTTGGTTGTTTCAATGATAACATTTGGTGTTTGACAACATCGCCTTGTACGAGCGCAACTCCAGGATCGTACGGCATCACGTCCCGATGAGAACGATTGTCCTGCGGGAGAGCTATAAACATGGTGATTCACGTTCAGCGGGGACTATCGAGCTTGCGGGAGATTGGGACGTGACAGAAGCAGCCTGGACATACTGCATTACGTGGATGGTCCTTGAGCCTATATTTTTACGCTGTTCTCAGCGGAAAAGCTCTGTTTGTACTTTTGATGGCTCTGAGGTCCTCTGTTTACGCTGCCCTGCATCAATATGCTGCGTATAGCTATCCAGCGTATTTTTCATGCTTCTACAAGACCCCCTTTAAAGCTTTTAAATTCCTCGTAATTTGAAATACTTTGAATGAAGCATGAACCATTCCTCATAACACGAAACGCTCTGAATGGAGCCTGAACCGTTCCTCGTAACTCGAAATGCTCTGAATGGAGCCTGAAACGGTCAAGCCTGACACGTTCTTTCATGGCCGACTTTATGGCGGAGTTATTGGGGATCGGTGTGATCTCTTTCGCCTATAAAAAGGCTGAGGAGTTTTCCTGTTCTCCCCATACTTCCTTCACCTCACAGAGATGATGGCCGGAGTTCGTCGGGTCAACTTGAGGAAGGAGATCATGCTCTTCCAGCATATACGGAGCCGAAAAAGATGGCGTCTTTGAGCAAATGTCCTCTGCAACGATGGATCATTGAAAGATATCATAGCCTCCTTTGCTCGGGATAATCAACAACTTTGTATGGTGGTTCTTCGGGAGAGAGGAAGGGTCGTATTTCACCATGCAGCTTGCAAGCGGTGCCTTCTCCCGTTACCTCCGTGGACGAGAGCAGATAGACTAGCTCTGTCCAGGATTGAGTTGGGTGAAATACCTCAACACAATCTGTCATAACGTTGGATGTAGGAAAGCAGATTTACTCTGCTTTTCTTCTGTTGGAGGACGGGTCTATGCCCAGTTTTGTATCCTCCCGCCGTTGACTAATATGTCAGTCAGTTTGCGGTTACCGACTGACTGCTGGAGAAGATGGATAAAGAATTTTGCCCATGCGAGAACCTGGCAGAACAAATTCTGGGCGCGATCTTCAGACGACGATGAGGAAGTCCTTTGTAGACGGGATTTCTCTCATATGTAATCATGAAAATAAAGAAAACCCTTGTAGACTGGATTTCCCTCATGTAATCATGCTTTTAATTTTAATAAAGTCGTCTTTCTTCTTTGCATATGATCATCTTGCCATACTTTGCTGTGAAGTCTGAATATATGTAGCTTTGATACGTCTGATTTTTTACGCCGATTCTGTTCGAAAGAGTGCTAAGTCCTGTCTTGTTTTTTTTCATGCATAACGAAGGATGCGCAGAAAGTCGCCTAGCTTTTGAGTATTCAAACTGTCCTACTATTTTAGGAATGAGGAACCGCGTAGAATTCTGAACTGTTACTTCTGATAAACAGAATTCTCGTTCAGACATCATCTTCAAGAATGATTTCTCGAAAATCCCTTGGAACAGGGCGAGAAATGGCTGTCAAACTGAGTCGCCATCTTGAACTTGTAGATAAAATATTCAGACTGGAGTCTGGAGGAACTTCCAATCGACCCATGGAGAAGAGTAATTTTCAATGTTGAACTCTGTATGCTTCGGGTACTTGGGGCATCTTGAGGTTAAGAAGGAGTATCTTCTATGTGAACTCCTGTAATTGACCGTCTTGAGAATTGTTCAGATGTACTGTACTGGCCTGCGCATCTTTCAGATTTGCGGAAAGTCATAGAGCGTGAAATCATAAGTTTGCACCCTCTGAGCGTAAACTAAACGCCACCGAGCGTGAAATCATAGACTTGTAGTTCCTGAGCGTGAAGTCGTAGGTTTGTAGCCTCTCGAGCATAAAAACTACCGAGCATGAGAGCATCCGGGCGTAAAACCATAGACTTGTAGCCTTTGAACGTAAAACCGTAGATTTGTAGCTGTCGAGCGTAGAAAGCTCCTTGGTGCAGAACTGTAGATTTGTAGCCTGTAAAAAAAAAATCTTCCGAGCGTGAAGTTGTGGATCTGTTGCCTCTGAGCGCAAACTAAACGCCACCGAGCGTGAGATCATAGATTTGTAGCTGCTGAGCGTGAAGTCGTAGGTTTGTAGCCTCTCGAGCGTAAAAGCTACCGAGAACAAAGGCATCCGGGCGTAAAACCATAGACTTGTAGCCTGTGAGCGTGAAACTGTAGATCTGTAGCTGTCGAGCGTAGAAAGCTCCTTGGCGCAGAACTGTAGATTTATAGCCTGTGAAAAGGAAATCTTCCGAGCGTGAAGTCGTGGATCTGTTGCTTCTGAGCGTAAACTGAACGCCACCGAGCGTGAGATCATAGATTTGTAGCTACTGAGCGTGAAGTCGTAGGTTTGTAGCCTCTCGAGCGTAAAAGCTACCGAGCACAAAGGCATCCGGGTGTAAAACCATAGACTTGTAGCCTGTGAGCGTGAAACCGTAGATCTGTAGCTGTCGAGCGTAGAAAGATCCTTAGCGTAAAAAACCACGAATCTGCTTTGCGTGAAAACTTTTCGAATTCGCTGACTGTCCGCCTTCCCCGAGTAATAGGCTGACGTAGTACCCAATCATAACCGAATATTAATTAGGAGATTTGGTTCGGGATTCGAGGAGTCCATCCGAACTCTATATATACCCCAAGTTTCTGAGAGAAATTTTTCATCCGTCTTCTGCGAAAGAAAGCCTTCGACTGTTCGAGTTCTTCTTCGTTTTTTCTCCGAGATTTCAAAGTTTCCAGTAATGGCCCAGAAACAAGTCCCCTCCACTAAGGGAAAGAAGGTTGATTCTTCTTCTCGTTCTTCTGCTCAAGTGAGAGCGTCTTCGGTCGGGCAAGGCGAACTTCATTCTGAGCGAAGTATCCCGCCGACGAGCAGTGCACCCGACTTTAAAGGTAGAGCTTTTGGGACAAAAAGAACGACTGAAAATCCTTCGCACACGTTGTACGTGGCCGCGCTAGGTCGTCTTCTGTGCTGATAGCCTCTTTGAGGAAGATGATGCACAGAGACGTTTCATCTTTTACGCCCACATTTCTAATATGTCAGCGCAAAAAACTCTATATTTTCGCAGTCTGGCGTAAAAGCTTTGACTGTCGAAAGTTGGCGTATAAAATTTGAGTGTTACGCTTCTGGATGAAGATTCTGGCGTAATAACTCAATTTTACCAGTCTGGTATAAAGCACAGACTGTATACTGCCAGCATTGAACTTTACGTTTTTAGGAAATGGATTCCAGCGTAATGGTCAAGTTTTTACGGTCTTGGCGTAAAGCACAGACTATTGATTTTTGGCGTATGCTGCAAGATCTGTAACGTCTAGTTATTGGAACTGATGTGTTTTTCTTGCACTCTTGCAGTTGACTTGCATGTGTCTTCGCTAGCCGATGTGATGGGTTCTGCCACCGGGATGTTGCACTCCAACTATCTGGAGGATCTGTCACACGTGACATTTCCTATCTCCGGGCCCCAGTATCCCGAAGGAAGGAAAATTTTGATATCGGCTCAGGGCGAGCGAACGCTACTGAACTTGATTAACGGGGAGCCCCTGACATACATAGACGGGGACCAGTACCTAAAGCCGGCTTTCCTCTTCAGGGACATGATTGACAAGCAGTCCCAGACGAAGCCCAAGAGAGAACTCTGGATTTTCCCTGCTGGGAGCTTGGTTTTGTATCTGCCCAAGATGCCGAGAGACTATCCCATCTCGGCTTTCTTTCATGCTACACATCCCAGGAGGATATCGTGGACGCTGACTCCCGATCTTCACGGCAGGCCGGGGAAGATCTTTCATCTGAAAGGAGCCGACCAGGGGTCATTTGTCAGCCGCCCTTCTGGCTCTGTGACGATGTTCAGGGGACTGTATCCGGGCAATGTCCAGAGTGAAGACAGCTTAGTGATTCAGCCGGTCCAATTATTGACTTTCTGCAATGATTTCATGGGATACGGGGGAGTATACCCTAAGGTGAACCCTCGGTACGGTGGGTGGATCACCCCTACAAACCTTCGATATGATCGCTTAGCTGATTGGGCCCTGAAGCATTTTCAGACCGAGTTGGAGAACATTGGCCTGTTTGCAGCTGTGAGTGCCACAAGTGTTGGGTTACCTCCTAACCCCAACCTATTTCTGGCACTGATGGAGCGATATATTTTGCTCACCGGGACTTTCGCCACTCCACTGGGGGAGCTGGGATTGGCCCTTCATGAGATGGCAGAGATCTCGAGACTGTCGATGGGGATACTCCGTATGAAGAGTATGTTCCTACGAACCGGGAGCTAGGGGATTCAGACCCTCGGGTAGTGGAAGTGTACCAGGAGCTGATGTGCCACTACCTCGCTTGTACCACTTTTTATGGTGAGCCCTCAGATTTGGCTCATATCAATAAATGGACATCCTACCTCTTCTTTCACTGGTCCAGGACTGCTAAGCCGGAGAAGGTATTGGAGGGCAAGGATCAGCCTGTGAATCCTCTGAGCATGCTTAATGCTCAGGTAGTCGACGATATCATGGTAGACGCTGAGGCTCCGGACTTGATCCTCGACGAAGGGATAGGACAGTATCCTGTAGGCACTAAGGCCTATAGTTATTTGAGGTGCTGCCGCAGGCCTCTGTCCAGGGAAGCTCAACTGGCTGGCCTCCTCTCCATATGGCTGCGCCGACTGGTGGTACCTGGCATCGCATCTGCGGACCGTATTCACCGTAACACGCTATGGCCTGCAGTGCGTCTGGTGTTCGGGGCAAGACTGGGATTGCTCCCTGCCATGGTATACCGTATACAAGCTGGCCTGAGGGCCATGACTGACGGGCTGCTCGTCGATAAAATTCGGCGTGATAGCTTTCCCAGGGTAGAATTACCATACATGTATTTGATGGGATGGTTAATTCTTCATAACCCCAGGGTTATGTCTCCCGGCTCCGGCAGTAGTTCGGGGGCTAGTTTCTTGTTGAACTACCAGAAATCTTTCTGGAATGTGACCACGGTTCTAGACTGTCGGCGGGTGCTGGGCTTCAGTCACAGCTGGAAGCTCTTCTGCACTGTTCCCTCTGTACATCGCAATCAATCGAGGATTAGGCTTGAGGATTCAGGTAGAGAGAAGACCAATCTTTCTCCTGAAGCTTTTAATTGGTTGGTCTGTATTAGACCTTCCCATTTACTGTACAGGAGTGAAGACCATTGCTTCTTGGAGCCCTACCTGCCTAGTCGGTTTGTCAGGCAGTTTGGGTATGATCAGTTGTACGTGGGCAATGCCGTCACCAGCTTCCGGTCCAGGGGTGGACTCATTGATAGAGCGAGAGGCTGGCGATACTTCATCATGGGTTGCACTGGAGCAATTTTTACTGTGCCGGTCATTACACTCTCCACGGAGCTGCGCATCCTGCACTCGTATGCCCAGTTCTATGTGGCAACGAACACCTTCCATCGTAATTTTGATATACATGGAAGTTTTAGGGTGCCCTCTTCCAAGTCTGAGGGAAGAGTCGAAGTCCCCTCGGTTTCTTCTGACGAGGGTGAGGAGTCCGTCACTCCAGATGAGCCTCTGTTGGCGGTATCGAGGGGTGAAGTACCTCTGCCTGCAGGGCCTTTGGTAATCTCCGGGAAGCGAAGGGCTCCTGCTCCGAAGGAGACTTTCCCTCGCAAGAGGAAGAAGAAGATGGTTAATCGTCCACTCCGAATTCCTGGTATTGAGGCTCTTGGAAGTGAGCCTGCATCTCCCCATGTTGGGGATGATTCTTTGATTGGAGGTTCCTCGCCTTTTAGAGAGGAAACCTCTACAGTTCCGACTGGTGGTACCGAAGAATCTCTGCTGGAGGCTGCCGTCGCTGCTACTGCTTCAAGTAGTGGAATGAGGTCGCCTCCGGGGCTGAGTATACCTTTATGCGGATTGGCATCGGGAGGGACCCCTGCCGTGCCTGTAAGCGCACCTGGCGAGATTTCTGCCGATGAGCCTCTGTTGGAATTTGACGAGGACCTGGAAGACTATTTGCCCGCATCGGTTAGCAGACCCCTTTCTCCAGGTATGACAGCTTGCTTAGCATCATTAAGAATTGATTTAGCTGTACTGGCCACAGATGCGACATATATGCCGTTGGCCATGGATAAATGTCGTCTTCACGCCTCTTTTTAGAAAAGTTAACATCATTTTGATACTAACTTCCTTTCGTCCTCTTTTCAGGAGAAGACCTCTTCGGGGAGGGCAATGTAGATGCGCCCTTCGGCTCTGTGTCAGGTCCTGGCGGCGACACGGAGGTGCCTATTTTTGAAGAGAAAACATCTTCGGGTGCCGGCTCGCCTGTCGACGAGGTCCCGATATCTCAAAAGGAGGACGAGCCTGTCATTGCGATAATGCCTCCTTTGAGTATGCTGGTATCTTCGTCCGGTGTTGGTGCTTCTTCTTTCGTTGTGCCACCTATTGAGGCGACGGCCGTGGCAACATCGTTTGCGGTTGTTCTTGGAGGGGGATTTGCCAATATCGAGGCCACTCCCGGCGTCCATTCGGATTTAGCTGCGCTGATCGAGCAGTACACCGGCATCTTCTACACCACTTTGAAAATGTTAATATCAATGGTGTTGGTGAAGAATCTGAGCTTTGCGTCGCTGAAGAGGTCCTCCCGGTCCGCGATAGTGCCGATCCGAGAATTCGACGATACTGGGCTAGCTGATAAGCTGGAGGAGATAGTTAATGGTTTGAAGCAACCCATTAACGAATACTTGCAGCTAGCTCGAGACAGTGTTGAAGATCTGGTCCAGGCTAGGTACGACTCCATGACTGCACGGCTTGCCGAACAGATGGCAGGCCTAAATAAATCCATCCAGACACATCAGCAGGAGATGAATGAAGAAAAAGCTGTCCTGGAGGAGGCCATCGCTCTTCAAACAAAGTGCCAGACCGTGCATGAAGAGAATGTAGCGAGGGTCCGCAGGCTGGAAACAAAACTCGCTCAGGCAAAGGAGTGGGCTTCTCAGTTGTCGGAGGCTCTAGCTGTGGCGGATGGCCGATTGGGCGTAGCACAACAGAACTTGGCACGTGCAGGAGTCGCCCGTGCTTGTTTTCTTCGGGCTAGAGCCGAATTGTCCCTCATGAGCAATGATGAGGCACGACTGGAGCGGGCTCGCGCTGATGTCTTGGGTTCCAGGACTGAGAAGATGGCCGCACTGGCGCAGCAGCTTCGCGACCTGACCGCTCCCCCAAAATGATATACTTTTGCTTTTGCTTTTCAATGTACTTTCGCTCCTTTTTGGGAATAATAAAGAGGCTTTCATCTGACTTTGTGGACCCATCATTTTGGAATATAAATGACAGGTTTGGGTGAAAGTGATATCAGAGGTAATATGGACGTGATATACTTTCGGTAAGTTTTAGCAGGATATATCTATTCAGAGGTTATATGAACATGATAGAAATATGCTTTTTAGCTAAAATTTGTACACAAGATACTATCAGAGGTAGTATGGACGTGATAGGTCTTGAAGTTCCAAATTAGTTAAACATATCTATTCAGAGGTTATATGGACATGATAGAATACGATCCAATTAGTTTCGTTTTGGAAGTAGTTTTGTCAGAATGAGATTTTCGCCATATTCTACTCGAGCAGAGGAGGTTAAGCATAGTACCTTTTCAGGAATTTACCATTGATAGGAGCCATTAACAGGTCTCCATTAGGCTGGGCTAACCTGTAAGCGCCGTTTGAGAATGTCGTCTCGATCACATAAGGGCCTTCCCATTTGGGCTGGAATTTGCCTTTACTTCTGTGAGTAAGAATCATCGGCCTTCTCACAGCTAAAACTAGCTCGCCGACTTTGAACACCCTTTCCTTCACTTTTTGATTAAAAGCCCTAAAAATGCGTGCTTGGTAGAACGCGATGCGCTGTTGAGCTTGGAGGCGTTTCTCGTCTAATCCTTCTAGCTTTTGAAGCCTTAACAGGTCATTCTTTTTTTGAGTCAACTTATTAGCCACGGCTATCCTGAGTGACAGAATTTGGATCTCGATGGGGAGAACTGCTTCGCTCCCGTAGACTAATGAGAATATGGTGCAACCTGTTGGTGCCCGTACCGTTGTGCGGTATGCCCAGAGACATCCTCCCAGCTTCTCATTCCAATCCCTTTTGTTTGAAGAGACGAACTTCTTCAAGACCTTGATAATAGTTTTGTTGAAAGCTTCCGCCAAACCATTAACAGCAGGATTATATGCCGTAGAGGCGACATTTTGTATCCGATTTTTATCACAAAATCGATAAAATGCTTGGCTGATGAATTGAGGCCCATTGTCATGTATTATCCTTCAGGGTATCCTGAAGCGATAAATGACGTGATGTTTGATGAAGCTGATCACATTAGATGCCTTCACCTCAGCCAGAGGGATCGCCTCTGCCCATTTGGAGAAGTAATCCGTGATGGCCAGTATGAACCGGTGACCTCTGGAAGAAGACGGGTGAATAGGACCAATGATATCCATACCCCATGCTTCGTCTGGAAGAAGACGGGTGAATAGGATCTGCATGGGCCACCATAAAAACCATGTCACGCCCCAGTCCTAAAATATCGAGGGACTAGACACGTGGCAATGGCCAGCAGCACACACCGATGGACAAACCCAATTTAATGGATCCATCGGGGCGTACTTAAGCTGTAATACAATAATAATGGTCTAGATATACTAATCTCATCCACAGAAATGAATACAACAATATCAGAATCATAAAGCAAGATCAATCTCAATATGATATAAACTCGGGAAAATAACCCGATAATGAGTCTGATACATCTGTCAAGATACAAGAATAAAGATAACCACAGCAAATACCGAGTATGGGGAAAGCCTATACCCAGATGATACCCTCGGGGATCAATCGTCTACTGGATCTGGTACTGCTCCAGTGTCTGCTCCTGCTCCATCTTCTGCTAATGCTCCTGTCCCGTGTAACTCGGGGTCGATCTCGTCTGCTAGTCCTGGGGACAAAGTCCGGTATCCAGGTCCTCAGGGGACATAACAAGGTACATAAATCGACATGCCAAAATGCAGTGTAATAGTAAATAAAATAAATAGGGTAAACTATATAACCATCTATGTGAAAATGCAATTTAAGAGCATCACTAAACTCAGGCTGAGACCACTACAAGCTCTGTGTCTTGGAGCCTGTAGCAGTGTTTACTATGTATTTTACTATGTGTTTACTATGTGTTTACTATGTTTTATATATATATAAACTCAGCCTATAGCCTGTGTGTCTCTCCCCACCCAATGTAATCATACGTCTCATGTCCATGATGCACCATGTCCATGTCACGCACGATCATATCTAATGCAGCAAGTCATCTAATATCTATGAATATGATGTCTATGTCATAAAACATGTATCCTACACAGAATCACCATGAATATCTCAAGAAGATTCTGTCTCATGAATAGTGTCAAGTGTCCTGGGTTATAGTGTACTTGATAGGACAAATACGAGAATAAAGAGGGTCACAAATATCCATGTCTAGATGACAATACACAACTCCGCGTACGGTGTTGGCACCCGACTATAATCGGACGCTAAGTACGTCACACGGCCCTAGGTTAAGCATGCACAGCAATATAATAAAGCAAGGAAAATATATAACAATACTGCAGAGTTTGGCAAGGTATACTTGCCTGGGGTCCTGTTGCTGGTATGAATCAGAGTCCAAGTCACAGTCCAAATAGCCTATGTATTACAAATTTATCACGTCAAAAGATAATTTATTTTAATTTATTTAATTCTGGAATAATTACTCTAAAATCCTATTTTAATCTTATTATTCTGATTTTTATGTTAATTGCTAAATTTTGTCCAAAGAAACTAAATTTTATCAACTCGAGACTCATAGCACGCAAATCGAGGCGATCTGTTGACCAAAAAGTCAACCGACACAAACTCGACTTTCATGCATGATTTCCTGTAGATTTCAGTATCAAAAACATACTAGAATTTATGGCTCGTCCGAATTCAAATTCGTTTGGGAATTATGGCACATACAAATTTTGTATTGTGCACCGATGGTTAAATTCTAACCTAGAAGTTCTACAGAATTAACAGTATGTAAATACTTCAAATTAAATTTTGGAAAAAATATATGTCAATGATCTCGACATTAGATTTCTGAAACTTTAAACGGTTCATGATTCTGATTCCGGGTTCTCCCGAAATTGTGAAAACATCGAAACACGTCTATTTTCGGACATGCTGTGCTCTACGAATTTTCCAGAATTTAATACTAATAATTTTGTAAAAAAAATTATATAATCAGAAAGCTAACCTCAATATCGTTCTAACGCAAGAAACTAGGCCTCGTTTGGAGTCCGAAGCTATGCGCAATGGCTTCTGGAAGATGAAGAAACCCTAGATGACAATTCTCCCAAATCTCTCTCTCTGTCTAAAATAATGAGATAATTAGGGTTATTATATTATATATATATATATATATATATATATATATATATATATATATATATAGATGTACCTGCGGCTGAATGGATATCTATAGGCTGACATGTGTCAGAATCTGATTGAATGGTTTTATTTATATTATTTATTTTTGATTTGCCTTTATCAAAACATTATTTAAGTCATTTTAAATCTAAATAACTCAAAATAAACATTAAAAATAATCATAAAAATCTGAAAAAATTATAGAAAATATATTTTGAACCAAAAAAACCTTAGAAAAATATTTGAGATAATTTTATATTCATAGATTTCCTACTATAATTAGGAGAAGCTCTAAAAATTAGTTTTGCCATAAAACTAAAAATAAATACTAACATTATTCCACAAATTCTGAAATAATTCCAGAAAATATATAATAATATTATAAACCTTAGAAAATAACGTGGGTCCATTTTATATTCCTGAGCTTGCACCATAAATTCTACAAGTCTTAAAAATTAGTTATTAGCCTAAATAACTCCCAATAAATACTAAAAATACTCAGAAAATTCCTAAAAACTTCTAGAAAATATATTTTATTATTTAGAACATAAAATAAAAGTTTCAGAAATTTTTAATTTGGATTTTTCACAATTTTCTGTAATTTTCTAGAATTTTCAAGAATTTATTTTAGATTCAAATATAATTAAAAATATCCCAAACTTTTATTTTATGTTCTAAATAATAAAATATATTTTCTATAAGTTTTTAGGAATTTTTTGAGTATTTTTAGTATTTATTGGGAGTTATTTAGGCTAATAACTAATTTTTAGGACTTTTAGAATTTATGGTGCAAGCTTAGGAATATAAAATGGACCCACGTTATTTTCTAAGGTTTATAATATTATTATATATTTTCTGGAATTATTTCAGAATTTGTGGAATAATGTTAGTATTTATTTTTAGTTTTATGGCAAAACTAATTTTTAGAGCTTCTCCTAATTATAGTAGGAAATCTATGAATATAAAATTATCGCAAATATTTTTCTAAGGTTTTTTTGTTCAAAATATATTTTCTGTAATTTTTCCAGATTTTTATGATTATTTTTAATGTTTATTTTGAGTTATTTAGATTTAAAACGACTTAAATAATATTTTGATAAAGGCAAATCAAAAATAAATAATATAAATAAAACCATTCAATCAGATTCTGACACATGTCAGCCTATAGATATCCATTCAGCCGCAGGTACATATATATATATATATATATATATATATATATATATATATATATATATATATATATATATATATATATATATATATATATATATAATATAATAACCCTAATTATCTCATTATTTTAGAGAGAGAGAGAGATTTGGGAGAATTGTCATCTAGGGTTTCTTCATCTTCCAGAAGCCATTGCGCATAGCTCCGAACTCCAAACGAGGCCTAGTTTCTTGCGTTAGAACGATATTGAGGTTAGCTTTCTGATTATATAATTTGTTTTACAAAATTATTAGTATTAAATTCTGAAAATTTCGTAGAGCACAGCATGTCCGAAAATAGATGTGTTTCGATGTTTTCACAATTTCGGGAGAACCCGGAATCATAATCATGAACCGTTTAAAGTTTCGGAAATCTAATGTCGAGATTATCGACATATATTTTTTCCAGAATTTAATTTGAAGTATTTATATACTTTTAATTCTGTAGAACTTCTAGGTTAGAATTTAACCATCGGTGCACAATACAAAATTTGTATGTGCCATAATTCCCAAACGAATTTGAATTCGGACGAGCCGTAAATTCTAGTATGTTTTTGATACTGAAATCTACAGGAAATCATGCATGAAAGTCGAGTTTGTGTCGGTTGACTTTTTGGTCAACAGATCGCCTCGATTTGCGTGCCATGAGTCTCGAGTTGATAAAATTCAGTTTCTTTGGACAAAATTTAGGAATTAACATAAAAATCAGAATAATAAGATTAAAATAGGATTTTAGAGTAATTATTCCATAATTAAATAAATTAAAATAAATTATCTTTTGACGTGATAAATTTGTAATACATAGGCTATTTGGACTGTGACTTGGACTCTGATTCATACCAGCAACAGGACCCCAGGCAAGTGTACCTTGCCAAACTCTGCAGTATTGTTATATATTTTTCTTGCTTTATTATATTGCTGTGCATGCTTAACCTAGGGCCGTGTGACGTACTTAGCGTCCGATTATAGTCGGGTGCCAACACCGTACGCGGAGTTGTGTATTGTCATCTAGACATGGATATTTGTGACCCTCTTTATTCTCGTATTTGTCCTATCAAGTACACTATAACCCAGGACACTTGACACTATTCATGAGACAGAATCTTCTTGAGATATTCATGGTGATTCTGTGTAGGATACATGTTTTATGACATAGACATCATATTCATAGATATTAGATGACTTGCTGCATTAGATATGATCGTGCGTGACATGGACATGGTGCATCATGGACATGAGACGTATGATTACATTGGGTGGGAAGAGACACACAGGCTACAGGCTGAGTTTATATATATATATAAAACATAGTAAACACATAGTAAACACATAGTAAAATACATAGTAAACACTGCTACCGGCTCCAAGACACAGAGCTTGTAGTGGTCTCAGCCTGAGTTTAGTGATGCTCTCAAATTATATTTTCACATAGATGGTTATATAGTTTACCCTATTTATTTTATTTACTATTACACTGCATTTTGGCATATCGATTTATGTACCTTGTTATGTCCCCTGAGGACCTGGATACCGGACTTTGTCCCCAGGACTAGCAGACGAGATCGACCCCGAGTTACACGGGACAGGAGCATTAGCAGAAGATAGAGCAGGAGCAGACACTGGAGCAGTACCAGATCCAGTAGACGATTGATCCCCGAGGGTATCATCTGGGTATAGGCTTTCCCCATACTCGGTATTTGCTGTGGTTATCTTTATTCTTGTATCTTGACAGATGTATCAGACTCATTATCGGGTTATTTTCTCGAGTTTATATCATATTGAGATTGATCTTGCTTTATGATTCTGATATTGTTGTATTCATTTCTGTAGATGAGATTAGTATATCTAGACCATTATTATTGTATTACAGCTTAAGTACGCCCCGATGGATCCATTAAATTGGGTTTGTCCATCGGTGTGTGCTGCTGGCCATTGCCACGTGTCTAGTCCCTCAATATTTTGGGACTGGGGCGTGACATGGTTTTTGTGGTGGCCCATGCAGGTCGACGACTAAATTGTTCGGTTTCAACTTAGGAACCGAGCAAGCCTGCAATAAGGATAGGATAAGTTTTTGGATCTCATCCACTTGCTTGAATCGTTCTTGACATCTATATCGGATTCGAATTAATTTCTTGACTTGCATCCTGCCTTGATTTTCGTGCGCCTCTTATTGTTTATTTTGGTTGTTACTCTAAACTTTTTATTATGTGATTGGTAATTAGAACTTGACAGTTTGAGTTAATCTTATAGATGGTGACCTAATGATTACCCCTTAGCTTTGAACCGCGTAATTAGTACCCCACCTCGATACAAGTTATCTTTTCTTTCCCTTGAGACTAGTAACCTGTCCATTCTCACTATTGACACATGACCTATGAGCACTATGATTAAGACTTAAGATGACCATTACTTATGTAATACCATAGGAGACCCTAATAAGAGTTCTGTTTTATTCATATGTGCAAGGTTATTTTGCAGGACCCTCTTAAGACTGTCACAGTATTAGTTTAATTCTTATAAGTTGGGTAGTATGCCTCACAACATAGTACCACCTAGCCCTATTGATGAAGTGACTTAGGATGACACAACTTTAGACTTGCATAAGACGACAGTATTTATTCAGACGATAGAATTTAGAGGTCCTTGCCCCCATTTGGTCGACTAGCGACATAGACAAGGAGTTGTATGATAACTGTAGAGATTGTAGAGTCTTTTATTATTGTTGCTTATTTTGTTTCTGTTTGTGAACTCGAATTGATTTGTACCTCCTTTCATCATCATCTAGTGTACTTATAATTTTTGTACTACCTTGACTTATGCTGCTATATTATAGCCTAGTTTTTGCAAGCTTATTCTTTATCAAGCTTGTTCATGACATATGTGTTATTGGGGCCTGATCAACCCCACTAATACAATTGTCTATTCAGAATCAATATATTATGGTCTGATCAACCTTAGTGCATTTTGGTTCGCTCTTCACATGACTACTTTACGTGGATTGAGATATATAGTTGACTAGTAGACGCCTTTACTTACTCTCTAGATATGTCTGAGCAGATCGTATCGGTTACATAACTGTACTAATACGAGCATGCAAACAAAGGATTACCAAAATAGGATTTCAATCCACAACTGCTTTGACAATTTCCAATTGAATTCTTTAAACGCCTTGATCTCAATACTTCTATTCTATTACGCTGCCCTTGAACTCTTTATTATTGGTCTCCGTCTTCCCTTATTTCGGAAAGACAAAACATCGTGCTTGGTATAAATTGATACACAGAGAATACTAGATATACCCCATAGGCCGATCACATACTTGAGGATTATTCTTCGTAATTAAAGACATATCATATATGATATGATCGGCATTGAAGTTCGAGGATTGAATGACATGAGTAAACATATTAAGGAATATTCTCTTAAGGTATATAGCCTTATGTGATAGATGGGTAAATTCTAAGTTGGGTAGTAGTGCATTGTCAACTCGAGAGGAATTTCTTTTAGATTGTGATCGAGTAAGATTAAATTGGGAGAGGTTCAAGCCATTTTAATTTTGAGAATTTTAGAAGAATGACTAAGATGATGAGGATTAATGAATTGATATTGAGGACCCAATATTTATACCTTAAGTACATGATTTAAACAATGAAGGTAAAATCATCAACTTGAAATTTAGAGGATAAAAAGATGAAATTTCAGACTTGAACAATGATGGACTGCATTTTAATTTTAATTTTTTCAAGTTGATGATTTGAGTTAAAATAAAAAACTTGATGGTTGGACTACCTATTTGAAATATTAAGGATGTGAATGGAATTTAAGAAGTTGAAGCATACAAAAACTTATAAGTGAAAATAGGAATAATAATGGACTCGAATTACTTCTAGAGGAGATTATGATAATTGGAGATCGTGAGGTAAAATTGATATGCGTATTTAAATCTTGAAGATGATATATGGATTTAATTTAAATTTGGATATGGATAATTTGAAAAAGCGAGAAGAGATAACCATAGGTTGAATTTGATTGGATCAGTGGTCATCTTAACCTAGAAGTGATTACAATGGATATGATTAGGATTTTAATTGTCGCAAGGAGATTGCGATTGACTTGCCTTATTTACACGAAGGATTAACAAATTATGCCTTATTTTAATTTTGAGGACGACATTGTCTTAAGTTGGCTGGATTGTGAAACCCCCTCACCTAAGAAGTAGACCTACTTGGCTTAGATAGTGAGACTAAGGCTAGCTCGAATCCACTTAGGAATAGAATACGATATTTTTCATTTAGTTTTATATCATGGTATCCCTCGGCGCGCCTTACCATTGCTTCGATAATTGGAGCACTTCCCTAGTCACTGCCTTCCTACAAATTCCACACCTTGTCCTAGACATGCCCATCCTCCAATTTTTATCTTTGTGCAATGTTTCAATTGTTGGGTGCTTTTATGCAAAAGAGCATTTAGGTGTCCACACTATTGGACATGACACACGAAGAAACCTATTTTCACTCATGTGAATTTCTCCCATGATTTTCGAAATGTGCAACGTGCAACATCGTCCACTCCGTTAAACCTAGCCTTGTATTTTAACCAATACAAATCTTAGACCATCCTTGACTTCTACCATGGCTTAATTTTAATTTCGAGGACAAAATTTTTATAAGTTGGGTAGATTGTAACCCCCTGATTTTTCAGAAATTTTTAATTTAGATTTTTCACAATTTTCTGTAATTTTCTAGAATTTTTAAGAATTTATTTTAGATTCAAATATAATTAAAAATATCCCAAACTTTTATTTTATGTTCTAAATAATAAAATATATTTTCTAGAAGTTTTTAGGAATTTTCTGAGTATTTTTAGTATTTATTGGGAGTTATTTAGGCTAATAACTAATTTTTAGGACTTGTAGAATTTATGGTGCAAGCTCAGGAATATAAAATGGACCCACGTTATTTTCTAAGATTTATAATATTATTATATATTTTTTGGAATTATTTCAGAATTTGTGGAATAATGTTAGTATTTATTTTTAGTTTTATGACAAAACTAATTTTTAGAGCTTCTCCTAATTATAGTAGGAAATCTATGAATATAAAATTATCTTAAATATTTTTCTAAGGTTTTTTTGGTTCAAAATATATTTTCTGTAATTTTTCCAAATTTTTATGATTATTTTTAATGTTTATTTTGAGTTATTTAGATTTAAAATAACTTAAATAATGTTTTGATAAAGGCAAATCAAAAATAAATAATATAAATAAAACCATTCAATCAGATTCTGACACATGTCAGCCTATAGATATCCATTCAGCCGCAGGTACATCTATATATATATATAATATAATAACCCTAATTATCTCATTATTTTAGAGAAAGAGAGAGATTTGGGAGAATTGTCATCTAGGGTTTCTTCATCTTCCAGAAGCCATTGCGCATAGCTCCGGACTCCAAACGAGGCCTAGTTTCTTGCGTTAGAACGATATTGAGGTTAGCTTTCTGATTATATAATTTGTTTTACAAAATTATTAGTATTAAATTCTGGAAAATTTGTAGAGCACAGCATGTCCGAAAATAGACGTATTTCGATGTTTTCGCAATTTCGGGAGAACCCGGAATCAGAATCATGAACCGTTTAAAGTTTCGGAAATTTAATGTCGAGATCATCGACATATATTTTTTCTAGAATTTAATTTGAAGTATTTACATACTGTTAATTCTGTAGAACTTCTAGGTTAGAATTTAACCATCGGTGCACAATACAAAATTTGTATGTGCCATAATTCCCAAACGAATTTGAATTCGGATGAGACGTAAATTCTAGTATGTTTTTGATACTGAAATCTACAGGAAATCATGCATGAAAGTCGAGTTTGTGTCGGTTGACTTTTTGGTCAACAGATCGCCTCGATTTGCGTGCCATGAGTCTCGAGTTGATAAAATTCAGTTTCTTTGGACAAAATTTAGGAATTAACATAAAAATCAGAATAATAAGATTAAAATAGGATTTTAGAGTAATTATTCCATAATTAAATAAATTAAAATAAATTATCTTTTGACGTGATAAATTTGTAATACATAGGCTATTTGGACTGTGACTTGGACTCTGATTCATACCAGCAACAGGACCCCAGGCAAGTGTACCTTGCCAAACTCTGCAGTATTGTTATATATTTTCTTTGCTTTATTATATTGCTGTGCATGCTTAACCTAGGGCCGTGTGACGTACTTAGCGTCCGATTATAGTCGGGTGCCAACACCGTACGCGGAGTTGTGTATTGTCATCTAGACATGGATATTTGTGACCCTCTTTATTCTCGTATTTGTCCTATCAAGTACACTATAACCCAGGACACTTGACACTATTCATGAGACAGAATCTTCCTGAGATATTCATGGTGATTCTGTGTAGGATACATATTTTATGACATAGACATCATATTCATAGATATTAGATGACTTGCTGCATTAGATATGATCGTGCGTGACATGGACATGGTGCATCATGGACATGAGACGTATGATTATATTGGGTGGAGAGAGACACACAGGCTACAGGCTGAGTTTATATATATATATAAAACATAGTAAACACATAGTAAACACATAGTAAAATATATAGAACACTGCTACCGGCTCCAAGACACAGAGCTTGTAATGGTCTCAGCCTGAGTTTAGTGATGCTCTCAAATTGCATTTTCACATAGATGGTTATATAGTTTACCCTATTTATTTTATTTACTATTACACTGCATTTTGACATGTCGATTTATGTACCTTGTTATGTCCCCTGAGGACCTGGATACCGGACTTTGTCCCCAGGACTAGCAGACGAGATCGACCCCGAGTTACACGGGACATGAGCATTAGCAGAAGATGGAGTAGGAGCAGATACTGGAGCAGTACCAGATCCAGTAGACGATTGATCCCCGAGGGTATCATCTGGGTATAGGCTTTCCCCATACTCGGTATTTGCTGTGGTTATCTTTATTCTTGTATCTTGACAGATGTATCAGACTCATTATCGGGTTATTTTCCCGAGTTTATATCATATTGAGATTGATCTTGCTTTATGATTCTGATATTGTTGTATTCATTTCTGTGGATGAGATTAGTATATCTAGACCATTATTATTGTATTACAGCTTAAGTACGCCCCGATGGATCCATTAAATTGGGTTTGTCCATCGGTGTGTGCTGCTGGCCATTGCCACGTGTCTAGTCCCTCGATATTTTGGGACTGGGGCGTGACAAAAGGCCAGGACGCAACCATAGGATACAGATATTCGGGAGGTTGATGGATAAAGTCTGCATGGACCTGACAGGCTCTGTATTGTCTTACATACTTTATTGCATCTGTGATCATAGTAGGCCAGTAATAGCCAATTCTTCTGATGCGATCCTGTAGCTTAGGACCGGGTTGATGCGCTCCGCATACGCCATCGTGGGCTTCACGGATAATCCGCTGTGCTTCATCACTAGAGAGACATCGTAATAATAGTCCATCATAAGAACGGCGATATAGACATTATGACGATGCGTAAAAATAGAAGCGTAATGATCGTCTTTTGACGAATACTGCTTCTTTAGGATCCTCTGGCAAGATTCCGTATGCTACAAAATCTATAAAGGGAGATCTCCAGTCTCTCCTGGGAGGATCTGTGTCCACCGCGTGGCTGTGTTCTATGTGAAAGTTATTTTTCACACAGAATAAATCTATGTTAAGAAGGATTACCGAATTCTGCCTTCTTATAGGGGTAGCCAAATCTGTAGCTAGACTGGCTAGGGCATCAGCTTTCAGATTCTGAGATCGAGGTACATGCTCTAGGAAGAATCCTTTGAATGTCATGGCTATCTCGACCGTTGCTTGGTGATAGGGGATGAGGTCTGGATTCTGGACTTCATATATTCCTCTGACTTGATTGACGATCAGCAGAGAATCACTGAAAGCTTCCAGAGATTCGACGCCCAATTCTTTAACGACTTGGAGGCCGATTAGGAGAGCATTGTACTCCACCACATTGTTGGAACATGGATCGCTAAGAGAATATGCTCGGTAGATGACGAGCTTATCAGGAGTGACCAGAACAATTTCTACTCCCGAAACCACGTTTCCCCTGGGACCAGTTCTGGAGGCACCATCGAAGAACAGTTGCCATGCATCACTTTCCATTACGGAATTATATTCTGCAACTTCGTCGGGAATGTCCTTGTACAGTTTGGAGGCCTCCGGGATCGGATGAGCAGCTAGGAAATCAGCCAACGCTTGGCCTTTGACGGACTTCTGGGGGACGTACACCATGTCATACGGTGTTATAACATCGCCCAAGTCGTGAGTCGGGAATTAAGAACACTTGGCTTGTTCATCAGTACCCGAAGAGGATTTATCCTGGAGATGATGTGAATGGTTTGGCCTGTGACATAGTGTCGCATTTTCTGAATAGCGAACATCAGAGCCAAGCATTCTTTCTCCACTGGATTGTACCGGTGTTCGGCTCCCACCATCATCCTGCTGAGGTAGTAGATAGCCTGCTCGTGACCCATCTCATTCTTTTTTGTGAGAAGAGCTCCTAGAGAATGATCCATCGCTCGAACATACAGCACAAATGGTCTTCCTATGACAGGAGGCACCAGAACTGGCGGACTAGTGAGGTAGCGCTTGATATCACCGAACGCTTGCTGACAGGCTTCGTCCTATACGAAGGTTACACCTTTCTTCATGAGACGAGAAAATGGCTGACATCTCCCAGAGAGGTTGGATAAGAATCTCCGGATATAAGCCAGACGACCTTGAAATCTCTTGAGTTCCCTCAGATTGCGGGGCGGTCGTATTTCTAAGATGGCCTTGACTTTATCAGGGTCCACTTGAATGCCTTTGGCGGTTATGACAAATCCCAGAAATTTGCCACTAGATACCCCCAGAAAGGACTTTGTAGGATTTATTTTGAGTTGATGTTGGCGCATCAATTCAAATACCATCTTCAAGTCTTGGATGTGATTATCCTTGAGGCGGCTTTTGACAGCTACATCGTCCACGTAATACTCCACTGTCTTGCATAAATGCTCATGGAATATGTTACTCATAGCCCGTTGGTACGTAGCCCCGGCATTCTTCAATCCGAAGGGCATGACCGTATAGCAATATACCCCCAATGGTGTCCGGAAGGCAATATACTTCTCGTCTTCAGGATGCATCTTGATTTGATTGTATCTTGAAAATCCGTCCATGAAAGACATACGTTCAAAACTGCATGTATTGTCAATCATGACGTCTGTGATGGGAAGAGGAAACTCATCCTTGGGGCAGGCTGCATTCAGATCTCGGTAATCGATGCAGACTCGTACTTTTCTATTTTTTTTCATGACCGGGACAACATTGGCGACCCAGTTGGGATGTTGTTCTTCACGGCTGAAGCCGCAGGCTATTAACTTCTTGATTTTAGCTTCAATAGCGTCCATCATATCCGGGCGGAACCAACGTTGGTGCTGCTTCACAGGCTTCGAATCGGGCAATATATTGAGCTTATGAGTAGCCACCTTTGGATCAAGGCCTGGCATGTCCTCATAATTCCACTCAAAGATGTCTATATATTCTTTTATCAGCTGGATAACTTCTTCCCTTTCTGCTTCGGAAAGATTGTTACTGATAAATATCGGCTTTGGCGAAAGTTCATCCCCAACGTCAATCTGGATAACTTTATCTTCAGTGAGAGGTTCTCTCTGCTCAAAGCGGAACTCCCATTGTGTATCCATTTGCTGAGCCCAAGCGTCATTCTCAAACAGTTCAGATTCTTGTTCGTCTGATTCGAAGGAATCCGTCACTACCATATTTACTGATAATGTTCGCTCGAGAGCATGAGATGAGTCGGAGGGCGCTGAGCCATTTTGAGAGGAGGAAAAGATATCCTCGTTTGACTCAGGAGTTGCGAGGGAGGTGGTGTACCCTAACCCGAAATGAGTTTGTTGATAATAGGGATCGCCGTGCAGCGATATTCGTTTGCATTTCCCGTAGTTGAGACCCGGTTCCAGCTTCAAGTTATAACCCATACTTTGTATGATCTTCAAAGCTTGCGGGCTGTATCTGTGAACTTGCATTTTACCGTTATCGTCATCGGAAGAATCCTCTTGCACAGTCGGTTTATTGCGCATGCGGCCGAAGACTATTGGATGCTGACTGCTGCAAGTATGCGGGACAATGAAGATAGAATTCTCATGCGGTCCATATGTTGTAGTGACATTAGATGATGACGCCACTTCCCATATATACGGATGATAGGAATCTATAGCTTCCAAGAATTTTTGCGCTATAGGTTCTATATCGTCGTAGGGGGAGGATTCCTGATTTGGAATTTGGGCATCAATATACTGGAAAAGAGGATGTTTATTATCATCTGAAACTCTGTTCCCGGTTGCTTTTACATCACTCGGCTGCCTGTTGCGACGGAGGTTGATGACCAAGGGTGGAGGCTTCTGGTTCAAAGTGATCACTAGAGGATCACCCTCTTTTCCTGACCTGGTCTCGTTTAGGTGGATAGCCATAGGATCTATGGCTTTTGGACGAGTAGTCCGTCCTTTTACCTTGATTGTCAGAGGTTGCTTGGCAGAGGGTTCTTTTGGCTCCCGGTGGAATTCCTTCTCTGCTTCGGCTGACACCTCTTCCGTGCAGTCTTGAGAGTACAATACGGCATCAGAGTAGTAGGATTCTACTCCTTTGAACAGGTTTAGGTGAGCAATCTCCGTTTGTACTGTTCCTCGGGCATCTACATATTTGAAGCATTGATGTAGAGTCGAAGGAACGATGTTGTGGTCGTGGATCCAAGGTCTACCCAGCAGAATATTGTAGGACACCTCTGAATCGATGACGTAACATGTAGCCACCGATCTGAGGTTGCCAATTTGGATCCTCAGGCGAATCTTCCCCAACGGCTTACTTCTTTCGGCGTTGAAACCCACGATCGTAGTGGTGGTGTAAGCCAATTCGCTGGTAGGAATCCTCAGCGGTCTGAGCAGACTATGAGGAATGATGCTGATTGATGATCCCGGATCTATGTGAATCTGGTCAACCTCCATGGAACCGACGTACCCGGTGTAATAGAGGGGTCTGTCATGCCTGTTATATTTTAACAGCATGTCGTCTTGAGTGAAAGTGATATTTGGGACCACCTCCATCACACTGTGGCATTGAGGACACGCCACGGGTTCTTCGTCAGGGGACTTGAGCTGGGTCAAGTATGCATCCGCCTGCATCAATGCTTCACTCAGGGCTTGACGAGTGTCCTGAGAGAGCCTGAGTAGCTCGAAGATGGACAGCCTGGCTGGTGTATTAGCCAGTTGGGCCAGGATGTCGAAGTTGTATGCCTTCTCTAAACCTTTGTTTTGAATGTTTTTTACAGTTTTATCGAAGCGCACTTCTTTTTGCTTCCCTTTGTCCGCCGAAGTTGGTCTCGAAGGACCGGCTTCTGGTACGGCAGATTCCGGTTCTGAAGGTTTGGCAGCTGAAGCGTCTGCCGCTGCATCTTCCTGGCTGGCTCCATAGTCCTAGAGGTAGGCTTTCCCTGAGCGGGTTCCAGTAGCCAAGACCTTGTCTTCTGATGCCGAGTGTACCGTAATCATGTAACATGGTTTGTGCTTTGAGTTCTTTTTAGACTTAGCCTTAGCAGCTTGAGTCTCTTTCTCGATCTCTGGCACTGGATCTGGATGAACCCATATAATCTCGCCTCGCTGGGTAGTTAGTGGTAGCAGGTCATAATTTTGACCTCTAGTTGGAGGAAAATTAACGATGTTCATTGTCGTCCAGAAAATAGGCGTAACACCGTCCGGGATTTCTTGGGGAGGCAGATTGCCAAATTGCAGGGAGATCATGTTGGCCGTGACCGTCTTCTCGCTGTTGCGCAGAGTGATGGCCTTAGCATCGATTAGCTCCTGGATCTTCCTTTTCAGTATATAACACGCCTTTATTGGGTGGTGTATGTACCTATGGAAGATGCAGTACTTGGGGTTGTTGGTACTGTCGGCCTCATTGGGCCATCTCACCTCAGGAAGGGTAATCTTGCCGCTTTTGACGAGACATTCGAATATGCTCGAAATATCATCGTCGTCGAAAGAGTACACTTCAAGGGGCCTGGAAGTCCCAGGTTTTGTCTGCGTGGTAGCCACTGTCTTTTGCCTGGACGTGTTGATCGCCAGAGCTTCTTTACCCTTGGTACCACGAGGATGGTCGATGTTGGAGGATGACCTCTTGCCTTTATCAGAGGCCGAGATCATGATGCCATTATCGTGCGCCTTCTGATAATTGTCCTCCGCGGCTACCCCCGAGATGATGAACGAGGGTCAATCATGGAACTGATATGGTCATGTGAACACCGAGATCACGGGAAGAAGGTTCTTCCTGCAGATGTCGACCAATGCCGAGTCTGGGACTCCTGGAGGCATTTGCAGAGTGGCTTGACGAAAATGTTCGATGAAAGTGCAAACATTCTCTTTTTCCTTCTGCCTGACTTCGATGAGAGAGGACATAGACATGTCCATCCCTCCCTCGTAGAATCGCGTGAAGAACAAAGCCTTGAAGTCTTCAAAGGAAGTAATGCAGTTGTCCGCCAGGCTGCGGTACCACTGGTAAGCTACTCCCGAGAGACAACCCTTGAATACCCGAGTGAGGAGGGCGTCGTTCCCTTGTAACAACACTGTCATCATGCTGAAGTAGTTCATGTATTGACTCGATGATATTTTTCCCTCGAACAAAGCCATAGTCTGTGGTTTGTATCTAAGAGGGAAAGGGACCTCTTCCCAGATAGCAGGGTAAGGTTGGTTGATTCCCAATTTTTTGAGCTGATCTTTGTGCTTCAGGGCATCAAATTGGGCTTTCAACTCCCGTACTGCCTGCATCGGATCTTCAGCCGGTAGCGGGACCACGGAGTGATGAGGAATTGATTGCATCGTGACTCCGGCGGGAGGTAATACGTTCTCCAAGTGAGGAAGCGGAGGAACTGCTGACTACTGATCTAGAGCAGGCTCTTGGATCGTGTTGGATAGTGGTAAGTCCACCCCCACGCGTATCTGAGTTGGAGGGGCCGATGCTTGAGCCATGGCAGCTGCGTGTTGAGTTATCATCATCTGGTGCATGTTTTCCATCATGGATTGTATCTCCTTCAGAGACGTCTCCAGTATAGTGATACGTTGCTCAGCACTCCCGGACGGGGAAGCTTCCTCGCGTTCATCTCCAATGGCATAAACTCCCATCTCCCTGGGTGTCATTGAAAGATTAGTATAGGTCTCTGTAGAAGTTGACTCTATACTTTCGACATCTGATTCGGGAGACTGGCGACCCCCAGCATCGGAATTAGAAGAGTACGAAGCCGGTTGTCGCGACCTCGAACGAGTGTTTTGGAACACCCCAGCTTTGGTGTTCCTAAGGAGCATGTTGAATCTCCTTTGGCTCGGAGTTCTAGAGGGATGACGTCTTGAGCCCGACCCTCCTCTAGGTATGTGTGAAGCCATGTTCACAGATGCATGCGTGGGCTCTTCTTCCTGGAAAGATGGAGAGTAGCTCAACCGGTCAAAAATCGACCATTTTGCTTCAGAACAGCAATAATTAATTACAATCCTATGACTATTACAACAGTGCTCGCTAGGAGGCGTAATAGACATGCTGGAAGATCCCCTCTCCTTGCGTTTCTGGATCAGATAATTGCGCAGGTTAGGAGGAGTTACAGAAGAAGAAGATGATGGCTTGTTCCTTCTGTTCACATCAGTGGGCATGCGGATGTTGGGAACCATAGTTTTCCCTGTGCCACCTATATACAACAGGTTAGCCATCTAGGTGGCGGATAATCCCCGAGGAGGGTGTCTTCCCGCAAATTGAGCATTCTTTATGCTGAGGGGCTTCTCCTGGCGTAATTTGGAGCTCTGTTCTGGTTGGCACAAAGCTGAGGATGTCCTTAGTCGGCCATCGGCTTCTCGCATAATCCGGAGGGCCGGCAGATTATTTCCTTACTGGCGTAAAGGCCGAGAAGTTGAGTAGTCCGCCGCTTGCTTTCCCTTGCGTAGATTGCAAGGATCATCTGTTTTTCCGCAGAAGGCAGATGTATTTTTGCGCGCGGAGCGCGTTTAGGATTCCTGATTTGGCCCTGAGACATTATCAGAAATTTTGTCTATTTCGCCAGGGACGGGAGACTGAATTTTACGCGGAGAGCGCGGAGTAGGCTTTTAGACTAGCGCTGAGGCATTGTCCGAAGTTTCATCTTTTCCGCCAGGGACGGGAGACTGAATTTTACGTGCAGAGGCATTGCCAGAAGTTTTGTCGGCCCTGTCAGAGACAGGCGACTAAATTTTACGCGCAAGGTACGGAGTATACTTCTGGGTTAGCGCTGAGGCATTGCCAGAAGTTTTGTCGGCCCTGTCAGAGACAGGCGACTGAATTTTATGCGCAAGGCACGGAGGGAGCAATGCTACAACCTCATTGGTCGGAGATATCGGAGAGTCCACAGGAATGGTAGAGGATGTCTTGGGCATCCAGACCTTACGCAGTTTCCTGTTGTTTTGGACGGAGAGGGAGTGAGAGCGACCCCCTGTTCGAAGCATCTCTTCATAGGCAGACTGGTCGAACTGGATGACCAGTGTCTTCTTTACGGATCCCACGGATACCGCATCGTGTTGAGCAATAGCTTCCTCATCAGAAGAGAAAGATGTCCACAGTAGAGTCGCCATCTTGTTTCGGATAATAAACGAGAGAGAATATGTAAAATGAGGTCTTATACGAAAACCCGCCCTTTCTTCGGTGTTTACAAACAAGATTGTACAATTTAATCCTATACGAGGATGTCTAAGTACAATTTATTTAATCTGGGTAAATATTGCTATAGGTGTCTGATCTGCAGTCGATCACTTTAGCCCTTGGACCACACGATGATGAAGAAGTGCCGTGGAAGACAGAAAGCAGCTTTGCAGGTTGCTAAAGAGGGTGGATGCCCGATGCCAAAGTCATCGATCCCTTCTCTTTGCTTGAGCACTGGATTCTTCTCTCTCTCTTGACCGTTTGACTTTTAATTTTTTGACCTACCTCCAATTTTTTGACCTACCTCCAATTTTTCGACCTTCTTCCAATTTTTCGACCTTCTTCCAATTTTTCGACCTTCTTCCTCTGTTGATAGAGGTCTCTATTTATAGAGTTTTCGTGACAGTGACCACTCAGTCGGTGTAGAAACCGAGTAGTGGAAAGTACAGCACCCTTTTACACGTCGGTTTAAAATAACCAATGTCTGCGTATAGATGACCTTTTGAGTGAGCATGTGACACGTGTCCAACTAAGGGACAAATACGTATATCTGCTGCGAAGATCACGGCGTAGAAGCCACGTAGGTAGTTATCCCTTGTGTAGAAGAGGTTGGCGTAGAAGCCAATGACTGTCACCATGGCGTAGAAGCCAAGTAGCCATAGAAGTCGAGTAGGCGTAGAAGCCAAGCAGGCGTAGAAGCCGAGTGGTCATAGAGGCCGACTGGGCGTAGAAGCCGAGTGGGCATAGAAGCCGAGCAGGCGTAGAAGTCGAGTGGGCATAGAAGCCGAGCAGGCGTAGAAGCCGAGATGATGTGGACGTTTTAGCCAAAATTACGGCTCTTAGAGATATAATCAAATCTCTTGCATTAAATACAGAGATCTGCCCCCATCCTGCGCATTAAATGTAGAGGCTTGTCTTTAAGATTTGCCATCATTCTGTGCATTAAATGCAGATACGCGCCTCGAATTCTGTATGAAGAGTGACTGATGACGTGGCGGTCTGTTTGCCTTCTGCGGAGCGTAAGAAGCTCATGTCTGCCTGTGTAAAACTCGGCAGCGTATTCCCTTATATGCGTAAGAGTAGTTTACGCAAAGGGGATGTCACTAAATGACGGTTCGGTGACATTTAATCAAATCTCCTGCATTAAATGCGGAGATCCGCCATTATCCTGCTCATTAAATGAGGAGGCGTATTTTGAAGGTCTACCACCCTTCTGTGCATCAAGTGCAGAGACGTGCCTTGGGCATCTGTCAGTATTCGGCGCTTTAAATGCAGAGACGTACCTCGAGAAACTGTCACCGCTCTGCGCATTAAATGCAGAGACGTGCCTCGAGCCCTGTACGAAGTGCAGCTTTTGATGTGGCAGGATGTTTGTCTTCTATGAAGCGTAAACAGCTCACATCTGCCTGTGTAAAACTAGGCGGCGTATTCCTTTGTATGCGTAGAAGCGGTCTACGCCAAGGAAATGGCAGTAAATGACAGCCTGGGTTGCAGTACCGCGCCATCATTATACCCGTCGCTTGGGTTGTCGTGCAGTACTCTTTTCAGGAGTCCAGATGTCAGGTTTATTGCATGATCTGACAGGTTCATTTCGAAGATTATGAAGCGTTCCTCGTACACTTCAATGCTGCATTGAAAGCGGATGAGTTTTACGCCATAAAGGCGATGAAACACCCTGTTTACGCTGAAGCAGCCTGGACATACTGTATTACGCGGATGGTCCTTGAGCCTATATTTTTACGCTGTGCTCAGCAGAAAAGCTCTGTTTGTACGTTTGATGGCTCTGAGGTCCTCTGTTTACGCTGCCCTACATCAACATGCTGCGTATAGCTATCCAGCGTATTTTTCATGCTTCTACAGACCTCTAATATTTTTTTTGTAATCAACATTAAATTTTATGTTATTAGTTCAAATAAAAATCTACTAGGCATCTAGATTTTGGTTCAAGAGAGGATCATTGACTGGAAAAATATCAGGTACAGTGGGTAGTCTTTCAGGATAGGGTGGGATACATACCCAGAACCATTGGTCTACTATTTGTTCTTAATAATTATATATATATATAGAAAAATTCCTCTGTAAGGTTGGCTTCGACACCTTAATGAGTTCTCGGACAGAGTAAATATCCGGCGTGCGCTGCATGAAGCACGTGTAGTTTAGCACTACAAGGGACTTGTATCCCATGCTACTGTGGTGTGACACCACGATAAGGTAAAAGATGTAAAGCTTCGATTGCGAGCAATGTCACAGCGGCAGTAGCATCACAATTAGGCAGGTAGCCTAATGCTGAAAAGATAGAGAGTTGTAGCACAACACTACTAAGAGGCCGGTGACCTCATGCTACAGTGGGTGACACTATATGAGGTAGTTTACTTCAGCTGCGAGCCATGTCACAGCGGCATAGCACCGCACAAAAGTGCAAGGCTTTATGCTGGGATGTAGTACAGCACTACTAAGAGGCTAGTGACCTCATGCTACTGTGGGTGATACCACATGAGGAAGTTAACCTCGACTACGAGCCATGTCACAGCGACGTAGCATCGCATGAAAGCACAATGCTTCATGCTTGAAAATATCAAACTCTCTTAAAAAATGAACTCACCTAAGTGTATGGACAAAGATACAGGACATCTCTTGAGGGTAAACTTTTAGACATCCAAGATACATACACCAAAACCAGGTCAGTACAGGGCCTTTAATGTGCGACCGGAGGCACAAATGATGTCATTGTGCGAGTGAGAAGAATATCAGCTATGGTTCAGAATTCAAGGCATAGTCCATTTGTGTACCATACTATTATTTGACCCATGCAGAAAGATTCAAGTCGTAGGAGACATCTATCCTAATGCATGATAGGTAGTCACTGTGAGGAACGTTCGACCATATAATTCACTTTGCTTTGGGAGTTTTAGTCCCACATTGGAAAACCACCAATGTGTATATCTCAATATATAGCTTTTCTTAGTATTGGTATATGCACATGGGGTGGTGGCCCATATGGGTTGACCTTCCTAGAGGGATTAAGTATGAACCACATTATGACAATCTTTATTTTGTCACCACCTTTGGAAAGTTTTCCTTAGGGGCTTAGCGACTCGAACTCGGACTCCGACTCGGTCTCGGGCTCAAAGACGCAAAGTGGCTCTTTATTGGCGCACTTTGCACTTAGCACGTCAGCCTCGTCGCATGGCGCTCGTGAGCTCCTTTTATGCACGAGTTCTATGAAAGATTGCTTGCTCGGGAGTATTCTTCGTGGCGCCATGCGTCCTGGAGAGCATGCGGTCAGGTGCGCATGCTGCCAGGGGCCATGCGGACACGTGCCTGTATGGCCAGGGCCATGCGGTCAGGTGCCTATACGGACAGGTGCGCATGCGTCCAAGGGCCATGCGGTCGGGTGCCCATTCAGACTACTGCGCATGCGGCCAAGGGCCTTGTGGCAAGGTGCCCAAGTGGCCATGGTGAGCATGCGGCCAGGAGCCCATGGGCCAGGGGTGTATGCGCCCGGGAGCTATGCGGCCAGCTAGTTAGCTTAAGCGAGTCAAGTGTAGAGGGGACAAGGAATGCTATTGGCGGCTCGGTGCGGCGCTGTCTACTTTGTGCATTACACCGTGTAGGTAGCGCAGGCGGCTCGTGGCTCTCTGTGCCACGCGACTGCAGCGGCTGCAGCTTTCAACGCCTGACGGTGATGTCTGCTTTGTGTAGTACAGTGGCGCAAGCGGCTCATGCTGCCTGATTTTTTTTAGGCCGCATGGAAGATGAAATTCTCTTTATATAGAGGCTCTCCTCTTTCATTTAGTTGTTGGAAAAATTAAGAAAGAGAGAGAAAAATTGAGAGCACCAGCAGAACCTGCGGTAGTTTTTTAGCATCCTTCCAAAAGAATATTTCGAGTGATCCGAAGGTGACCAAGAGCGTTCCAGAAGTTCTCGTGTGAACTTGTTGGATCCTGGGGGCAGATCGTTGTATAGTGCGAATCTTGCCTTGAGCCTCTGTTGAAAGGAAGACGGGCAAGAAGCTACTGTGTGTTCGGTCCGACAATGACGGTGAGTACACTGGTCTCTTTGATGCTTATTGCAGAGAGCAAGAGATACGACTTCAGAATACTCCGTCAAAGATAATTCAGCTCAATGGTATAGCAAAGCGAATGACCAAGACGTTGATGGAGAGGGTACGGTATTTGCTGTCAGAAAAAACTTGTCCGATAGCTATTGGGGTGAGGCACTTTATACAGCTGCTTATGTTATTAATTTATCTCCTAGTGATCCTTTGCAGGATGATGTTCCTGATAAAGGATGTAATAAAAAAAAGCTGTCATACAATCACATACGAGTGTTTGGTTGTAAGACCTTCGTGCATGTACCGAAGGACGAAAGATCCAAACTTGAGCCGAAGACGAGGCGGTACATTTTTGTCCGCTACGGCCAGGATGAGTTTGGCTATAGACTCTACAATCCAGTGGGAAGAAATCTCTACAGAAGCAGGAGAGTTGTTTTCGTCGAGGATTGGACTTTGACCAATACTCAGGATTCTGAGATGCCTTCTGAGGCTGAGGAATTGCCTAAGTTAGAGTCATTTCACTTCGAGCAATTTCTAAAGGACATCGCAGAGGATCCAGTTATTGGGGAGCCAGTACATAGAGTTGCTCCTAATCTTGATCATCAGCCTACTGATGGTGGTCAGGGTGACCCTCAGGAGGATGTGCATACCGAGGAGGCAGTTCCTGAAAGGGAAGAGGCTGTTGATATATAGACAGCATCAATGGTTCCGATGAGGAGGAGCGATAAAGAATGTCGACCATCTATAAGATACTTACTGGGTGAGTATGTGCTACTGACTGACGGGGGAGAGCTCGAAATTTTTACAGAGGCTATGGAAGACGAACACATGCAGGAGTGGATGGAGGCTATGCAGGAGGAGATGAGTTTCTTACAGGCCAACTCCACTTATGATCTGGTACGGTTGCTAAAGGGCAAGAAGGATTTAAAAAATCGATGGATGTTAAGTGATGGGTCATAAATGCGTGTCAGAGAAGTGACCGATGTGACATGATCAGGCGTATGAGAAAACTGGCTGCATGCACAGACTGGCCGCATAGGCCTAAGCAAAGTCCACTCCTCGAGACGAGTGCTAAGTGATGGTTCATAAATACGTGTCAGAGAAGTGACCGATGTGACATGCCATAAATGCGTGTCAAAGAAAAAAAGCATAAAAATATGTTCACGAAAAGACGTGTAAGGAAGAGATGCATGTGTCACTTCTAAGTCGAATAACAAGCTGGCCGCATGAGCTCCTAGCCGCATGGATTCTGGCTTTGAAAAATCCCATGCGTTCAGTGTTCTATGCATTCGGCTTAGGGGCACATATGCATAGACAGTTATGCGCCTAACAAGATAGCCGTCATGTTGGAAGGGGCGCATGTAGCTTGGCTGCATGGAACTCTTTCGTCCCAAAACAACATAAAATCCATGGAAAAAAATTTCAAAAATTCGAAAACTTATTTTCTTTATAATTTTTTTATTTTAAGTCCAAATCAAGTGAACCAAAAGCCAAAACGCCTGAAAAAGAATGCTTTATTACCTAAACAAAATAGTTTTCTAGAATACTACTTTTTAATAGATCAAAACCAAGAAAAACTTATGGAACCCACAAAAATCCTAATTTTAAAACTCAGATCTACTCAAATCTATCCATCAAAATAAAAAAAATCCAAGAAATAAAACTAATGAGAGCAGCAAGGAGAACATTTTTCATCAAACACATTTTTAATTGCTACAATATATGTAAAATCCAAAAATTCATGGCCTCACCACTTTGAACAAGATGTACTTGTCTTGGTGGACTAACAAATCTCTTCCTAGAACCAAGTCTAGGACTAGGATTTCGGGTTGGGGCTGGTGCTCGGGTGAGGGAGAAGGAGCAAGGAAGAAGAAAGAAAGTAGGAAATGAAGAATGAAGGAGAGGAGAGAGAAATACTCATATATATATATATATATATATATATATATATATATATATATATATATATATAAAGTGGGAAAATGAGGTTAGCCATAGGATTAAGTCATAACACTCTCCAAACAAATCTCAACCATCCAAAATAGGCTTAGTGGTTCCAAAAGTGAACTGGATCAGGTGTCCAACATACGGGTCCTAGCACGGGTCCATAGAACTTGCCAATGTGTTCACTATTAATCCAGGGTAGTCTCACACAATAACAGAAATCCAAATAAATAAAATACAACATAATTGACAGGAACGAACATGTTAAATACAACATGAATACATTATCAGAATTTTTTTAAAAATATTAGAAATTCAGGAATACCAAATTTAGGAACGGGTGTGACAACTTCAAAACTTCAATTGGGTGTTCAAACTGTTGTCATTTATATCCTCTAGCCAACTCAATCACTGAACAATTTTTTAGCCATTACTTTAATAATTCATTAACCACAATGGCCTTAGTAAATAATTTACGTTGTTCCATGGACATGATAAATGAACAAATGTACATATACTTAAAGCATGGTTAATTGCAGAAGGGTACTCTCAACTTTGATCAACTACCTTATACAAAACAAAGTAGCCGTGAAGCTACACTATAGTTTATTGGGAACCCCCTTCTTCCCTAAATGTTTCGTCACCATCATCGTCCAAGCTTATCCCATCAGAATAGATTAACATCCTATATATGAATAAGTTCTACTCATGAATTACTCATTGCAACTCAGTTATAGATTCACACTATGTGCAATATTGCAGTTTATACAGCTCATTTAACTAGAATTGGGAAGTTAAAAAAGTATTACTCATAATGTCACAGAGTGGACATGGACATGCTGTCAGGATAAAAGAACAGAGGCTTAGCCAAGGATTTCTATGTTAAAAGTATCATTACAATCATGAAAGTTTAGGTCTCACTTTCTTAACTCCATGTTGAGATTCAGAAGGCAGTACAGAGAGAGAGAGAGAGAGTGGCTTAACCTAATCTGGAGGAGAGAAATAATATTCCGGAAATAATCATCCTAGGTACATCTATTGTAGAGTTTTTTCGTATTTATAATTATTAATAATAAACTGATAAGATTGCAATTAAAATGAGTCCAATAAGTAATGAGTATAAATATAAACTCAGAGACTAAATTTGGGAAGGTTGGCATACATAAAAGCTTTTAGCTAGTAATATTTCTCTTTGCACACAGGCTCTTGTACTACCTGTAGTTTTACACAACAACACTTCATAATATAGATACTAGTAAAGCCATTATATATATATATATATATATATATATATATATATATATATATATATATATAAAAGAGAGAGAGAGAGAGAGAGAGAGAGAGAGAGAGAGAGAGAGGGATATGAAACTAAAATAAAAAATATTTATTATAATGACAAGAGCTGATGAATTATGGAACCCATACTGATCAGTACTTTTTTACTGAGTTTGTGTGTGTGTGTGTGTGTGTGTGTGCGGAACAAAATATAATATATATATATATATATATATATATATATATATATATATATATATATATATATATATATATGTATATTTTGTCATCATAGATATGATATAATCCTATCATTCTTTTAGTATATGTTTTGTTTTACTTACAATTTTTTTTCTTCATTTTTGTTTGCTGGATTATATGGACAAAAAGTCAATTTTTTTGGAAGACATTCTATCATTATTTTGGTATGGCATTCAATTCATGTGATTTTGTTTACATTATAGTTGTATAGATGGAACACAGTATGATTGTGGAATACATTACTTTTCTTCTTGAATGGGTTCTTGAAATTGTTAAAATATTTGTATTATTGGATTATTTTATAAAGAAACGTTTTAAGATATTATATTGGATATTATGTTGTTTGTACGACAATTTGTTGCTCTTTGTTCTTAAGTTTTTTGAATACAAATTTCAATGTTTGTAAGTTATTTTCGAAAAAAGTTTCATATGTATGTTGGAAAATATATCCGAAAAGAAAAAATTTTATTTCTTAGGATAAACTAATATAAAAAATATAAATTAGCTTTCGCAATATCAAATTATGTAGCAGGAAGTATTTTAATATTTGGCTACATTAGCTTTTGCGGCATCAAATGTGTAGCAGAAAATATTTTTATATTTGAAAGAACTATCTTTTTCCGACGTGTTATGTTGCCAATATATCACCTTTCCGCGACACACCACTACTAAAAATTGCGGGATTAGCGACGTTTTTAGCGACAGTAAATTAAAACGTCGCTAATTCAGCGACTCCGAATATAAACGTCGTTGTTTGGCGACATATAGCGACGTTTAGCGACTATAATTCAGTTTTTTAAAATAATAGTCGCTATAAGTTATCTTAGGTCACTAAACGTCGCTGAATTTTATAATTTAGCGACGTATTTAACGACGTTTATATTAAAAATATTTAGCAACGTGTTTAGTGACGTCTTTGACGTCGCTAAATATTTCTTTTACGACGTTTTTATTTGACGTCGCTAAACGTCGCTAAAATTTTGTTAATTAGGGATCAGTTTTGATTTCCCCCATCTGTCGAATTTTTCGAAAGTTTTCAAAAAAATTCGATTTCCCCACCCCCCTCTCCGGCGACCGGCGTCTCCCCAGCGGCCTACTCCGGCAATCCCCTCCTCCTCCTCTAGGTAAACCCTAACTCTCTCTCTCTCTCTCACAGGACACACATGGCACTGACACTGATACGACACACACACACGTAACAGACACTGACACACACACACGTGACACCAACCATAACCCAAAACTGACACGACCTGGGATCAGGACCTAGGGTTAGGGTTAGCGTTAGGATTTTTGACCTGGGGTTAGGGTTTTTAACCTCGGGTTAGGGTTAGGGTTTTTGACCTGGGTTTAGTGTTCCAAATTGTGGAGTTGATATATAATTATGGAGTTGACATAATTATATAAACTGACACAACCTGGGGTTAGGGTTCCAAATCTTCGAACTACAAAGACGTCGATCCAGGCAATGATTTCTTTGGCATCTTACGAGAGATTGTGGAGTTGACATATAATTATGGCACATAATCTACTAATATCGTGCTATTCAAGTGTGAATGGTTCGATCCGATTCAAGATCAAGGTTAGAAAATTGACAAGCATGGCCTTGTAGATATAAACTACAAGCGTAGATATCAAAGCTACGAACCATTTGTCCTATCAAGTCAGGCTCAGCTCGTGTACTTCACAACTAATCCTAGACAGGGGACAGCGAGGTCGGATTTGTGGGCAGTATGCAAGACTAAATCTAGAAATACATTTGACATTGACGAAATAGCTTATCAGGAGGACGATCTACCTCTTGTAACAAATATTGTAGTTGTAGACTCAACGAAAGTTACTCATTATACGAGTAATAATGTAGAAGATGTAAAATTATCCGAAGAGGAAGATGAAGACGAAGACGAAGTAGATGAAAGTGAAGACGAGGAGGAGGAAGAGGAAGATGAGGACGGGGAAGGCGAACAAGATAAATTTTCTGAAGATGATTGAAAATAAAATATTTTTCCTGTAGAATGTAACTATATTTTAACTATAGAATGTACTATTTTAACGAATATATGTATTATATTTTGACTGTATAATGCTGTGAGATATGCATCACATTTTGACTGTAGAATGTACTATATATTTTTTTATTTTTTTATTCATCATATATTGTTATCAGGTATGACAGGACGACGCGGAGGATTCGGCAGGTCCCGAGGTAGACAGAGTGCTCCTCCGGTACTGCCTACTGTTGGTTCCAGATTGTTGTCACCCAGTACTCCAGTATATCAATCAGTCACATCTCCAACTGCGACGACGTTACATGATATCACTCCTGGGACGAGTAGTTCCAGGCGTGATAGTACTCCCTCGTCCAGCGTTCCTCCTGCTGACGGAACCATGGAGACAGATGAGCATGTAGAGGAGGTCATGCCGACGTTTTCCCAGCATCAGCAGGATCCTCCATGCGCACCTCCGGAGGAGACGATGACAGAGATTTGGGCCGACGGTACAAAGTAAGTCAATTATATGGTTTAGCATCATATATATCGTGTATTTCTTTATTCATCATATATTGACTTTTTTGATCAAAATAATTATCTCTGTATAGATATCGTCCATCGTCGGTTCAGAGACGCCTGGGCCTATTTCTGAGGAACAACTACGGTGGCCCTTGGATCAACTACTCTGAAGCTCCGGAGGAGAGGAAGGCATTCTGGTTTGCGCACTTCCAAGTAAAAGTATATTATATAAATTCTCTAATTTATGCATATTATATAACTTATCTGTGATGCTCACTCACTAAATTATTTATTGTAGCAAACGTATTTCTTTTCTCCGCACCGGGCCGAGTTGATCGAGTGGTTGTTTCCTACCGTTGCCGCCAAGCTTATCCGTGATGCTCTGGATGACCAGAAGGCTCGTGATCATGCTGGAAAATCGATCCAAGGTTGGATCACGTCTGAGCAATGGACTGCGATGAGGGCTAGATTCGACGATCTGAGCTACAAGGAAAGTTCTGAGAAGGCCAAGGCGGCTAGGCGAATTGCTGCCAAGTGGTATGGTGGCTCAATTTTGATGACGGAACATTTTTGTGGTTTGGTATTTTTTTATTTAAGATATATTATTTTAATGTAAGTACGATAAAATGGTAGTAGATTTTTTTTTTAAGTTTAGTACTAAATAATATAATTTTAACAGGTATAGAGGGGTGATGATGCAAACATGGTAACCTTCTTCTTGGCCACCCATCGCAAGGACGAAAATCTCATTGATGAGAGGGCCTCGCAGACCTATGTAAGTATTACTTTACTTTGTGTTAATTTTAATATAACTTAGGCAATTATCGAGTTTCTAAACTTTTCTAGGCCGAGTATCTTAGGCTGCGTGAGCGGGCGACTGCTAGTGCACCTACAACTGGAGAGGCTGGTACTTCCTTGCAGCCCGCTCCAGCTCTGTCGGTGGACGACCTGTGGGTGACCGTAGCCGGTGGTCTCCAGAGGGGTTCGTACTACGATACGGGATCCTATGGCGCCCTGGTTGTGACGCAGTCATCTAGGGCCTCCCCGACAAGTGTGCATTCCCCACAGCCCTCGCAGTCGTCGGCCAGAGTCCAGGAGGCCGTTGACCGTCAGATTGCGTCTCTCCGTAACGAGTTGCTGCGAAGGATGGAGAAGCATCCCCGGTTCCAGCCGCAGGCAGACGACCCGACGCTCATCACACGATTAGATATGCTTGACCGCAGCATCACGGAGCTTCGAGATTTGACCAATGATCTTAGAGCCTCGACAGAGCGCAACGTGACGGAGCTGCAGGCATCACAGCTATCCATGGGCGAGAGGCTGACGATGATCTAGGATCCAATGGTTCATAGCAGTACGAGGCTGTTATTTACCATGGATTCTTACAACCAGCGACTCGCAGACTTGGAGCGGATACGTCCTCCTGGTGCGCCTATATCGACACAAACTCCACCAACGTCACTGCCTTCTCCATCGACATCGGTGTCGATTTCACAAGAGCAGTATGATCTATTCTTATCCTTCATGCGCACCAGTGGTCATCCTCCCTCAGATCCGCAGTAGTATAGTTGCTGGATATTTGTATTCTTTGTATTATTTAGGATGAGACTCATTGTATGGATATATATTTGTTGTATTCTTTACGATGATATTTGCTGGATGTTTTATTTTCTTTAAATTTTATTATATTATTCATATTAAATATATGTTAATTTATCGGTGTTGAGAGTTCAACCCAAGGGGGTCGACAAACCCAGGAAATTCAATGGAGGGTTGCTCCGGGTCTATTTGTACAGATTGTAAATTAATAAACTGCAGGAATAATAGTTTGGAAATAATTCAGTATTTTCTTTACTGTACAATTAGCGACATTTTTAGCGACGTTAATACACGTCGCTAAATACATCGCTAATTAGCGATATTTCTACACGTCGTTAAAAATGTCGCTGTACGTCGTAAATAGCTGATATGGCAGTATTGCCAGGTCATTAAAGACGTCATTGTAACATTGCTATATAAGTCGCTAATTAGCGACGTTTGAGTACGTCGCTAATTAGCGACGTTGCGTCGCTAAACGTCGCTAATTTAGCGACACATTTAAGTCGCTAAAAAATGTCGGTATAGCGACGTTTAGCGATGTTTTTCCTTTCAGCGACGTATTGAGTTCCGACTTCTATAAAACGTCGCTAATTACGTCGCTAAAAGTTATTAGCGATATTTTTTTGTCATTTAGTGACATTTTTTTACGTTGCTAATTTGATTTTTTTGGTAGTGCACAAGGTACATGTCGCAAAAGGTTATTTTAAATAAAAAATATGATATGTTGCCAAAGATGGATAGATTCTGTGACATGATGATTTTATGTCGCCAAAGACTTTCCTAGACAAGGCTATAGTGACATGTGTGCGACATAAACAGATATATCGCAGAAACACTTTGGTAACACAAATCTATCATTATGTTATATATTTCTCATGTCGCTGAACATGTATTTTTTTGTAGTGAACATTAATAGTCCTCATGAGGAAACTAATCACACACTTGATGGACACAATTCGAATTTTCTCCAAATTTGGCCCAAAACTCAACATTTCTCATGACAGAAGTTTAGATCTACCAATTGGAAAGTCTCTAATACCTAGATCTATCATTGGAGAGTCAATTCCAACCATAGAAATGTTCATATAGGTCATATGAGTGTTCCTTACCATGAAATTGGTAAAAATGAGAGAATTATCTAGTGTTTGTGTAGCTTCTTTGAAGAAATCTGAATTTGGACACGAATAAGACAAATCGGACATGATCTCCAATGCTTGAACTCCTCTTCAAGTATTGTGATTAAATTATAAAATTAAATTATATATATGGTGATTGGCCCATGTGGCTTAGGCCCAAGTTGATATGTGGATGTATATATATGTAATATCATGATGAATGAAAGATCTAGATTATTCTCTCCTACTACTTCTTCACATGGTATCAGAGCATGACATCTAGGACACAATTTCTTTTTCCATAGCGACGGCAACGTCGGCGATTTTTTCTCTACGACGGCGGCGACGAGTCTTCCTTCAATCAGCGGTATGACAAGCGGTGGTGGCGACAAATTTTCTATGTCGGTGGCGGCGTCAACAAGGATCGATCCCACCTCTCCGTATTACCTTGGTTCTAATGACAATCCGGGTAATACAATTACGAAAGTAGTTTTTCGTAAAAAAAAATTATAAGGAATTATCGAGATCTATTCGACTTTCTCTACTGGCTCGACGAAAATTTAGATTTATTGACGGGTCTATAGATAAACCTACAGAGAATGACAAATTAAAGGATTTGTACTATGTCCAATCGATGCTTGTGCAATGGATCTTGCACACTATTGACGCTTCGATGAATAAGACGATAACCTACTTTGAGGAGGCAAAACCGTTGTGGGATTCGCTCAAGGACCGATTTAGCATGGTGAATTATGCTAGAATTCAACAGATTAAATATTCAGTGGCAGAGTATCGCCAAACAAAATCCATGTCCGTGTTCGACTACTTTGGCCAATTGCAGACTCTTTGGGATTAGTTGGGGACTTATGAACCTATTTCAGCGTGCAGTTGTGGCAAATATACGTGTGATATCCCGAAGAAACTATAAAAACTGGTTGATGAGGAGCATTTTTATCAGTTTCTTTATGGGATCAATTAGGAACTCTATGGCAACGTCCGCTCAACTTTATTGGCACAAGATCCGTTCCCTACTTTGGCGCATGCTTATCAATCCATGCTACAGGAGGAACGATTGCGCACATCCACATAAGTCTCCTCTGAATGGGACGAGGTTATGATGCTTGTGGTTAAAAATCCTGTTAACCGTGGGCCATCTCGTTGGATGCTCGAAATAAATAGGAGTTGCTTTGCAATTTTTGCAAACCCAACGAACATGAAGAAGCCACTTGCTTCGAGAAACATGGCTTTTTGGATTGGTGGAGAGATAGGCCGCGTGGCAGCGGATGAGGGGCTGGAGGTGCGTGCGACAGTGGCAAAAAGTGGCACGACGGTTGTGGCACAGACACGTATGGAAGGTGATGGCGCAGGCAGTGTTCCGCGAATAACTTCGGACAATAGCAACAACTTATTTCCCTCCTTGGTAACTCTTCGATCAAATCTTCGAAGGACCATATGGTGGGTAAGTCTATTGCACCTTGGATTATTGATATATGAGCTTCAAATCATGTTACTGAAAATTTGGATTTATTGTCCGAGGTGACAGAAATGGAGGAATGTCCGATTGGGCTCCTGGATGGACGAACTGTGGTTCTCATGTCGTGGGCGTGTTGCTCTTGCATCGGGTGTTCTCACGAATGTTTTATTCATACCTCAATTATATTACAATTTAATTTATGTGGCCCATCTTATTGATGATACAAATTGTATTGTACAATTCACTAAAAAATTGTGCGTGATACAGGACCCCAATTTGAGGACCCTGATTGGCGTCAGTGAGCAGTGGGACAGACTCTACTACTTTCGTATTGTACCGAAGACTCAAGCCTTGACAGTAATTGTGATGACTTCTCTGGATATTTGGCATCATCGACTTGCGTATCCTTCTGATAAAATAGTAAAGTTTCTTCCTGTTGTTTGTAGCTATATTAGTTCAGTGAATAAGGAATGTGAAGTTTGCCATCAGGCATAGCAAACTCGAGATATTTTTCCAGTTAGTGACTCTCGGGCTGTTGCAATTTTTGATTTGATACATTGTGATCTTTGGGGGCCGTATCCTAAGTCTTCTTCGTGTTGAGCTCGATATTTTTTGACGATTGTGGATAATTTTTCTCGTACTGTTTGGGTGTTTTTGTTGATTGATAAGACTGAAGTATATATATTTTTTGTCATTTTTTTCTATGATTGAAGATAATTTAATTCCAAAGTTTGAATTATGCAAAGTGATAATGGTACTGAGTTTAATTGCCTGCGTGACTACTTTGCACAGAATGATATTTTGTTTCAGACATCTTGTGTGGGTACACCTCAGCAGAATGGGAGGGTCAAAAAAATATGTAGACATATTTTGAATGTGTCATAGTTTGAATGTTGCACGTGCTTTGCGTTTTTAGGAAAATTTGCCAATTTCTTTTTGGGGAGAATGTATTTTGGCGGCCGGTTATTTGATCAATTGAACCCCTTCAAGTCTTCTTGGTTTTAAAACCTATTATGAAATTTTATTTGGTGCTTCTCCTTCTTATGATGAATTACGTATTTTTGGTTGTCTATGTTTTTCCCACAACCAAAAAGCCAAATGGACAAATTTGATAGTCGCAGTCAAAAGTGTATTTTTGTGGGATACCCCATGGCAAAAAGGGTTAAAAATTGTATGATCTTGCTACTGGTGATTTTTTTATTTCAAGATGTTAAATTTTATGAGACTGAGTTTCTCTATTATGTTGAGGATGATCGTGGTAGTACGGTTTCACCTGAGCTAATGTAATAACCACTACACTATAATTGCTTTGTGATAATAAAGGCCTATGGTAAATACTAGTTCTATTTTATGTATAAAATTATTTATATATTTAAACACACAAAAATTTGGGCCCTCCGGCCCATGGGACCCTGGGTGGTCGCCATGTCCGCCCTGGCCAGGGCTAGCCCTATTCTTCATCTTCCCTTATCTTCCATCTTCCAATTCTTTCAAAATTCTTTCCATCCTCTTCTTTCTTTTCTTTCTATTCATTCACAAACATTCATAATTATTTACAAGTCGTGTCATGGAGCTATCATGACAAGAGTTTATGCACGACACATACCCCCCTCCCTTAGGTGGCATAAAGAAATATAAAAGAACAAAAGATAAGGATTTAAGTGCAAAGTAGATTAAAGAAAATAATAAACAAATTTAATGGTGGATTAGGAAGGGTGAGTAGGTGAAGGGGTCAATGTGATAAGATTAGGGTTGGGTTAGAAGATGGGCTAAGTGTAGTGCCCCGCTCCGGGTAGGCACTATATACAAGAGATGTCGCTTTGTTGGCTCGAGCGGAAGCCTTCTCGAAGAGTTCTACGATCGAAACACAAGACAATTGATCTAGGTGAGTGGACAGAACTTCTTTCTCTAATTCTTGCACGCCTTAATAATGAATCTGAGTTTTTAAAATACTTGTTTGCTTAATAAGATAATATTTGCATTGAGAATGGTAGAACGAGAACCTGCCTGCCTAATACGATAACTTATATGCTTGTCTAAAAAGAGATAGAACTATTGCCATGCTAAGTATAGAAATGAATATTGCATGCTAGTTACACTGACACCGCTATCGAACGAACTATTGCTATGCTAATAAGAAGAGTAAAAGATGCTTGAACATGTTCCTCCATTATGCTAAAGAAAGAGTAGAACTGCATGCTTAACTAGAAGAGATAGAAGAACCGTGCCATGCTTGTTAAATTAAAGACAGTTCATATGTTTTCTTGTCGTTATTTATATAATTGCTTGCTTTTGATGCAAAAGCTAGATTGAATGTATGCTTGTATTGTTACAAAGAGTTATGGCTTGTCTTGTTAGAGAAGAGATTAGTAGCCCGCCCTGATATTCCGGTCCTACGGGATCTAGGGGGTGTGGCTATTAGATAACAGATTGATGGAATAAAAGCTTGTATTGTCACGTTGTGTTATGCTTGTGATATGCTTGTTATCGACTAGATGGGAGACTAATAGTGCACCCTGATGTTCCGATCCTACGAGATCTAGGGGGCGTGGCTATTATAATGGTGGATAGAGGCTAAATGACAAGTTTTGAGACTAATAGTGCGTCATGAGCTCAGGATGTGGCTATTATAATGATGGATGGAGACTACTGATAGGGTGTGACTAATAGTGTCGCCTGATGGTATGGCTATTAGATGGGAGGCGGTGCTTCTGTTAGAAAGAGTTTGAGTTAGATAAGTTAGCTTGTTCATGGAGATAGCTGCATTTTAGGTAGTTAGGGCGCATGCTAGGCTAGTCTTCTTACATACCTAACTGTTTGATGCAGAGACGGACAGGAAAAAAAACCTTGTTTATATATGCAAATTATTGCTAACTTGTATGTTTGCTACAGGGGTAACCGTTCGGCGAGGCATAAGATCCACAAAATAATTGATATGTTATTTTTTTATTGTTTTTTACCGCACATCGACTTGCATGCTTGTTTGAATATGATGATCGATTTGTTGTATAAATGAATAGTCCACTAAATACTGCATTGTCCCGAAAGTCTTCAGTATAGCTCATGAGACACGCTGTGCACACCCTGTTTGGCATATCGTGCTTGAACTGCTTGCCTTGTATGCTTGGTTGTATTGAACTAAACCCTGATTTCAATGATGTTTTCAAAAAGAAGTAATATGACTCCGTTCCCGTACTGGATGAAATAAACCTAGGTAAAACTAGAAAGAACACTAGTAATATAATATTTTATAACATAATTACTTAGAGTTGGTTTTAGTGAATGTTGCTTTTGTTCGTTGATTTTATACTCACCAGTACTTTCTCTAAAGTGCTGACCCACCAAAAGTTTGCTTGTTCACAGGTGCTGGATTGTCCGAGGAAGCAATAGTCGTGCCTCATCCCCAGAATCCGAAAATCTGGTGTCGATGCCTTGAGCTGTATCGTGATATTTTGAGCTGCTTTTCTATAGAGAGACATAATGTATGAAACGATGTCATTGTATTCAGACAACTCGTACCTTGACCCTCAGATAGATTATTGTTTGTAATATTGCTTCTCTGGTGCAAACTCGATCGGTTCAATGATAACCAAGACGGCTTATATTGTTGCCTTGTGCGAGAGCATCTCCAGGATCGTACGGCATCACGTCCCGAGGGGAACGACCGTCCTGCGGGAGCGCTGGAGCTGTGATTCGCGTCCGACGGGGCCAATCGGGACCGCGAGAGATCGGGACGTGACACTAAGGAAGTAGGCTAGCTAAGGAGAAATTGAATGGACAATAATAAAAAAAATGCAACAAATAACTTAGTAAATATTTAAGTTAAAATTTGACAAAGTAGTTCGGAAAAATAAATTAAAATAATAAGTTATGGATACGGGTCGACTTAGGTTGAATAAATTAAAATAATAAGTTGTGGATACGAGTCAACTTAGGTTGAATGAATAAAGTAAGAGAACACTAATTTTAGAAATGGATGCAGAGCCTGATACCGATACTAGAATAATTATGGAAAACAAAAAATTATGTCCCTTGATAAAGGCACTACAAAAAAGACTCAGAACACTCCACTCTCCAAACTAGATCAGAGCAGCCCAATTTTTTCAAGATTGTTAAAATTTTGATAGTCCTAACAATATAAAGGATTCTCAAAATTTTGACAGTCCTACATGTTGGAAGGACTCTCAAAATTTTGACAGTTCTAAAAAAAATATGTTGATTCGTTAGGACTGTCAAAATTTTGACAGTCCTTCAAATTGGTAGGATTGTCAAAATTTTGACAGTCCGAAGGGGTAGGGTGTCTGCGCGAGACGAGACAATGGAGGAGGAGGAGGGAGGCGGAGGTGAAGGCGGAGAGGGAGGAGGAGGAGGCAAGAGAAGCGGTGACGGCGGAGGAGGAAGGCGGAGGTGAATGCGGAGAGGGAGAAGGAGAAGAAGGAGGCAAGAGTAGAGGTGAAGACGATCGTCTTCCTCCTCCACCTCATCGTCTTCCTCCTCCTCATTCTCCTCCTCCTCCTCATTCTCTTTCCTCCTCGAGCAGCTGCGCCTCATTCTCTCTCCTTCTCGTCATCTTTCTCATCCTCCTCCTCAAGCAGCAGAAGCCTTCTCATGTCCGGTGGTTGGAGCACGGGCACGGAGGTCGGAGGAGGGTAGGGGTGGGGAGGAGCGGTAGGAGGGAGGAGGAGAGGTGGACAGCTCTAGTAAAATTTGGGCTAGCCTGAGTAAAAAAAAAATTGTAACTATGCTAGCACCAATACTGGACTAGCCCAGAGTCTTTTTTATAGTACCTTTATCAAGGGACAAAATTATCCAGATATGAAAATACAAACTAAAATAATTATTAGAATATTACCATAAAAGATAAAATATTAAAAAAAGGGTTATTACAGATTTGGGTACGAGTTTGCACCCTTAAGTGTCATAGAAGGGCTTGGCCCTGGGCCTCTAGACACAACTATAATAAACTCCTCAAGTGAGAAATAATTTGTGTAGACAAGACAATTTTACTTTATTAAATCTTGAATTTTATACCATTATACTTGATCAAAATAACTTAGTTTTGAAAGAAAAAACTTAGAGGGATGGTCATTGTGTTGGGAACGAAAGTCTGTAAACCGTTTCCCAAACCAAGAAGCACTGCGAGAGAACCTAGCAAAAGCACACAAACAAAAAATGCCAAACACAAATCGCAGACACAAAGGATTTTACGTAAAAAATCCAAATGAGAAAAATTACGGGACGATCAGAGTCCAACCATGAAAAGCCTCCACTAACAGAATAAGGAATACACCGACTCCTTACAAACTTCTTACCGATCAAAACAGATCACCACAATTCTTTGAAATAGAAAATAGATCACAGACAAACGAAGAACGAAGATGATGAGAAAAGAATTATCCAAAACCGATCTTCTCTTAGAAATAGTCTTCAATCTCTTTCTCTCTCCTTCCAATGTTGTAAAATCACTCTTGCCTCCTTTTATAATAATTTTTTTGAGATATATACGATATATTTTAGGGCTAGGAGACACCTAATATATATAGCCTCAAACCCACAACTAGTATTCCTATTATATATAGGAATACCCAATCCAAATTTAAATCTATTGACATATTCCTATTATATGTAGGAATACCAAATCCAAATATATTGAGGTATTCTTATTATATGTAGGAATACTCAATCCAACTTCGGGATATTTTTTACATAGGTTGAAAATCTCACCCACTCCAACAAATCTTTTCCTTCACAACTATGTGTAGGGGGTCGTCATCCCGACGACACGCCTGTAGTACTCAAGCTTTTTTCTTGGAAAAATTTTTGTCAACATGTCTGCTCCGTTGTTATCCGTATGAACCTTCTCAAGCGCCGCTTGCTTCTTTTCAACCACATCCCATATCTAATAATATCGGGTATCAATGTGCTTGGACCGGCTATGAGATATCTGGTTCTTCACAAGGTGAATTGCACTATGGTTATCTCAAAGTAAAGGGTACAACTCTTGCTTTAGCCCAATTTCTTGCAGCAGCTTCTTCATCCACAGCAACTCCTTGCAAGCCTCCATCGCCGTAATGTACTATGCCTCTGTCGTCGATAAGGAAACACACTTCTGCAACCGCGACTGCCATGATACCTCCACCAGCAAACATTATCAAATAGTCTGAAGTCGATCGCCTCGTGTCTACATCTCCAGCCATATCAGCATCGGTATACCCAACCAGCTTTGGCTCGTCACCACCAAAAGAAAGTCTCCAATCGGCAGTGCCCTAAAGGTATCATAGAATCCACTTGACCGCACTCCAATGTACCCTTCCAGGATTGGAAGTATACCTGCTAACTGGGCCAACTACGTGAGCGATGTCTGGCCTAGTACACACCATAGCATACATGAGAATTCCTACAGCTGAGGCATATAGAACCCGCTCAATATCTTCCTTCTCGTCCTCGGTAGATAGACACTTCTCCTGAGTGAACTTAAAGTGAGCTATAAGGGGTTACTCACTTTCTTCGACCCGTCCATCCCGAAATACTGAAGTACCCGGTGAATGTACTTCTTTGGAGACAAGTGTAACAACTTGTACTCTCTCTCTCTCTCTCTCTCGACTAATCTCCATCCAAAGATTAGTCTTGGCTGCACCCAAATCCTTCATAGAGAAGGCTGCGTCTAGTAGGCGCTTTAACTTTGCTCTTCTATTGTCATTCCGACCCACCAGTAGCATATCATCAACATAGAACAGTAAAATGATGAAATCATCATCGACAAAGTACCTCACAAATACATAGTGGTCCGACATCGTCCATGAATAACCATATCCCCCATAAACGATTAGAACTTCATGTACCACTGCCTCGGAGCCTGCTTTAGACCAAACAAGCTCTTCCTCAACCAGAAGACCAAGTGTGACATGCCCTTCTCACAGAATTTCTCTGGCTGCTCCATGTATAACTCCTCAAGATCACCGTAAAGGAATACCATCTTCACGTCCATCTGCTCGACCTCCAAGTCGAAACTGACTGTCAATGCTAGCACCACCCGAATAGACAACCGTTTGACGACTGACAAAAAGATCTTATCATAATCTATGCCCTTCCGCTGACCGTAGCCTTTAACTACCAGCCTCACTTTGTATCGAGGGCGAGTAGCATCATCTGTCTACTTCACTCTAAATACCCATCGATTTTTCAAAGCCTTCTTGCCCTTTGGCAACCGCACCAGCTCATTAGTAGAATTGGCATGTAAGGAACTCATCTCCTCCTGTATAGCCTTCATCCACTCTTGTATGTGTTCGTCTTCCATAACCTCTGCAAAATATTCGGGCTCTCTCCCGTTAGTCACTAGCACATACTCACCCAGTGAGTATCTCGTAGATGGTCGACGCTCTTTATCTCTCATCCTTAACGGAGCCACTGGTTTTAGCTGTATATCAACAGCCTTCTCCCCTTCAGGAACTACCTCCTCGGCATGCTCATCCTCTTGAGGGTCACCCTGACCACCATCAGCAGGCTGATGATCAAGGTTGGGAGCAAATCCATGTACTGGCTCTCCCATAACTAGATCCTATGCAATGTCCTCTAGAAATTGCTCGAAGCGAAATGACTATAACTCAGGCAATTCGTCAGTCTCATAAGGAATCTCGGAATCCTGAGTGTTGGTCATGGTCTGATCCTCGACGAATATCACGTCTCTGCTTCTGTAGAGCTTTTTTCCCACTTGGTCGTAGAGTTTATAGCCAAACTCATCCCGACCGTAGCCGACAAATACACAATGCCTCGTCTTCGGCTTAAGTTTGGATCTTTCGTCCTTCGGTACATGCACGAAGGCCTTACAATCAAACACTCGCAGGTAATTGTATGACGACTTTTAGCCGTACCATACTTTGTCAGGCACATCACCCTGCAAATGAGCACTATGAGATAAATTAATAACATAAGCAACTGTGTAAAGTGCCTCACCCAATAGTTGCCCAACAAGTTTGCTTCTGACAGAAAATACCGTACGCTTTCCATCAGCGTCCTGTTCATTAGCTCCGCTACACCATTGAGCTGAGGTGTCTTCGACGGAGTCTTCTGGTGTCGTATCCCTTGTTCTCTACAATAAGCATCAAAGGGACCAATGTACTCGCCGTCGTTGTCGGACCAAACACATAGTCGCTTCTTGTCCGTCTCCCTTTTAACTGAGGTCTGAAACTCTTTGAAAGTATGCAGCACCTGATCCTTAGTCTTATGGCATAACCTAAACCTTCCTGGAACAGTCATCAATAAATGTTACAAAATAAGAAGCATCACCAATGGATTTTACCTTCATAGGACCGTAGACATCCGAGTGAATCAACTCGAGCAACGCCGGCTTCCTTGAACTTGGGTGACTTTGGAAAGACACCCTATTTTGCTTGTAAACTCCCTAATTTTTAATTTATAATTTTAGTACTTTTATTAAATTATTGGATTTCTTTTGGCTATTTTGTTGGTTAATTAGAAAATAACTTCTTTGATTTAATTATTTATATAAATATTTATTTAAAATTATTTTCAGACTATTTTAGAATTTCATGGATTTTTTTAGAATTTTTGGGTAATTAAAACCTAGAAAACATATTTTTTTTAGAGCTTCCATGATTTACTGTGAGACCATACCTATATTTTGTTCCTACCAAACATTTAATTTAGGGTTAAAATGATTAAATATATTTTATGTAATTTATTTAGAATTTTGTAGAATTTATTTGGATTTATTTGGTTTTAAAATAGGCTAATAAATAATTTTCTAGGATTTTTAGAATTTACTGTAAATGCCTATGACCTTAAAATGGCCCCAAGTATTTTTGTTAGGATTTATAATAGTATTTTACATTTTTTAGATTTTTTCTGAAATTTTTTTGGTATTTTTACATATTTATTTGGAATTATTTAGGTTAAAAACTGATGAATAAATGATTTCTGGAACTAAAAATTATATTACTCAGTCAGCAGCTTAGTCAGCGCCTGCGGGCTCCAGCTATCAACCTCTGCCTATAAATAGGGTATTAAAATCCTAGGTTATTATGCCGCCGATTTAATTTTAGGAGAGAGAGAGAGAGAGAGAGAGAGAGAGAGAGAGAGAGAGAGAGGGGCTTGAGGGAGATTGCTTTGTAGGATTTTTCAACTTCGCGAGACCATTACTCCTACCTCCAAACTCCAAATACATCTTCGTTTCTTGTTTTGGAACCGTCTCGAGGTATAGTTTCTGAATGTCTAATTTATTTTCATAAATTTTGAACCTAAATTTCTGAAAATTCGTGGATTACCGGTTGTCCAAAATATGACATGTTTCGGTGTTTTCAAGATTCCGGGAGATCCCGAACTCGGAATTGTGATCCGTTTGAAGTTTCGAAAAGCTGATATGACAAAATATAACATATATTTTTCTCAGAATTAAATATACTAGTTTACTATTCTGAAAATTTTTGTACAATCTAGAAGTAACTAGAAAACTACCAAAAATATGTCTACCATCTTTGGGAACTACTGGACCATTTGGAATACATTTATATATTTTATTTAGTCTATTTTGAATCTTTTATATTTAGTATTATGTAGATTGTCTTCTCTGACATGGACTTCATAAGAGATAATCTATTAATTGATGGTTGTGGCATTGGTTTTGCTTGTGTAGACAAGTAACATGACCCTATACATTGCCCCCCAGGTTTTAACACAGTATTAGAATAAGGGAATTTATAAGGGCACTACACATTTTACTTGGGGCTAGTCCATTGAAAATTTACAAAAATTACAAGTTTGTCATCATAAAAGTTATTTGGGGCTAGTCCAAAATTTTATCATTGATAATTACAAGTTTGCCACTCCCAAACTCGGGACTATTATAATCAGGACTGTCAAAATTTTGACAGTCCTACCACTTGGAAGGACTGTCAAAATTTTGACAGTCCTACAAATTGTTGGAACTGTCATAATTTTGATAGTCCCACAAGCTAGTGGACTGTCAAAATTTTGACAGTCCTAATTTTAACCCACTGAAAATTTTATATAAAACTAGGACTGTCAGGATTTTGACAGTCCCACAAACAATGAGGACTGTCAAAATTTTGACAGTCCTCATTTTAATTGTCAGGATTTTTTTTTTAGTTTTTTTCTATTTAGTTAGTTTTGGATTTGGATTTTTTTTATTTAGTTTAACATCCAAAATAAAATATGTTATCATTGAACAAAAAAAAAAAAAATCTACCGTACGAATATTACGTCTGCCGTCGATCAGACTTCGAACGTCCATAACTATTTATTTTCAAATCGTTTTTCGTCACACAATAAGTCGATTTGTATGTTTTCGACGAGAGTAACACAATTCGTGTAAAGAGAATTTTCATCCGAAGTAAGAGTTCATATTACAGGCAAAAATATAAAATATAAAACTTTAAAGTATCATAACTTTTGACGGGGAGATCGAAACAAGGTCTAGTTTGTGCCAAAATGACCGTATGGAAAAGTACTTCGGGATAAACTGTTTTACCGTTTAACGGACTTCCCAAATTTTTAGAATCGCAAAAAAACGATGTTTCGACCTCCAAATTTTACTTTTGGTAATTTTATTTTTTTTTACAAAATATTTAATGTACCAATAATAAATTTACTATTTTAAATAACAAAATACTTTAACAAATTTTAAGGATAGAAATTTGGGATATTTTAAAATTTTGATACTTATCGACAACTGAGTTAATTTATTTTAATTTTTTTTTAATTTTGAAATTTCGATACAGTAAATTTACTGTTAATTTATTTTAATTTTATTTCGTTAAAATATATTTTCTTAAATAAAACATAAAATTAACAAAATAAATTGCCCCGCCCCCCCACCAATTAACAAAATAAATTAACAGAAAATAAATTTTAGGACTGTCAAAATTTGACAGTCCTACTAATTGGAATGACTGTCAAAATTTTGACAGTCCTAAAAATTCAACATATATTTTAAGACTGTCAAAATTTTGACAGTCCTTCCAATTGGTAGGATTGTCAAAATTTTGACAGTCCTAAAAATATATGTTGAATATTTAGGACTGTCAAAATTTGGACAGTTGTTCCAATTGGTATGACTGTCAAAATTTTGACAGTCCTAAAAATCAATATATATGTCAAATTTTGATAGTTCTTCTATTTTTTCTTTTTCTTTTTTGGTTTTCTGTGTGATGTTATTTTTTTTTTGTCATTGTGTTATTATTCATGTCTTCCGGCGGCGGAGTGGAGGACCTGGTGGTAGCGACGGAGGAAGGAAGGGAGGGAGGAGCGGCGCGGCGGACGGGTGCCGAGGTAGTCGAGCACCGAAATGGGGTACGAGACGGAGGAACGGGAGATGAAGGAGGCGGCGGGAGGCGGAGGAGGAGGCAGAGGCGGCGACGGCGAAGGCGACGGGAGGCGGCGGTGGAGGACGGAGGAGGAGGCGGAGGAGGAGGGATCCGACAAAAAAGGGAGGAGGGAGGAGAACTCCGGTAGAGATTAGGGAAATTTGGGCTTGTATAAATAAAAAATGGGCTAGTGTGAGTAAACTTTGTTCATTAATAAACTAGCTCCAATCCTGAACTAGTACTGAGTAAACTTTGTAGTGCCCTTATAAATTTCCTAGAATAACTCAGTTTTGAATTTTAGAAGATATATATTCTTGTAGATTGAAAACAAAATTGTATCTTTGGATGAATTCAACGTTGTCTGTGTAAATAAATAAATAAATGAATGGGACTTCAAATAATTAACGGATTTTTTTATTTTAAGTAATAAAAAAATCATATATTTATATAAAACGGGAAATGTTTTGGGTAATTGCGGATGGGGGGACCACTCGCCAACTCAGTTGGCGAGGTGCTGAGTTGGCGAGCATCTCGCCAACTGAGTTGGCGGGGCACTCTCATCGAGAGGCCGCTCGCCAACTCAGTTGGCGGGCCATGCACCGTTGGCTTCCCATCCGTTGGGCAACGACTCCCTCCAACGGCTCTCTCCAACCCCTATAAACACCCCCACCCCCCAAACACTCCTCACACAACACATTCTCCTCCTCCTTCTCCTCATATTTTCACAGCTTCCTCCTCCTATATTTACAGCTTCCTCCTCCTGTTTTCTGTAGCAAAAGTTCTCAACCGTCATGGATCCTAGCGTAAGAATTGTATGCTCGCACGTCGGTAAAGTAAATGGGTTAAATTACGAAGGAGGAGAAAGTATAATTTTTTCAACTTACCCGAATTTTAGTTTTGAAAATATACGTAATCATATTATTGAACGTTGTTCTATTCATTATGATTTTATTCTGAAGTCTATTTTCTGTTCTAATTGTTTTTTGATAGATAGTGAAGATACATGGAATTATATTCTTGAGATTAATTCACAATCACGATATATAAAAATATATGTTATTAAAGTAGCAGCAACCTTAGATAGTAGAAATAATGAATATTTTTCTGAATATCAGCATGTTAGTTCGGGTGCTAGTTCTTCTCAACAAATAGTTTTATTTATCCAAGAAGGTCATTCATCAGATGAATCTAACCATGATGATGATAGTGACAGCGACGATGAAAATAGTGATGATTTAGTTGAAAATATAGATTATACGGTAGATGATGATGTTGTAAAAGCTATCACTGATGAATTATTTAAGGGACAATCATTTCCTAGTCGTTCTCACTTTAGAAGCTTTATAAGTAATTTAGCAATTAAATATAATTTTAGTTGTTCAGCTAGTCTTATGAATAATGCTCGTGGAATTATATATAGTTTTGATCAACCGAATTGTAATTGGAGAGTATATGTCAAATCTATTGGAAATGGCGATATAGTTAAAGTTAGTACATTAGAAAATCGTCATTCTTGTTTAGGAAGACTTAGTACAGGACGTCATCGACTAGCTACCGCTTCATGGATTAAGACCATGATAATTGACATTATTAGAGATAACCAGTCATACAGTCCATCACAAATTGTTAAAGATATATATAGGGAGCACCATATACAAGTTAGTTATTCCAAAGCATGGAGAGCCCGAGAGACAGCATTAGCTGAAATTAATGGTAGTTATGATGAGGCATACGCTAGTCTTGAGGAGTATTGTTATAGAATTATGGAGACAAATCCAGGTAGTACATGTTTTATTAAAACTATCGAAAACAATAGCTTCCAACGAATTTTTATTTGTTTTAAGTCATGTATTGATGGATTTTTAAGTGGATGTTTACCAATTATTAGTACTGATGCTACATTTCTTTCGTCTAAATATCAAGGTATCTTATTTATTGCTTGTGCTCACGATCCTAACTATCAATTATATCCTATAGCTTATGCTGTTGCTGAAGGTGAGAATAGTGATTCTTGGTCTTGGTTTTTAAATTCTCTTAAAATATCTTTTGAAAGTTGTTTTAATGATTGGAGTTCAATTTCATTTATATCTGACAAGCAAAAGGGATTAATAAATGCTGTTCGTGCTATTTTTCCTGCATCTCCTCATTTTTTTTGTATTCAACATTTTAAACAAAACATGAAAAAAGTTACAAAAGAACCAGTATTTCAACGCTTGTTAGACTCGCTTGCTAGATCATATAATAAAACAGATGCAGAGAGTGTGTTTGATATAATTAAAGCCGAGCACATAGTGTTGTACGATTGGCTTCTTGGTGTAAACGATGAAAGTCGTCGATTTGAACATTGGATAACAGCGTATGCTACTTGTCTAGATTAGATATTAATACTTCTAATCTTGCTGAATGTTTCAACAGCTGGATTAAGAAATTACGAGATAAGCCAATAACAACACTTCTCGATGGTATTAGAGCCAAGATTATTATACTTCATGACAATCGTAGAAAGTTTGCTGAAAATATAGACAGATTATTGTCCGAAGATGTTAAAAAATATGGCTTCTATTATCAAAGAGAAGAACCACCTAGAAATATTAGCTATTGATAGTTATAAGTTTGAAATAATAGACCGGGCAACAGGTAGAACCTATATTGTTCATATAACTGACAGAACTTGTACATGTTTTAGATGGTAGCATACTTATATACCATGTATACATGCATATTTTGTTTGTAGATATTGCAATATTAGTATTGATACTTTTTATCCTGCAGTATTTTCGACGCAAAACTTGAAAGCTGTATACGCGCATAAAATGGAGCCAATTCCAGTTCCCTACGAAATCCAAGGTCCTTTGGTAAGAGGACAAATTGGGGTGCCAGATGTAAGACGTAAAGCCGAAAGACCAAAGAAGAACCGTATCAGACCCCGGGATTCATCGACCAGAGATCTATGTTGCAGTAATTGTGGTACAATGGGACACAACCGAAGAAGATGTACTAGTCAACCGAGAGATTAAAATAGAATTGTTCAATACCCAAATATTCTAATAAAAACCCATTACAAATCATATAAAAATTTTAATGATACAATGTTTCAAATTATCTACTAATCCTCGTCTTGTTGAGTTTGGGTAGCCAGTGGTGCTGATGGAGTCGAAAAAAATTGTGTGAAAATCTGGTAGCTTTAATCTCCAGCAGTTTGGTAACTCGGATCCGCTCCTGCATACTGGTAACTAGGGCCCGCTCCAGCATACTGGTCACTCGGGCCCGCTCCAGCATACTGGTCACTCGGGCCCGCTCCAGCATACTGGTCACTAGGGCCCGCTTCAGCATACTGCTCACTCGGACCCGCTCCAGCAGTATCCCGCCGCCGCCGACGACGAGAGTGTCTCTGTCGTACTAAGCCGGTCGGATAGTCCGGTGGAAGACGGGATTGTACTGGAGGCATTTCCGGTTCCGGTCCAATACCCAGATGCCGAACACGAGTAACAAGCTCCTCCATAAGACGACGAGTCACATGTTCCTCCATATGAGGTTGTTGTAAATGTTGCTGGTATACCCCACTCTAAAATTTGAAACATGTAAATTAAAATATTTATCATATCTATGTATATGTATTTTTTAAAGTATAATGAAGTTAAAGTATAATGAAGTCATACCAAATCATTCATTCCATCAATAAAAGCACGCATAGTAGAATCGTCTAGGGATCTAGTCTTGAACCTGGGCTCCTCATAGTGGTATACTCGGTTGCTCATAAGAGGGCATCCCCACCATTGTCTGTAGTCCAGGCTACCTATGTCTGCAAAATATAAACAAAATTTTAGCAAACTATTTACACTAAATCAATACGAATAATGAGTAACTTATAACTTACATTCCTCAGCAGAATTTAGTCTAGGAGACATGTCCCTCACACTATAATTCTCGAACCGATTATTCCAGTCAGCAACGAGACCAATGATTCGTTGTAATGCATTTGATGTCTGATAACCGACTGTCGGTGGATCATCGGAAATTATTGGGGCCATTGCGAATTGCCGAAGAACACGGTCTGCCGGATGGTACATGGTGAACCGATCATATATAATATGACATCTGTGTAAACTAAATGCATAGGATGTCATCTTTATTTCTGGAGTATCAGGTTCACATGAGTACGGTAACCAGGTTACCTATTTAAAGATATTGTATCAATTAGCTGTGATGTTTATCTAGGATCAAAACTTAAATAATTTAAAGATATTGATTGCATATTTAAAAATTACCTGATTATACCGCAGTGTATCAAATTGGCTACGATATAGTGATACAGTCCTGTATTGGTAGTGTTGATAATCCACTACGTCTGTAGGCCAGCGCATAGCAACTGAAAATACTCCAACATCACTGAGAATGCTGGTAACAGGCCTACCAATATAAAAGTGCTCGTAGGACCAGAACTATAAAACACAAAAATGACATTAGTACAAACATAATTTGCGTATAAAATTACTCTAACTTTTTAAGGTCTTTAATTCATACTTGTATCAGTGAAATACATCCACAAATACTCTTGCGATTGCATCTGACAAATTCTGTCAGCTGGGCGTACAAAAATGCAAGAGTAGCAGCTCCCCACGCATGCTCAGTAGGTTTTGTCAGATCATCCAAGAATGGTAAAAGCTGCACATTTACCATATTTCTCGATGCATCGGGAAATAGAATTGCACCACATAAACAGAGCAGATACGCTCTAGTGCAACGAATGACCTGGATTTATTAAGTGTTATATAGAATTGTACCACTAAATTAAGTAATAAACAAATTTACTAAAAAAAATACATACCCGATTTTCATCTACATCAACCACCCCATCAATAGTTTGATGTAGGTCTATAAAGTTGCCACGGAGCCATGAAAATTTCACATAATTGTCGTCTTTTAGACCCGAAGGAGGGCTAACACCAAGATAACTCCGGATCAGATCAGATCCCTTTAAGTGCGGATCAAAATATATAGCGTTACCTTTAATAGGTAACCCTAGTATATTCGCCACATCAAAAAGGGTGATCGTCATCTCGCCGAATGGGAGTTGAAAAGTGTTGCGTTCTGGCCACCAACGCTCCGCCAGGTTTACAACTAAATGAAGATCGTGAATTAAATATCTAACACGATCTATATAGTGGAATCCAAAGGATTCCACCAAAGCCATTTGAGCTGGATTAAGCTCCCACGTACGATAATTCCTTTCAGACCGCCAATGTACGTGGATCCGGGTTCGTAAAGCATTATCACGGTCGAATAACTATAAAAATTCTATGCATTAATAAAGTAAACATAGGCATTATAAAAAACATATACATTAATAAAGTTGGCAACTTGTAATTTCAAAAATTATCTCGCTAGTAAAAATCTGAGTAGAAATGTGCTCTTCACGTTGTTTCATAATAAGCGCGGTTGTCGGTCCGCCAGGAATACGACCATCATTGCGGTTAGCCATCGCCAGTAAATATCAAGAGGAGGAGAATGGGGAGTGAGGAGTGTTTGGGGTAGGAGGAGAATGTGGTGTGAGGAGTGTTGGGTGGGGGGGATTTTTTATAGGAATTTTGGAGTAGGAGAACGTTGGAATATAGCCGTTGGCCAACGGCTAAAAAGCCAACGTTGCATGGCTCGCCAACTGAGTTGGCGAGCGGCCTCTCGATGAGAGCGCCCCGCCAACTCAGTTGGCGAGATGCTCGCCAACTCAGTACCTCGTCAACTGAGTTGGCGAGTGGTCCCCCCATACGCAATTACACAAAACATTTCCCGTTTTATATAAATATATGATTTTTTATTACTTAAAATAAAAAAATCCGAATAATTAATCGGTTGCCAGAAACTTTAACATAGTTTATTGCTAGTGGATCCTCAGCAATAAATGGAGTTCCTGTTTGATGGTCTTCACAATCGACCAATTGAGCCGCCGGCACCACCAACACCAGTCAACATCGATCGGCATTAGGTCAAACATGATGTCCTGGTAAAGGAAAGCCCGCCGCATACCACACTCGGTTTAATTCCTCCTCCTCCGTATATATATATAATGCACCATCGATCGATCATGTCATCATCCATATTCTTAGCCAGCTTCCATCCACATTAAAATGGCTAACGCTGTCAACATCATAGCCATAATCCCCCTCCTCTTCCTCGCCCTCACCTGCAGCTCCGCATATGCAGCATCATGCAACAAGCAGGACCACGCGGCGCTCCTCGCCTTCGCCAGATCCTTCCCGCACAACAACCTACTCGACTACTGGACAAACACCACCGACTGCTGCAACTGGGACTACCTCCGCTGCGACGGCACCACAGGCCGCGTCACCTACCTCGATTTCTCCGGCTTCAGCGACGATCCTCCCGCCATGGCCTTCAATGGCTCGATCCCTGCCTCGATCGGAGATCTCTCCGCTCTCGAGAGCGTCAGCTTCAGCCAAATGCCGGGCCTAGTCGGACCGCTCCCTTCGCAGCTGACCAAGCTCAAGAAACTAAAGCTGCTGTCCGTCCACAACACGCAAATCTCCGGCACTATCCCCTCCTTCCTCTCCCTACTACCTTCCCTCCAACAACTCGACCTATACAGCAACAAGCTAGTCGGAACCATCCCTCCCTCTCTCGGCAACCTCGTCAACCTCAGCTCCATTTCCTTGTACGGGAACCAGCTCACCGGGACCATACCGCCATCTCTCTTCACCAGGCTCCCCAGCTCGGGTCCTCCGGTACTCGTCAATCTAGACCTAACCGACAACAAACTGACCGGTCCCGTCCCCCGATCCTTCGCCAGTGTCGCGTTCAACAACATCAACTTGGACAGCAACCACCTCACCGGGGACGCCTCGTTCCTCTTCGGCAAGTCCAAGCCTGCACAGCAGATAATCCTGGCTCGTAACAAGTTCGAGTTCGATCTTACCAATGTGGAGTACCCGGAGAAGAACCTCGAGTACGTGGACATCGGCAGCAACAAGAATATCTACGGGAGTATATCGAGCCAAATTGCGCAGGTGCCTAACCTGGATACTTTCATCGTCAGCTACAACCACCTGTGCGGAAAGATACCGACGGGAGGAAATCTCGATAAGTTTCCGGCTCGCTTCTATGAGCATAACAAGTGCCTCTGCGGAACACCGCTGCCGCCATGCAAGTGATCGCGCGAGCGATCGATTGATCATGTAGAAGTAGAATATCATGAATAATTGTGTAAGTTTAGTTGCATGCATCAATCGAAGTATTCCAGTTTAATTACTTAGTTTACCAAAATAAAGAAGCAAACGAGGGTTTGCTTTTTCTTGTATTATGATTAATTGTGATTCTCAATATATATAAATCCGGCCAGTTCTGGAGTTTAGAAACTACTGAGTTTGTTTGCAGGAGTTCTATCTATAAAACTATACGTATACTGAGAGTCGACAAGCTTTTAGACTGGTCATGGTTCTATCATATAACCGGTCTGGGCAGATCCAACCATCCGTCTGGTCCAGGTTTGATAACTAAGGACTCCACTTGTGCCCTTTATGTCTTCTAAATCGACAGTACGTATGAGCCAGACAACATAGAAGCGGACCCGTCCACCATCAAATTACAACACTTTCTGAACAGAGCATCTCCAACCCTATTGTGCTGTAATTTGTTATAATTTTCAAGTGACATGAAATACAAAATAATATTTTTTATATGTGACAAATTTATATTTATAAGAGACAATAAAATAGTAAAAAAAATTTCAACATTCTAAAAGTATTGAGATTTTTTTTTTTTCAACTTTCAAGTGTTAGTCTCCTGTTAATTTTTTTTAAATGATATATTTACTTGATTATTAAACCCGTCACTGTCCATAATAATTTAGAAAGCTTTTGAAAACATTTTATTATGATTTAAATACTCCTTATATAATTTGTATTTACTTCTTCTAAACGTTGGGTAAAAGTTTTTGACAGACTAATTTATTTCCTAACACTTTATAGTTTGGGTCCTAAAACCTACATGGAACATTTGGAGAACATGAGCTATCTATCATTAACCGCGCATCCTCAATGACATGTCTTATCTGGCACAAGAAGTTCCCATCCCTGTTGTTGATTACGTCTATTAGAGCCTTGCAATCACCTTCAATTTTAACATTGTAGGCACGTTCACGCTTGCATAATTCAAGACCTAGGCGAAGAGCTTCACCTTCTACTGCAAGAGGGGATCCCCCATAAGAAAACATTGTGATAGCACCTTGAAACATCCCATGATTGCCACGTAGTACAGCAGCAACGCCCATTTCCCATCGTAAAAAGTCCCATCAAAATTAAGCTTCAAAAAATTTCTAGGTGGAGGTAACCATTCCTCGATTGACATGTGAAGGAAAATATATCTAACGTATAAGAGAGCAAAAAGTGATTGAATAATCAAAGCCAATCTTCCTCAAAGATATGGTCAAATATATTAGTCAATCTCCTTCAAAGATATGGTCAAATATATTTTCCTTCATATAGATGGTAAGTTGGATCCGAGAGCCAAGAAGGCAATTTTCTTGGGATATGCACAAGGAATGAAGGGATATTGTCTATACTGTCTGGAGGATAAGAATTTCTTAATTAGCAGGGATGTCACATTCGATGAGTCTTCATTGTTGACTTCAAGCAAGAAGAGTGAGTCCGATAAGAATAGTGGCGAATCTAGAAAATCCCAAACTGTTGAGACTGAGTAATCTGAGGATGCATCAGATGAGATGGAGGTTTCTGAAGATGTTCATCAAGCCTCAAAAGAACAACAACCATAGGAAGAACAACACCAGCTGCATGATTCTTTGGCTACTACTAGCCAAGGAGACCAGTCAAGCCAGTGCACATGTATGCATTTGATGAACTGGTTAAGCACTATGGACAGTTGAATGTGGTGACATATGCACTGCCAGTAGAGGATGACGAACCTATCACCTTCAAATAGGCTGTCAAAGATACTAGCAGCGAGAGATGGATGGTAGCTATGCAGGAAGAGATTGAGTCTCTCCACAAGAACTGTACATGTGATTTGGTTCCATTGCCCCAAAGGCAAGCGAGCTATAGGCTGCAAGTGGGTGTACAAGAAGAAGAAAGCTTCTCCAGAGTCAGGTGTGTCACGCCCTGATCTTCCGCTAAGCGAGAATCACCGCGCCAGCGCTCCCGCAGGACGATTGTTGTCGTGCCCCGATCCCGTAGGGGCCGATCGTCCTCGCTTGGTCCCTACGGAACCGATCGTCCTCGCTTGGGCGCGATGCCGTGCAAGCCTAAGTTGCGCTCAACGTACCTGCACAAGACACAAGTTAGACGAAAATATACATATATAGGCACGAAATGTAAATACAGAGAACAAAAGTTGAACACATTGATAGGCACACAAAATACTTTTATTGAATACTGAAGATTTGGATTACAAAGTGCTTGCTTGGCTGAGTCACAAAATATGCCTTAGAAGGCTTACAACTCTTTTTACATTCCCAAAATTAGCCACAATGCCCAAACATCACATCCTTGTAGTAGGACCAAAATAAAAAAGTATCTAGCAGAAGAGGAATAGCCCACTAGAGAGGAAAGCAAAATGAAGTAGCACGAGCACAGTCCCACGGAAGGTTGCGCTAACGCCGATTTAGATTCAGAATGCTTGCCAAGCTCTCGCTTCCACTACCTGGATATTTGCCCACAAATGTGGGTCAGTACTACCATATGTACTGGTGAGTGACCGTGGCCAAACTCACCTTAGAAATCCACACTAAGTAAGCATATGAAGCTAGCATTATTAGGTGATCTTTCTAGTTGTCTAGTTTCTTTTTAACAATTCATACAAGAAAACATAGACGATAGATAGCATATGCATATGATAATTCTTACCCACGGCCTAGCGGTTATCCCTACAACAGACACACAAGTTAGCCACAATTTGTATATGAATAACTTATGAATCAATATAGGCATCAAGTGTTAGGTATGCAAGAAGGTAAACCTAGCGTGCGCCCTAACTACATGATGGTCCCCTCCACGGGATTAGCAGTTGGGACATACAAGCCCATCTCACTAATGGACGTGTCTACCCTCCCGTAAATAAGGACTTCAAGCCTCAGGGTATCTAGATCTCTCCCAGGCCGAACGATCCCCAGAGTCCAAGGAACCGCTCGAGAGATAATCCTTGTGCACAAGTTGTCCAGACCAAATGCATGAATGCAAGCTCCTATCAGAAAATATGCTATCATGCAACTGATGAACAATGAACAAGCAAGTCTATCTCTTTTTCTTATTTTTCTAGATCAAATCCAGAGGTTTCCAGCCATAATACTCAATGCACAGCATACAAGGGACAGATAAGCATTCAATATGTAACTAGTAAAGTAGCAGTTCTATACTTGAGGCATGCAATACTTTTTCTTTCTCTTTTAGCTTATCTTTTTAGTGAGGCAACATTCATGTGAACTAGAGATTTTTTTATTAGACGTGCAGACTAAAGATTCATCGAAGGGCCTAAGCCACTCACCGAATGAATCGAACAAGAGGATGGGGAAGCCTTATGCAACGTTCACTCTTTGGTTATGCATCCTAAAAATGCAGCAATACTTGGTTAGCATACTTCGATCTCTTTCTCTTACGATTCGAAAAGAATGCGCACGCGAGAAAGTAAAATCATGAAAATCAAGTCATCGAAAGCAACTCAAAACATAAAGCAACACAAAACCAAGAAGCAAAGCAACCACCAAAAACTCTTAGACTTATTTCAATAGAAGTCGTTCCATCATTTGGAATGTTTCATTGCACTTCGTCCGTGTTGATTTGGCGATAAGGTTTTCCCGAGACTCGATTCTCAACCGAGTCGAAGTAGCAAGTGTTCTATAAGTAACCGTTCGGAGCGGGACGTTACATACTACCCCACTAAGAAAAAGTTTCGTCCTCGAAACTTAAGAGATCAAGGAGGCGATAAACGATGCATCAAGAGATCAAAGGAATCAGACTCACCAACATCGTGCCCACTCGTGTCATGTTCTATATTCAGCTGATACACACTAGCCCTTCTCGTCTGATCGTTTTGTTCAAGAGGTGGGCCTGGAGGGGTATGAGTCTTTATCTGAGTAGTATTGTTGTTAATGTACGGCGGCGGAACCCTCTTATTTTGACAGTTCACAGCCAGATGTCATTTTTGTCCACAGTTAAAACACTCGTTGTTTGCAGTACGACAAATATTTATGGTGTGGCCCGATTTGCCATAACACTACCAGAATAATTGAAATTAGCGATGCCAGAAAATGTTGCTAAATGGACTAAAAATTTTGCTAAAATAAATTAGCGACATATATAGCAACGTTTTAAGGAAGACGCAGTTAAGCTAGTCGCTGATAGGAAATACGTCGTAAAACGTTGCTATAGCGACGTTTACTACCGACGTACTTGCGTCGCTAATTTTTTTCTCATTAGCGACGTTTAGCGACTCAACATCGATAATTTAGCGACGTATTTGGTGTCGCTAAACGTCGCTAAATTAGCGACGTATTCAGCGACGTATTTAGCGACGTATTCAGCGACGTATAATAACATCGATAAACGTCGCTAAAGTTTTAGTGAAAAATAAAAAAATGTTCAAAATTACCAATCTTCCTGTAATTTATGAATTTCTAATTATAAATAGACCCAGAGCAACCCTCGTTGAATTCTATGGGTTCGTCGACCCCTTCGGTGGAACACTCAACACCGGTAAATTAACATACATTTAATATGAATAAAAAGTATCACAGTCACACAATACACACAAATATTATAGACAGACCCAGAGCAACCCTCCATTGAATTTTTTGCGTACGAAATAACACAATAGTATATAAAATATCACAGTCACACAATACACACAAAATAAAAGTATCACAGTCACACAAAAAGCATAATATAAAAGTATCACAGTCACACAATAACCACAATAAAAGTATATGAAATATCACGGTATCAATCTCGAGGATATCCAATACACTGGGGCACATACCAGTCCCTCAGATACTTCATATAAACAGCGTCTATGTGATCAATCTCTGCTATAGGTGCTGGGTGACTGGAACTGCCCCTCTGAGCTGGTGTCTGCCCAACAGTAGGCGGCACAACTTCCTCCTTAACAACCGCTTCTAATTTAACAGCAGGTGGTAGCTCTTCCTCCTTAACATTCACTTCCTACTTAACAGTAGGAGGCATCACTTCCTCCTTAACAGTAGGAGGTATAGCGACGTGCACGTGCTCGGGTCATGGGTGCCATCTGGTAAGATAGATAAAAACAAAGAATATAATTGATAACAGATATAAATATATTGTCTAATATTAAATATTGTGTAAATTTTAGCGACGTGAATGACCCTTCCATCTAAGGAGGTTCCGAAGTTGAGTATAGTTAGTTTCAGCTGCATCATATTCTGTACTGTGATATTCTACCTTCTTTATGGCACGCATAAAGAATCAGTTATTACTATTATATGTTATAAAGTTTTCCATTGTTTGATACTTAACTGTCCAAGAACTTATAACCTTTTGTTTCAACACCATTTAGCACATTTTTATGTGATTGCTTGGGCCAATCTTATGTCAACTCTCTATTAGAACTAGTACTCAATTATACATGAAAGTAGAGTCTTGTGTTCAGGTTGTTTTGGTTATGTGGATCCTTAATGTCTTTTGGTAAGGTGAGTGTAGAGTCTTGTGTTTAGGTTGTTGTATAAAGAATTGATAGGCAAGTATCAGGGAGTGCTTGGGTTGGGTTGGAGTGGTCCATTGCTTACAAACAATAGCAGTAGGTGTAACACAGAGCAAAAGTAGGAGCTCCAACAGTTAGCAATAGCACTGCTAAAGTTAGCAGTCCTTTGGGGGCAATGTTGAAGTGAGATATGGGTAATCCTTTGTAGACGGGATTTCTCTCATATGTAATCATGAAAATAAAGAAAACCCTTGTAGACTGGATTTCCCTCATGTAATCATGCTTTTAATTTTAATAAAGTCGTCTTTCTTCTTTGCATATGATCATCTTGCCATACTTTGCTGTGAAGTCTGAATATGTGTAGCTTTGATACGTCTGATTTTTTACGCCGATTCTGTTCGAAAGAGTGCTAAGTCCTGTCTTGTTTTTTTCATGCATAACGAAGGATGCGCAGAAAGCCGCCTAGCTTGTGAGTATTCAAACTGTCCTACTATTTTAGGAATGAGGAACCGCGTAGAATTCTGAACTGTTACTTCTGATAAACAGAATTCTCGTTCAGACATCATCTTCAAGAATGATTTCTCGAAAATCCCTTGGAACAGGGCGAGAAATGGCTGTCAAACTGAGTCGCCATCTTGAACTTGTAGATAAAATATTCAGACTGGAGTCTGGAGGAACTTCCAATCGACCCATGGAGAAGAGTAATTTTCAATGTTGAACTCTGTATGCTTCGGGTACTTGGGGCATCTTGAGGTTAAGAAGGAGTATCTTCTATGTGAACTCCTGTAATTGACCGTCTTGAGAATTGTTCAGATGTACTGTACTGGCCTGCGCATCTTTCAGATTTACGGAAAGTCATAGAGCGTGAAATCATAAGTTTGCACCCTCTGAGCGTAAACTAAACGCCACCGAGCGTGAAATCATAGACTTGTAGTTCCTGAGCGTGAAGTCGTAGGTTTGTAGCCTCTCGAGCATAAAAACTACCGAGCATGAGAGCATCCGGGCGTAAAACCATAGACTTGTAGCCTTTGAACGTAAAACCGTAGATTTGTAGCTGTCGAGCGTAGAAAGCTCCTTGGTGCAGAACTGTAGATTTGTAGCCTGTAAAAAAGAAATCTTCCGAGCGTGAAGTTGTGGATCTGTTGCCTCTGAGCGCAAACTAAACGCCACCGAGCGTGAGATCATAGATTTGTAGCTGCTAAGCGTGAAGTCGTAGGTTTGTAGCCTCTCGAGCGTAAAAGCTACCGAGAACAAAGGCATCCGGGCGTAAAACCATAGACTTGTAGCCTGTGAGCGTGAAACTGTAGATCTGTAGCTGTCGAGCGTAGAAAGCTCCTTGGCGCAGAACTGTAGATTTATAGCCTGTGAAAAGGAAATCTTCCGAGCGTGAAGTCATGGATCTGTTGCTTCTGAGCGTAAACTGAACGCCACCGAGCGTGAGATCATAGATTTGTAGCTACTGAGCGTGAAGTCGTAGGTTTGTAGCCTCTCGAGCATAAAAGCTACCGAGCACAAAGGCATCCGGGTGTAAAACCATAGACTTGTAGCCTGTGAGCGTGAAACCGTAGATCTGTAGCTGTCGAGCGTAGAAAGATCCTTAGCGTAAAAAACCACGAATCTGCTTTGCGTGAAAACTTTTCGAATTCGCTGACTGTCCGCCTTCCCCGAGTAATAGGCTGACGTAGTACCCAATCATAACCGAATATTAATTAGGAGATTTGGTTCGGGATTCGAGGAGTCCATCCGAACTCTATATATACCCCAAGTTTCTGAGAGAAATTTTTCATCCGTCTTCTGCGAAAGAAAGCCTTCGACTGTTCGAGTTCTTCTTCGTTTCTTCTCCGAGATTTCAAAGTTTCCAGTAATGGCCCAGAAACAAGTCCCCTCCACTAAGGGAAAGAAGGTTGATTCTTCTTCTCGTTCTTCTGCTCAAGTGAGAGCGTCTTCGGTCGGGCAAGGCGAACTTCATTCTGAGCAAAGTATCCCGCCGACGAGCAGTGCACCCGACTTTAAAGGTAGAGCTTTTGGGACAAAAAGAACGACTGAAAATCCTTCGCACACGTTGTACGTGGCCGCGCTAGGTCGTCTTCTGTGCTGATAGCCTCTTTGAGGAAGATGATGCACAGAGACGTTTCATCTTTTACGCCCACATTTCTAATATGTCAGCGCAAAAAACTCTATATTTTCGCAGTCTGGCGTAAAAGCTTTGACTGTCGAAAGTTGGCGTATAAAATTTGAGTGTTACGCTTCTGGATGAAGATTCTGGCGTAATAACTCAATTTTACCAGTTTGGTATAAAGCACAGACTGTATACTGCCAGCATTGAACTTTACGTTTTTAGGAAATGGATTCCAGCGTAATGGTCAAGTTTTTACGGTCTTGGCGTAAAGCACAGACTATTGATTTTTGGCGTATGCTGCAAGATCTGTAACGTCTAGTTATTGGAACTGATGTGTTTTTCTTGCACTCTTGCAGTTGACTTGCATGTGTCTTCGCTAGCCGATGTGATGGGTTCTGCCGCCGGGATGTTGCACTCCAACTATCTGGAGGATCTGTCACACGTGACATTTCCTATCTCCGGGCCCCAGTATCCCGAAGGAAGGAAAATTTTGATATCGGCTCAGGGCGAGCGAACGCTACTGAACTTGATTAACGGGGAGCCCCTGACATACATAGACGGGGACCAGTACCTAAAGCCGGCTTTCCTCTTCAGGGACATGATTGACAAGCAGTCCCAGACGAAGCCCAAGAGAGAACTCTGGATTTTCCTTGCTGGGAGCTTGGTTTTGTATCTGCCCAAGATGCCGAGAGACTATCCCATCTCGGCTTTCTTTCATGCTACACATCCCAGGAGGATATCGTGGACGCTGACTCCCGATCTTCACGGCAGGCCGGGGAAGATCTTTCATCTGAAAGGAGCCGACCAGGGGTCATTTGTCAGCCGCCCTTCTGGCTCTGTGACGATGTTCAGGGGACTGTATCCGGGCAATGTCCAGAGTGAAGACAGCTTAGTGATTCAGCCGGTCCAATTATTGACTTTCTGCAATGATTTCATGGGATACGGAGGAGTATACCCTAAGGTGAACCCTCGGTACGGTGGGTGGATCACCCCTACAAACCTTTGATATGATCGCTTAGCTGATTGGGCCCTGAAGCATTTTCAGACCGAGTTGGAGAACATTGGCCTGTTTGCAGCTGTGAGTGCCACAAGTGTTGGGTTACCTCCTAACCCCAACCTATTTCTGGCACTGATGGAGCGATATATTTTGCTCACCGGGACTTTCGCCACTCCACTGGGGGAGCTGGGATTGGCCCTTCATGAGATGGCAGAGATCTCGAGACTGTCGATGGGGATACTCCGTATGAAGAGTATGTTCCTACGAACCGGGAGCTAGGGGATTCAGACCCTCGGGTAGTGGAAGTGTACCAGGAGCTGATGTGCCACTACCTCGCTTGTACCACTTTTTATGGTGAGCCCTCAGATTTGGCTCATATCAATAAATGGACATCCTACCTCTTCTTTCACTGGTCCAGGACTGCTAAGCCGGAGAAGGTATTGGAGGGCAAGGATCAGCCTGTGAATCCTCTGAGCATGCTTAATGCTCAGGTAGTCGACGATATCATGGTAGACGCTGAGGCTCCGGACTTGATCCTCGACGAAGGGATAGGACAGTATCCTGTAGGCACTAAGGCCTATAGTTATTTGAGGTGCTGCCGCAGGCCTCTGTCCAGGGAAGCTCAACTGGCTGGCCTCCTCTCCATATGGCTGCGCCGACTGGTGGTACCTGGCATCGCATCTGCGGACCGTATTCACCGTAACACGCTATGGCCTGCAGTGCGTCTGGTGTTCGGGGCAAGACTGGGATTGCTCCCTGCCATGGTATACCGTATACAAGCTGGCCTGAGGGCCATGACTGACGGGCTGCTCGTCGATAAAATTCGGCGTGATAGCTTTCCCAGGGTAGAATTACCATACATGTATTTGATGGGATGGTTAATTCTTCATAACCCCAGGGTTATGTCTCCCGGCTCCGGCAGTAGTTCGGGGGCTAGTTTCTTGTTGAACTACCAGAAATCTTTCTGGAATGTGACCACGGTTCTAGACTGTCGGCGGGTGCTGGGCTTCAGTCACAGCTGGAAGCTCTTCTGCACTGTTCCCTCTGTACATCGCAATCAATCGAGGATTAGGCTTGAGGATTCAGGTAGAGAGAAGACCAATCTTTCTCCTGAAGCTTTTAATTGGTTGGTCTGTATTAGACCTTCCCATTTACTGTACAGGAGTGAAGACCATTGCTTCTTGGAGCCCTACCTGCCTAGTCGGTTTGTCAGGCAGTTTGGGTATGATCAGTTGCACGTGGGCAATGCCGTCACCAGCTTCCGGTCCAGGGGTGGACTCATTGATAGAGCGAGAGGCTGGCGATACTTCATCATGGGTTGCACTGGAGCAATTTTTACTGTGCCGGTCATTACACTCTCCACGGAGCTGCGCATCCTGCACTCGTATGCCCAGTTCTATGTGGCAACGAACACCTTCCATCGTAATTTTGATATACATGGAAGTTTTAGGGTGCCCTCTTCCAAGTCTGAGGGAAGAGTCGAAGTCCCCTCGGTTTCTTCTGACGAGGGTGAGGAGTCCGTCACTCCAGATGAGCCTCTGTTGGCGGTATCGAGGGGTGAAGTACCTCTGCCTGCAGGGCCTTTGGTAATCTCCAGGAAGCGAAGGGCTCCTGCTCCGAAGGAGACTTTCCCTCGCAAGAGGAAGAAGAAGATGGTTAATCGTCCACTCCGAATTCCTGGTATTGAGGCTCTTGGAAGTGAGCCTGCATCTCCCCATGTTGGGGATGATTCTTTGATTGGAGGTTCCTCGCCTTTTAGAGAGGAAACCTCTACAGTTCCGACTGGTGGTACCGAAGAATCTCTGCTGGAGGCTGCCGTCGCTGCTACTGCTTCAAGTAGTGGAATGAGGTCGCCTCCGGGGCTGAGTATACCTTTATGCGGATTGGCATCGGGAGGGACCCCTGCCGTGCCTGTAAGCGCACCTGGCGAGATTCCTGCCGATGAGCCTCTGTTGGAATTTGACGAGGACCTGGAAGACTATTTGCCAGCATCGGTTAGCAGACCCCTTTCTCCAGGTATGACAGCTTGCTTAGCATCATTAAGAATTGATTTAGCTGTACTGGCCACAGATGCGACATATATGCCGTTGGCCATGGATAAATGTCGTCTTCACGCCTCTTTTTAGAAAAGTTAACATCATTTCGATACTAACTTCCTTTCGTCCTCTTTTCAGGAGAAGACCTCTTCGGGGAGGGCAATGTAGATGCGCCCTTCGGCTCTGTGTCAGGTCCTGGCGGCGACACGGAGGTGCCTATTTTTGAAGAGAAAACATCTTCGGGTGCCGGCTCGCCTGTCGACGAGGTCCCGATATCTCAAAAGGAGGACGAGCCTGTCATTGCGATAATGCCTCCTTTGAGTATGCTGGTATCTTCGTCCGGTGTTGGTGCTTCTTCTTTCGTTGCGCCACCTATTGAGGCGACGGCCGTGGCAACATCGTTTGCGGTTGTTCTTGGAGGGGGATTTGCCAATATCGAGGCCACTCCCGGCGTCCATTCGGATTTAGCTGCGCTGATCGAGCAGTACACCGGCATCTTCTACACCACTTTGAAAATGTTAATATCAATGGTGTTGGTGAAGAATCTGAGCTTTGCGTCGCTGAAGAGGTCCTCCCGGTCCGCGATAGTGCCGATCCGAGAATTCGACGATACTGGGCTAGCTGATAAGCTGGAGGAGATAGTTAATGGTTTGAAGCAACCCATTAACGAATACTTGCAGCTAGCTCGAGACAGTGTTGAAGATCTGGTCCAGGCTAGGTACGACTCCATGACTGCACGGCTTGCCGAACAGATGGCAGGCCTAAATAAATCCATCCAGACACATCAGCAGGAGATGAATGAAGAAAAAGCTGTCCTGGAGGAGGCCATCGCTCTTCAAACAAAGTGCCAGACCGTGCATGAAGAGAATGTAGCGAGGGTCCGCAGGCTGGAAACAAAACTCGCTCAGGCAAAGGAGTGGGCTTCTCAGTTGTCGGAGGCTCTAGCTGTGGCGGATGGCCGATTGGGCGTAGCACAACAGAACTTGGCACGTGCAGGAGTCGCCCGTGCTTGTTTTCTTCGGGCTAGAGCCGAATTGTCCCTCATGAGCAATGATGAGGCACGACTGGAGCGGGCTCGCGCTGATGTCTTGGGTTCCAGGACTGAGAAGATGGCCGCACTGGCGCAGCAGCTTCGCGACCTGACCGCTCCCCCAAAATGATATACTTTTGCTTTTGCTTTTCAATGTACTTTCGCTCCTTTTTGGGAATAATAAAGAGGCTTTCATCTGACTTTGTGGACCCATCATTTTGGAATATAAATGACAGGTTTGGGTGAAAGTGATATCAGAGGTAATATGGACGTGATATACTTTCGGTAAGTTTTAGCAGGATATATCTATTCAGAGGTTATATGAACATGATAGAAATATGCTTTTTAGCTAAAATTTGTACACAAGATACTATCAGAGGTAGTATGGACGTGATAGGTCTTGAAGTTCCAAATTAGTTAAACATATCTATTCAGAGGTTATATGGACATGATAGAATACGATCCAATTAGTTTCATTTTGGAAGTAGTTTTGTCAGAATGAGATTTTCGCCATATTCTACTCGAGCAGAGGAGGTTAAGCATAGTACCTTTTCAGGAATTTACCATTGATAGGAGCCATTAACAGGTCTCCATTAGGCTGGGCTAACCTGTAAGCGCCGTTTGAGAATGTCGTCTCGATCACATAAGGGCCTTCCCATTTGGGCTGGAATTTGCCTTTACTTCTGTGAGTAAGAATCATCGGCCTTCTCACAGCTAAAACTAGCTCGCCGACTTTGAACACCCTTTCCTTCACTTTTTGATTAAAAGCCCTAAAAATGCGTGCTTGGTAGAACGCGATGCGCTGTTGAGCTTGGAGGCGTTTCTCGTCTAATCCTTCTAGCTTTTGAAGCCTTAACAGGTCATTCTTTTTTTGAGTCAACTTATTAGCCACGGCTATCCTGAGTGACGGAATTTGGATCTCGATGGGGAGAACTGCTTCGCTCCCGTAGACTAATGAGAATATGGTGCAACCTGTTGGTGCCCGTACCGTTGTGCGGTATGCCCAGAGACATCCTCCCAGCTTCTCATTCCAATCCCTTTTGTTTGAAGAGATGAACTTCTTCAAGAGCTTGATAATAGTTTTGTTGAAAGCTTCCGCCAAACCATTAACAGCAGGATTATATGCCGTAGAGGCGACATTTTGTATCCGATTTTTATCACAAAATCGATAAAATGCTTGGCTGATGAATTGAGGCCCATTGTCATGTATTATCCTTCAGGGTATCCTGAAGCGATAAATGACGTGATGCTTGATGAAGCTGATCACATTAGATGCCTTCACCTCAGCCAGAGGGATCGCCTCTGCCCATTTGGAGAAGTAATCCGTGATGGCCAGTATGAACCGGTGACCTCTGGAAGAAGACGGGTGAATAGGACCAATGATATCCATACCCCATGCTTCGTCTGGAAGAAGACGGGTGAATAGGACCTGCATGGGCCACCACAAAAACCATGTCACGCCCCAGTCCTAAAATATCGAGGGACTAGACACGTGGCAATGGCCAGCAGCACACACCGATGGACAAACCCAATTTAATGGATCCATCGGGGCGTACCTAAGCTGTAATACAATAATAATGGTCTAGATATACTAATCTCATCCACAGAAATGAATACAACAATATCAGAATCATAAAGCAAGATCAATCTCAATATGATATAAACTCGGGAAAATAACCCGATAATGAGTCTGATACATCTGTCAAGATACAAGAATAAAGATAACCACAGCAAATACCGAGTATGGGGAAAGCCTATACCCAGATGATACCCTCGGGGATCAATCGTCTACTGGATCTGGTACTGCTCCAGTGTCTGCTCCTGCTCCATCTTCTGCTAATGCTCCTGTCCCGTGTAACTCGGGGTCGATCTCGTCTGCTAGTCCTGGGGACAAAGTCCGGTATCCAGGTCCTCAGGGGACATAACAAGGTACATAAATCGACATGCCAAAATGCAGTGTAATAGTAAATAAAATAAATAGGGTAAACTATATAACCATCTATGTGAAAATGCAATTTAAGAGCATCACTAAACTCAGGCTGAGACCACTACAAGCTCTGTGTCTTGGAGCCTGTAGCAGTGTTTACTATGTATTTTACTATGTGTTTACTATGTGTTTACTATGTTTTATATATATATAAACTCAGCCTATAGCCTGTGTGTCTCTCCCCACCCAATGTAATCATACGTCTCATGTCCATGATGCACCATGTCCATGTCACGCACGATCATATCTAATACAGCAAGTCATCTAATATCTATGAATATGATGTCTATGTCATAAAACATGTATCCTACACAGAATCACCATGAATATCTCAAGAAGATTCTGTCTCATGAATAGTGTCAAGTGTCCTGGGTTATAGTGTACTTGATAGGACAAATACGAGAATAAAGAGGGTCACAAATATCCATGTCTAGATGACAATACACAACTCCGCGTACGGTGTTGGCACCCGACTATAATCGGACGCTAAGTACGTCACACGGCCCTAGGTTAAGCATGCACAGCAATATAATAAAGCAAGGAAAATATATAACAATACTGCAGAGTTTGGCAAGGTATACTTGCCTGGGGTCCTGTTGCTGGTATGAATCAGAGTCCAAGTCACAGTCCAAATAGCCTATGTATTACAAATTTATCACGTCAAAAGATAATTTATTTTAATTTATTTAATTCTGGAATAATTACTCTAAAATCCTATTTTAATCTTATTATTCTGATTTTTATGTTAATTGCTAAATTTTGTCCAAAGAAACTAAATTTTATCAACTCGAGACTCATAGCACGCAAATCGAGGCGATCTGTTGACCAAAAAGTCAACCGACACAAACTCGACTTTTATGCATGATTTCCTGTAGATTTCAGTATCAAAAATATACTAGAATTTATGGCTCGTCCGAATTCAAATTCGTTTGGGAATTATGGCACATACAAATTTTGTATTGTGCACCGATGGTTAAATTCTAACCTAGAAGTTCTACAGAATTAACAGTATGTAAATACTTCAAATTAAATTTTGGAAAAAATATATGTCAATGATCTCGACATTAGATTTCCGAAACTTTAAACGGTTCATGATTCTGATTCCGGGTTCTCCCGAAATTGTGAAAACATCGAAACATGTCTATTTTCGGACATGCTGTGCTCTACGAATTTTCCAGAATTTAATACTAATAATTTTGTAAAAAAAATTATATAATCAGAAAGCTAACCTCAATATCGTTCTAACGCAAGAAACTAGGCCTCGTTTGGAGTCCGAAGCTATGCGCAATGGCTTCTGGAAGATGAAGAAACCCTAGATGACAATTCTCCCAAATCTCTCTCTCTGTCTAAAATAATGAGATAATTAGGGTTATTATATTTTATATATATATATATATATATATATATATATATATATATATATATATATATATATATATATATATATATATAGATGTACCTGCGGCTGAATGGATATCTATAGGCTGACATGTGTCAGAATCTGATTGAATGGTTTTATTTATATTATTTATTTTTGATTTGCCTTTATCAAAACATTATTTAAGTCGTTTTAAATCTAAATAACTCAAAATAAACATTAAAAATAATCATAAAAATCTGGAAAAATTATAGAAAATATATTTTGAACCAAAAAAACCTTAGAAAAATATTTAAGATAATTTTATATTCATAGATTTCCTACTATAATTAGGAGAAGCTCTAAAAATTAGTTTTGCCATAAAACTAAAAATAAATACTAACATTATTCCACAAATTCTGAAATAATTCCAGAAAATATATAATAATATTATAAACCTTAGAAAATAACGTGGGTCCATTTTATATTCCTGAGCTTGCACCATAAATTCTACAAGTCTTAAAAATTAGTTATTAGCCTAAATAACTCCCAATAAATACTAAAAATACTCAGAAAATTCCTAAAAACTTCTAGAAAATATATTTTATTATTTAGAACATAAAATAAAAGTTTCAGAAATTTTTAATTTGGATTTTTCATAATTTTCTGTAATTTTCTAGAATTTTCAAGAATTTATTTTAGATTCAAATATAATTAAAAATATCCCAAACTTTTATTTTATGTTCTAAATAATAAAATATATTTTCTATAAGTTTTTAGGAATTTTTTGAGTATTTTTAGTATTTATTGGGAGTTATTTAGGCTAATAACTAATTTTTAGGACTTGTAGAATTTATGGTGCAAGCTTAGGAATATAAAATGGACCCACGTTATTTTCTAAGGTTTATAATATTATTATATATTTTTTGGAATTATTTCAGAATTTGTGGAATAATGTTAGTATTTATTTTTAGTTTTATGGCAAAACTAATTTTTAGAGCTTCTCCTAATTATAGTAGGAAATCTATGAATATAAAATTATCTCAAATATTTTTCTAAGGTTTTTTTGTTCAAAATATATTTTCTGTAATTTTTCCAGATTTTTATGATTATTTTTAATGTTTATTTTGAGTTATTTAGATTTAAAACGACTTAAATAATATTTTGATAAAGGCAAATCAAAAATAAATAATATAAATAAAACCATTCAATCAGATTCTGACACATGTCAGCCTATAGATATCCATTCAGCCGCAGGTACATCTATATATATATATATATATATATAATATAATAACCCTAATTATCTCATTATTTTAGAGAGAGAGAGATTTGGGAGAATTGTCATCTAGGGTTTCTTCATTTCCAGAAGCCATTGCGCATAGCTCCGAACTCCAAACGAGGCCTAGTTTCTTGCGTTAGAACGATATTGAGGTTAGCTTTCTGATTATATAATTTGTTTTACAAAATTATTAGTATTAAATTCTGAAAATTTCGTAGAGCACAGCATGTCCGAAAATAGACGTGTTTTGATGTTTTCACAATTTCGGGAGAACCCGGAATCAGAATCATGAACCGTTTAAAGTTTCGGAAATCTAATGTCGAGATTATCGACATATATTTTTTCTAGAATTTAATTTGAAGTATTTATATACTTTTAATTCTGTAGAACTTCTAGGTTAGAATTTAACCATCGGTGCACAATACAAAATTTGTATGTGCCATAATTCCCAAACGAATTTGAATTCGGACGAGCCGTAAATTCTAGTATGTTTTTGATACTGAAATCTACAGGAAATCATGCATGAAAGTCGAGTTTGTGTCGGTTGACTTTTTGGTCAACAGATCGCCTCGATTTGCATGCCATGAGTCTCGAGTTGATAAAATTTAGTTTCTTTGGACAAAATTTAGGAATTAACATAAAAATCAGAATAATAAGATTAAAATAGGATTTTAGAGTAATTATTCCAGAATTAAATAAATTAAAATAAATTATCTTTTGACGTGATAAATTTGTAATACATAGGCTATTTGGACTGTGACTTGGACTCTGATTCATACCAGCAACAGGACCCCAGGCAAGTGTACCTTGCCAAACTTTGCAGTATTGTTATATATTTTTCTTGCTTTATTATATTGCTGTGCATGCTTAAGCTAGGGCCGTGTGACGTACTTAGCGTCCGATTATAGTCGGGTGCCAACACCGTACGCGGAGTTGTGTATTGTCATCTAGACATGGATATTTGTGACCCTCTTTATTCTCGTATTTGTCCTATCAAGTACACTATAACCCAAGACACTTGACACTATTCATGAGACAGAATCTTCCTGAGATATTCATGGTGATTCTGTGTAGGATACATGTTTTATGACATAGACATCATATTCATAGATATTAGATGACTTGCTGCATTAGATATGATCGTGCGTGACATGGACATGGTGCATCATGGACATGAGACGTATGATTACATTGGGTGGGAAGAGACACACAGGCTACAGGCAGAGTTTATATATATATATAAAACATAGTAAACACATAGTAAACACATAGTAAAATACATAGTAAACACTGCTACCGGCTCCAAGACACAGAGCTTGTAGTGGTCTCAGCCTGAGTTTAGTGATGCTCTCAAATTGTATTTTCACATAGATGGTTATATAGTTTACCCTATTTATTTTATTTACTATTACACTGCATTTTGGCATATCGATTTATGTACCTTGTTATGTCCCCTGAGGACCTGGATACCGGACTTTGTCCCCAGGACTAGCAGACGAGATCGACCCCGAGTTACACGGGACAGGAGCATTAGCAGAAGATAGAGCAGGAGCAGACACTGGAGCAGTACCAGATCCAGTAGACGATTGATCCCCGAGGGTATCATCTGGGTATAGGCTTTCCCCATACTCGGTATTTGCTGTGGTTATCTTTATTCTTGTATCTTGACAGATGTATCAGACTCATTATCGGGTTATTTTCTCGAGTTTATATCATATTGAGATTGATCTTGCTTTATGATTCTGATATTGTTGTATTCATTTATGTAGATGAGATTAGTATATCTAGACCATTATTATTGTATTACAGCTTAAGTACGCCCCGATGGATCCATTAAATTGGGTTTGTCCATCGGTGTGTGCTGCTGGCCATTGCCACGTGTCTAGTCCCTCGATATTTTGGGACTGGGGCGTGACATGGTTTTTGTGGTGGCCCATGCAGGTCGACGACTAAATTGTTCGGTTTCAACTTAGGAACCGAGCAAGCCTGCAATAAGGATAGGATAAGTTTTTGGATCTCATCCACTTGCTTGAATCGTTCTTGACATCTATATCGGATTCGAATTAATTTCTTGACTTGCATCCTGCCTTGATTTTCGTGCGCCTCTTATTGTTTATTTTGGTTGTTACTCTAAACTTTTTATTATGTGATTGGTAATTAGAACTTGACAGTTTGAGTTAATCTTATAGATGGTGACCTAATGATTACCCCTTAGCTTTGAACCGCGTAATTAGTACCCCACCTCGATACAAGTTATCTTTCCTTTCCCTTGAGACTAGTAACCTGTCCATTCTCACTATTGACACATGACCTATGAGCACTATGATTAAGACTTAAGATGACCATTACTTACGTAATACCATAGGAGACCCTAATAAGAGTTCTGTTTTATTCATATGTGCAAGGTTATTTTGCAGGACCCTCTTAAGACTGTCACAGTATTAGTTTAATTCTTATAAGTTGGGTAGTATGCCTCACAACATAGTACCACCTAGCCCTATTGATGAAGTGACTTAGGATGACACAACTTTAGACTTGCATAAGACGACAGTATTTATTCAGACGATAGAATTTAGAGGTCCTTGCCCCCATTTGGTCGACTAGCGACATAGACAAGGAGTTGTATGATAACTGTAGAGATTGTAGAGTCTTTTATTATTGTTGCTTATTTTGTTTCTGTTTGTGAACTCGAATTGATTTGTACCTCCTTTCATCATCATCTAGTGTACTTATAATTTTTGTACTACCTTGACTTATGCTGCTATATTATAGCCTAGTTTTTGCAAGCTTATTCTTTATCAAGCTTGTTCATGACATATGTGTTATTGGGGCCTGATCAACCCCACTAATACAATTGTCTATTCAGAATCAATGTATTATGGTCTGATCAACCTTAGTGCATTTTGGTTCGCTCTTCACATGACTACTTTACGTGGATTGAGATATATAGTTGACTAGTAGACGCCTTTACTTACTCTCTAGATATGTCTGAGCAGATCGTATCGGTTACATAACTGTACTAATACGAGCATGCAAACAAAGGATTACCAAAATAGGATTTCAATCCACAACTGCTTTGACAATTTCCAATTGAATTCTTTAAACGCCTTGATCTCAATACTTCTATTCTATTACGCTGCCCTTGAACTCTTTATTATTGGTCTCCGTCTTCCCTTATTTCGGAAAGACAAAACATCGTGCTTGGTATAAATTGATACACAGAGAATACTAGATATACCCCATAGGCCGATCACATACTTGAGGATTATTCTTCGTAATTAAAGACATATCATATATGATATGATCGGCATTGAAGTTCGAGGATTGAATGACATGAGTAAACATATTAAGGAATATTCTCTTAAGGTATATAGCCTTATGTGATAGATGGATAAATTCTAAGTTGGGTAGTAGTGCATTGTCAACTCGAGAGGAATTTCTTTTAGATTGTGATCGAGTAAGATTAAATTGGGAGAGGTTCAAGCCATTTTAATTTTGAGAATTTTAGAAGAATGACTAAGATGATGAGGATTAATGAATTGATATTGAGGACCCAATATTTATACCTTAAGTACATGATTTAAACAATGAAGGTAAAATCATCAACTTGAAATTTAGAGGATAAAAAGATGAAATTTCAGACTTGAACAATGATGGACTGCATTTTAATTTTAATTTTTTCAAGTTGATGATTTGAGTTAAAATAAAAAACTTGATGGTTGGACTACCTATTTGAAATATTAAGGATGTGAATGGAATTTAAGAAGTTGAAGCATACAAAAACTTATAAGTGAAAATAGGAATAATAATGGACTCGAATTACTTCTAGAGGAGATTATGATAATTGGAGATCGTGAGGTAAAATTGATATGCGTATTTAAATCTTGAAGATGATATATGGATTTAATTTAAATTTGGATATGGATAATTTGAAAAAGCGAGAAGAGATAACCATAGGTTGAATTTGATTGGATCAGTGGTCATCTTAACCTAGAAGTGATTACAATGGATATGATTAGGATTTTAATTGTCACAAGGAGATTGCGATTGACTTGCCTTATGTACACGAAGGATTAACAAATTATGCCTTATTTTAATTTTGAGGACGACATTGTCTTAAGTTGGCTGGATTGTGAAACCCCCTCACCTAAGAAGTAGACCTACTTGGCTTAGATAGTGAGACTAAGGCTAGCTCGAATCCACTTAGGAATAGAATACGATATTTTTCATTTAGTTTTATAACATGGTATCCCTCGGCGCGCCTTACCATTGCTTCGATAATTGGAGCACTTCCCTAGTCACTGCCTTCCTACAAATTCCACACCTTGTCCTAGACATGCCCATCCTCCAATTTTTATCTTTGTGCAATGTTTCAATTGTTGGGTGCTTTTATGCAAAAGAGCATTTAGGTGTCCACACTATTGGACATGACACACGAAGAAACCTATTTTTACTCATGTGAATTTCTTCCATGATTTTCGAAATGTGCAACGTGCAACATCGTCCACTCCGTTAAACCTAGCCTTGTATTTTAATCAATACAAATCTTAGACCATCTTTGACTTCTACCATGGCTTAATTTTAATTTCGAGGACAAAATTTTTATAAGTTGGGTAGATTGTAACCCCCTGATTTTTCAGAAATTTTTAATTTAGATTTTTCACAATTTTCTGTAATTTTCTAGAATTTTTAAGAATTTATTTTAGATTCAAATATAATTAAAAATATCCCAAACTTTTATTTTATGTTCTAAATAATAAAATATATTTTCTAGAAGTTTTTAGGAATTTTCTGAGTATTTTTAGTATTTATTGGGAGTTATTTAGGCTAATAACTAATTTTTAGGACTTGTAGAATTTATGGTGCAAGCTCAGGAATATAAAATGGACCCACGTTATTTTCTAAGATTTATAATATTATTATATATTTTTTGGAATTATTTCAGAATTTGTGGAATAATGTTAGTATTTATTTTTAGTTTTATGACAAAACTAATTTTTAGAGCTTCTCCTAATTATAGTAGGAAATCTATGAATATAAAATTATCTTAAATATTTTTCTAAGGTTTTTTTGGTTCAAAATATATTTTCTGTAATTTTTCCAAATTTTTATGATTATTTTTAATGTTTATTTTGAGTTATTTAGATTTAAAATAACTTAAATAATGTTTTGATAAAGGCAAATCAAAAATAAATAATATAAATAAAACCATTCAATCAGATTCTGACACATGTCAGCCTATAGATATCCATTCAGCCGCAGGTACATCTATATATATATATAATATAATAACCCTAATTATCTCATTATTTTAGAGAAAGAGAGAGATTTGGGAGAATTGTCATCTAGGGTTTCTTCATCTTCCAGAAGCCATTGCGCATAGCTCCGGACTCCAAACGAGGCCTAGTTTCTTGTGTTAGAACGATATTGAGGTTAGCTTTCTGATTATATAATTTGTTTTACAAAATTATTAGTATTAAATTCTGGAAAATTTGTAGAGCACAGCATGTCCGAAAATAGACGTATTTCGATGTTTTCGCAATTTCGGGAGAACCCGGAATCAGAATCACGAACCGTTTAAAGTTTTGGAAATTTAATGTCGAGATCATCGACATATATTTTTTCCAGAATTTAATTTGAAGTATTTACATACTGTTAATTCTGTAGAACTTCTAGGTTAGAATTTAACCATCGGTGCACAATACAAAATTTGTATGTGCCATAATTCCCAAACGAATTTGAATTCGGATGAGCCGTAAATTCTAGTATATTTTTGATACTGAAATCTACAGGAAATCATGCATGAAAGTCGAGTTTGTGTCGGTTGACTTTTTGGTCAACAGATCGCCTCGATTTGCGTGCCATGAGTCTCGAGTTGATAAAATTCAGTTTCTTTGGACAAAATTTAGGAATTAACATAAAAATCAGAATAATAAGATTAAAATAGGATTTTAGAGTAATTATTCCATAATTAAATAAATTAAAATAAATTATCTTTTGACGTGATAAATTTGTAATACATAGGCTATTTGGACTGTGACTTGGACTCTGATTCATACCAGCAACAGGACCCCAGGCAAGTGTACCTTGCCAAACTCTGCAGTATTGTTATATATTTTTCTTGCTTTATTATATTGCTGTGCATGCTTAACCTAGGGCCGTGTGACGTACTTAGCGTCCGATTATAGTCGGGTGCCAACACCGTACGCGGAGTTGTGTATTGTCATCTAGACATGGATATTTATGACCCTCTTTATTCTCGTATTTGTCCTATCAAGTACACTATAACCCAGGACACTTGACACTATTCATGAGACAGAATCTTCCTGAGATATTCATGGTGATTCTGTGTAGGATACATATTTTATGACATAGACATCATATTCATAGATATTAGATGACTTGCTGCATTAGATATGATCGTGCGTGACATGGACATGGTGCATCATGGACATGAGACGTATGATTACATTGGGTGGAGAGAGACACACAGGCTACAGGCTGAGTTTATATATATATATAAAACATAGTAAACACATAGTAAACACATAGTAAAATATATAGAACACTGCTACCGGCTCCAAGACACAGAGCTTGTAATGGTCTCAGCCTGAGTTTAGTGATGCTCTCAAATTGCATTTTCACATAGATGGTTATATAGTTTACCCTATTTATTTTATTTACTATTACACTGCATTTTGGCATGTCGATTTATGTACCTTGTTATGTCCCCTGAGGACCTGGATACCGGACTTTGTCCCCAGGACTAGCAGACGAGATCGACCCCGAGTTACACGGGACATGAGCATTAGCAGAAGATGGAGTAGGAGCAGATACTGGAGCAGTACCAGATCCAGTAGACGATTGATCCCCGAGGGTATCATCTGGGTATAGGCTTTCCCCATACTCGGTATTTGCTGTGGTTATCTTTATTCTTGTATCTTGACAGATGTATCAGACTCATTATCAGGTTATTTTCCCGAGTTTATATCATATTGAGATTGATCTTGCTTTATGATTCTGATATTGTTGTATTCATTTCTGTGGATGAGATTAGTATATCTAGACCATTATTATTGTATTACAGCTTAAGTACGCCCCGATGGATCCATTAAATTGGGTTTGTCCATCGGTGTGTGCTGCTGGCCATTGCCACGTGTCTAGTCCCTCGATATTTTGGGACTGGGGCGTGACAAAAGGCCAGGACGCAACCATAGGATACAGATATTCGGGAGGTTGATGGATAAAGTCTGCATGGACCTGACAGGCTCTGTATTGTCTTACATACTTTATTGCATCTGTGATCATAGTAGGCCAGTAATAGCCAATTCTTCTGATACGATCCTGTAGCTTAGGACCGGGTTGATGCGCTCCGCATACGCCATCGTGGGCTTCACGGATAATCCGCTGTGCTTCATCACTAGAGAGACATCGTAATAATAGTCCATCATAAGAACGGCGATATAGACATTATGACGATGCGTAAAAATAGAAGCGTAATGATCGTCTTTTGACGAATACTGCTTCTTTAGGATCCTCTGGCAAGATTCCGTATGCTACAAAATCTATAAAGGGAGATCTCCAGTCTCTCCTGGGAGGATCTGTGTCCACCGCGTGGCTGTGTTCTATGTGAAAGTTATTTTTCACACAGAATAAATCTATGTTAAGAAGGATTACCGAATTCTGCCTTCTTATAGGGGTAGCCAAATCTGTAGCTAGACTGGCTAGGGCATCAGCTTTCAGATTCTGAGATCGAGGTACATGCTCTAGGAAGAATCCTTTGAATGTCATGGCTATCTCGACCGTTGCTTGGTGATAGGGGATGAGGTCTGGATTCCGGACTTCATATATTCCTCTGACTTGATTGACGATCAGCAGAGAATCACTGAAAGCTTCCAGAGATTCGACGCCCAATTCTTTAGCGACTTGGAGGCCGATTAGGAGAGCGTTGTACTCCACCACATTGTTGGAACATGGATCGCTAAGAGAATATGCTCGGTAGATGACGAGCTTATCAGGAGTGACCAGAACAATTTCTACTCCCGAAACCACGTTTCCCCTGGGACCAGTTCTGGAGGCACCATCGAAGAACAGTTGCCATGCATCACTTTCCATTACGGAATTATATTCTGCAACTTCGTCGGGAATGTCCTTGTACAGTTTGGAGGCCTCCGGGATCGGATGAGCAGCTAGAAAATCAGCCAACGCTTGGACTTTGACGGACTTCTGGGGGACGTACACCATGTCATACGGTGTTATAACATCGCCCAAGTCGTGAGTCGGGAATTAAGAACACTTGGCTTGTTCATCAGTACCCGAAGAGGATTTATCCTGGAGATGATGTGAATGGTTTGGCCTGTGACATAGTGTCGCATTTTCTGAATAGCGAACATCAGAGCCAAGCATTCTTTCTCCACTGGATTGTACCGGTGTTCGGCTCCCACCATCATCCTGCTGAGGTAGTAGATAGCCTGCTCGTGACCCATCTCATTCTTTTTTGTGAGAAGAGCTCCTAGAGAATGATCCATCGCTCGAACATACAGCACAAATGGTCTTCCTATGACAGGAGGCACCAGAACTGGCGGACTAGTGAGGTAGCGCTTGATATCACCGAATGCTTGCTGACAGGCTTCGTCCTATACGAAGGTTACACCTTTCTTCATGAGACGAGAAAATGGCTGACATCTCCCAGAGAGGTTGGATAAGAATCTCCGGATATAAGCCAGACGACCTTGAAATCTCTTGAGTTCCCTCAGATTGCGGGGCGGTCGTATTTCTAAGATGGCCTTGACTTTATCAGGGTCCACTTGAATGCCTTTGGCGGTTATGACAAATCCCAAAAATTTGCCACTAGATACCCCCAGAAAGGACTTTGTAGGATTTATTTTGAGTTGATGTTGGCGCATCAATTCAAATACCATCTTCAAGTCTTGGATGTGATTATCCTTGAGGCAGCTTTTGACAGCTACATCGTCCACGTAATACTCCACTGTCTTGCATAAATGCTCATGGAATATGTTACTCATAGCCCGTTGGTACGTAGCCCCGGCATTCTTCAATCCGAAGGGCATGACCGTATAGCAATATACCCCCAATGGTGTCCGGAAGGCAGTATACTTCTCGTCTTCAGGATGCATCTTGATTTGATTGTATCTTGAAAATCCGTCCATGAAAGACATACGTTCAAAACTGCATGTATTGTCAATCATGACGTCTGTGATGGGAAGAGGAAACTCATCCTTGGGGCAGGCTGCATTCAGATCTCGGTAATCGATGCAGACTCGTACTTTTCTATTTTTTTTCATGACCGGGACAACATTGGCGACCCAGTTGGGATGTTGTTCTTCACGGCTGAAGCCGCAGGCTATTAACTTCTTGATTTTAGCTTCAATGGCGTCCATCATATCCGGGCGGAACCAACGTTGGTGCTGCTTCACAGGCTTCGAATCGGGCAATATATTGAGCTTATGAGTAGCCACCTTTGGATCAAGGCCTGGCATGTCCTCATAATTCCACTCAAAGATGTCTATATATTCTTTTATCAGCTGGATAACTTCTTCCCTTTCTGCTTCGGAAAGATTGTTACTGATAAATATCGGCTTTGGCGAAAGTTCATCCCCAACGTCAATCTGGATAACTTTATCTTCAGTGAGAGGTTCTCTCTGCTCAAAGCGGAACTCCCATTGTGTATCCATTTGCTGAGCCCAAGCGTCATTCTCAAACAGTTCAGATTCTTGTTCGTCTGATTCGAAGGAATCCGTCACTACCATATTTACTGATAATGTTCGCTCGAGAGCATGAGATGAGTCGGAGGGCGCTGAGCCATTTTGAGAGGAGGAAAAGATATCCTCGTTTGACTCAGGAGTTGCGAGGGAGGTGGTGTACCCTAACCCGAAATGAGTTTGTTGATAATAGGGATCGCCGTGCAGCGATATTCGTTTGCCTTTCCCGTAGTTGAGACCCGGTTCCAGCTTCAAGTTATAACCCATACTTTGTATGATCTTCAAAGCTTGCGGGCTGTATCTGTGAACTTGCATTTTACCGTTATCGTCATCGGAAGAATCCTCTTGCACAGTCGGTTTATTGCGCATGCGGCCGAAGACTATTGGATGCTGACTGCTGCAAGTATGCGGGACAATGAAGATAGAATCCTCATGCGGTCCATATGTTGTAGTGACATTAGATGATGACGCCACTTCCCATATATACGGATGATAGGAATCTATAGCTTCCAAGAATTTTTGCGCTATAGGTTCTATATCGTCGTAGGGGGAGGATTCCTGATTTGGAATTTGGGCATCAATATACTGGAAAAGAGGATGTTTATTATCATCTGAAACTCTGTTCCCGGTTGCTTTTACATCACTCGGCTGCCTGTTGCGACGGAGGTTGATGACCAAGGGTGGAGGCTTCTGGTTCAAAGTGATCACTAGAGGATCACCCCCTTTTCCTGACCTGGTCTCGTTTAGGTGGATAGCCATAGGATCTATGGCTTTTGGACGAGTAGTCCGTCCTTTTACCTTGATTGTCAGAGGTTGCTTGGCAGAGGGTTCTTTTGGCTCCCGGTGGAATTCCTTCTCTGCTTCGGCTGACACCTCTTCCGTGCAGTCTTGAGAGTACAATACGGCATCAGAGTAGTAGGATTCTACTCCTTTGAACAGGTTTAGGTGAGCAATCTCCGTTTGTACTGTTCCTCGGGCATCTACATATTTGAAGCATTGATGTAGAGTCGAAGGAACGATGTTGTGGTCGTGGATCCAAGGTCTACCCAGCAGAATATTGTAGGATACCTCTGAATCGATGACGTAACATGTAGCCACCGATCTGAGGTTGCCAATTTGGATCCTCAGGCGAATCTTCCCCAACGGCTTACTTCTTTCGGCGTTGAAACCCACGATCGTAGTGGTGGTGTAAGCCAATTCGCTGGTAGGAATCCTCAGCGGTCTGAGCAGACTATGAGGAATGATGCTGATTGATGATCCCGGATCTATGTGAATCTGGTCAACCTCCATGGAACCGACGTACCCGGTGTAATAGAGGGGTCTGTCATGCCTGTTATATTTTAACAGCATGTCGTCTTGAGTGAAAGTGATATTTGGGACCACCTCCATCACACTGTGGCATTGAGGACACGCCACGGGTTCTTCGTCAGGGGACTTGAGCTGGGTCAAGTATGCATCCGCCTGCATCAATGCTTCACTCAGGGCTTGACGAGTGTCCTGAGAGAGCCTGAGTAGCTCGAAGATGGACAGCCTGGCTGGTGTATTAGCCAGTTGGGCCAGGATGTCAAAGTTTTATGGCTTCTCTAAACCTTTGTTTTGAATGTTTTTTACAGTTTTATCGAAGCGCACTTCTTTTTGCTTCCCTTTGTCCGCCGAAGTTGGTCTCGAAGGACCGGCTTCTGGTACGGCAGATTCCGGTTCTGAAGGTTTGGCAGCTGAAGCGTCTGCCGCTGCATCTTCCTGGCTGGCTCCATAGTCCTAGAGGTAGGCTTTCCCTGAGCGGGTTCCAGTAGCCAAGACCTTGTCTTCTGATGCCGAGTGTACCGTAATCATGTAACATGGTTTGTGCTTTGAGTTCTTTTTAGACTTAGCCTTAGCAGCTTGAGTCTCTTTCTCGATCTCTGGCACTGGATCTGGATGAACCCATATAATCTCGCCTCGCTGGGTAGTTAGTGGTAGCAGGTCATAATTTTGACCTCTAGTTGGAGGAAAATTAACGATGTTCATTGTCGTCCAGAAAATAGGCGTAACACCGTCCGGGATTTCTTGGGGAGGCAGATTGCCAAATTGCAGGGAGATCATGTTGGCCGTGACCGTCTTCTCGCTGTTGCGTAGAGTGATGGCCTTAGCATCGATTAGCTCCTGGATCTTCCTTTTCAGTATATAACACGTCTTTATTGGGTGGTGTATGTACCTATGGAAGATGCAGTACTTGGGGTTGTTGGTACTGTCGGCCTCATTGGGCCATCTCACCTCAGGAAGGGTAATCTTGCCGCTTTTGACGAGACATTCGAATATGCTCGAAATATCATCGTCGTCGAAAGAGTACACTTCAAGGGGCCTGGAAGTCCCAGGTTTTGTCTGCGTGGTAGCCACTGTCTTTTGCCTGGACGTGTTGATCGCCAGAGCTTCTTTACCCTTGGTACCACGAGGATGGTCGATGTTGGAGGATGACCTCTTGCCTTTATCAGAGGCCGAGATCATGATGCCATTATCGTGCGCCTTCTGATAATTGTCCTCCGCGGCTACCCCCGAGATGATGAACGAGGGCCAATCATGGAACTGATATGGTCATGTGAACACCGAGATCACGGGAAGAAGGTTCTTCCTGCAGATGTCGACCAATGCCGAGTCTGGGACTCCTGGAGGCATTTGCAGAGTGGCTTGACGAAAATGTTCGATGAAAGTGCAAACATTCTCTTTTTCCTTCTGCCTGACTTCGATGAGAGAGGACATAGACATGTCCATCCCTCCCTCGTAGAATCGCGTGAAGAACAAAGCCTTGAAGTCTTCAAAGGAAGTAATGCAGTTGTCCGCCAGGCTGCGGTACCACTGGTAAGCTACTCCCGAGAGACAACCCTTGAACACCCGAGTGAGGAGGGCGTCGTTCCCTTGTAACAACACTGTCATCATGCTGAAGTAGTTCATGTATTGACTCGATGATATTTTTCCCTCGAACAAAGCCATAGTCTGTGGTTTGTATCTAAGAGGGAAAGGGACCTCTTCCCAGATAGCAGGATAAGGTTGGTTGATTCCCAATTTTTTGAGCTGATCTTTGTGCTTCAGGGCATCAAATTGGGCTTTCAACTCCCGTACTGCCTGCATCGGATCTTCAGCCGGTAGCGGGACCACGGAGTGATGAGGATTTGATTGCATCGTGACTCCGGCGGGAGGTAATACGTTCTCCAAGTGAGGAAGCGGAGGAACTGCTGACTACTGATCTAGAGCAGGCTCTTGGATCGTGTTGGATAGTGGTAAGTCCACCCCCACGCGTATCTGAGTTGGAGGGGCCGATGCTTGAGCCATGGCAGCTGCGTGTTGAGTTAGCATCATCTGGTGCATATTTTCCATCATGGATTGTATCTCCTTCAGAGACGTCTCCAGTATAGTGATACGTTGCTCAGCACTCCCGGACGGGGAAGCTTCCTCGCGTTCATCTCCAATGGCATAAACTCCCATCTCCCTGGGTGTCATTGAAAGATTAGTATAGGTCTCTGTAGAAGTTGACTCTATACTTTCGACATCTGATTCGGGAGACTAGCGACCCCCAACATCGGAATTAGAAGAGTACGAAGCCGGTTGTCGCGACCTCGAACGAGTGTTTTGGAACACCCCAGCTTTGGTGTTCCTAAGGAGCATGTTGAATCTCCTTTGGCTCGGAGTTCTAGAGGGATGACGTCTTGAGCCCGACCCTCCTCTAGGTATGTGTGAAGCCATGTTCACAGATGCATGCGTGGGCTCTTCTTCTTGGAAAGATGGAGAGTAGCTCAACCGGTCAAAAATCGACCATTTTGCTTCAGAACAGCAATAATTAATTACAATCCTATGACTATTACAACAGTGCTCGCTAGGAGGCGTAATAGACATGCTGAAAGATCCCCTCTCCTTGCGTTTCTGGATCAGATAATTGCGCAGGTTAGGAGGAGTTACAGAAGAAGAAGATGATGGCTTGTTCCTTCTGTTCACATCAGTGGGCATGCGGATGTTGGGAACCATAGTTTTCTCTGTGCCACCTATATACAACAGGTTAGCCATCTAGGTGGCGGATAATCCCCGAGGAGGGTGTCTTCCCGTAAATTGAGCATTCTTTATGCTGAGGGGCTTCTCCTGGCGTAATTTGGAGCTCTGTTCTGGTTGGCACAAAGCTGAGGATGTCCTTAGTCGGCCATCGGCTTCTCGCATAATCCGGAGGGCCGGCAGATTGTTTCCTTACTGGCGTAAAGGCCGAGAAGTTGAGTAGTCCGCCGCTTGCTTTCCCTTGCGTAGATTGCAAGGATCATCTGTTTTTCCGCAGAAGGCAGAAGTATTTTTGTGCGCGGAGCGCATTTAGGATTCCTGATTTGGCGCTGAGACATTATCAGAAATTTTGTCTATTCCGCCAGGGACGGGAGACTGAATTTTACGCGGAGAGCGCGGAGTAGGCTTTTAGACTAGCGCTGAGGCATTGTCCGAAGTTTCATCTTTTCCGCCAGGGACGGGAGACTGAATTTTACGTGCAGAGGCATTGCCAGAAGTTTTGTCGGCCCTGTCAGAGACAGGCGACTAAATTTTACGCGCAAGGTACGGAGTATACTTCTGGGTTAGCGCTGAGGCATTGCCAGAAGTTTTGTCGGCCCTGTCAGAGACAGGCGACTGAATTTTATGCGCAAGGCACGGAGGGAGCAATGCTACAACCTCATTGGTCGGAGATATCGGAGAGTCCACAGGAATGGTAGAGGATGTCTTGGGCATCCAGACCTTACGCAGCTTCCTGTTGTTTTGGACGGAGAGGGAGTGAGAGCGACCCCCTGTTCGAAGCATCTCTTCATAGGCAGACTGGTCGAACTGGATGACCAGTGTCTTCTTTACGGATCCCACGGATACCGCATCGTGTTGAGCAATAGCTTCCTCATCAGAAGAGAAAGATGTCCACAGTAGAGTCGCCATCTTGTTTCGGATAATAAACGAGAGAGAATATGTAAAATGAGGTCTTATACGAAAACCCGCCCTTTCTTCGGTGTTTACAAACAAGATTGTACAATTTAATCCTATACGAGGATGTCTAAGTACAATTTATTTAATCTGGGTAAATATTGCTATAGGTGTCTGATCTGCAGTCGATCACTTTAGCCCTTGGACCACACGATGATGAAGAAGTGCCGTGGAAGACAGAAAGCAGCTTTGCAGGTTGCTAAAGAGGGTGGATGCCCGATGCCAAAGTCATCGATCCCTTCTCTTTGCTTGAGCACTGGATTCTTCTCTCTCTCTTGACCGTTTGACTTTCAATTTTTTGACCTACCTCCAATTTTTTGACCTACCTCCAATTTTTCGACCTTCTTCCAATTTTTCGACCTTCTTCCAATTTTTCGACCTTCTTCCTCTGTTGATAGAGGTCTCTATTTATAGAGTTTTAGTGACAGTGACCACTCAGTCGGTGTAGAAACCGAGTAGTGGAAAGTACAGCACCCTTTTACACGTCGGTTTAAAATAACCAATGTCTGCGTATAGATGACCTTTTGAGTGAGCATGTGACACGTGTCCAACTGAGGGACAAATACGTATATCTGCTGCGAAGATCACGGCGTAGAAGCCACGTAGGTAGTTATCCCTTGTGTAGAAGAGGTTGGCGTAGAAGCCAATGACTGTCACCATGGCGTAGAAGCCAAGTAGCCATAGAAGTCGAGTAGGCGTAGAAGCCAAGCAGGCGTAGAAGCCGAGTGGTCATAGAGGCCGACTGGGCGTAGAAGCCGAGTGGGCATAGAAGCCGAGCAGGCGTAGAAGTCGAGTGGGCATAGAAGCCGAGCAGGCGTAGAAGCCGAGATGATGTGGACGTTTTAGCCAAAATTACGGCTCTTGGAGATATAATCAAATCTCTTGCATTAAATACAGAGATCTGCCCCCATCCTGCGCATTAAATGTAGAGGCTTGTCTTTAAGATTTGCCATTATTCTGTGCATTAAATGCAGATACGCGCCTCGAATTCTGTATGAAGAGTGACTGATGACGTGGCGGTCTGTTTGCCTTCTGCGGAGCGTAAGAAGCTCATGTCTGCCTGTGTAAAACTCGGCAGCGTATTCCCTTATATGCGTAAGAGTAGTTTACGCAAAGGAGATGTCACTAAATGACGGTTCGGTGACATTTAATCAAATCTCCTGCATTAAATGCGGAGATCCGCCATTATCCTGCTCATTAAATGAGGAGGCATATTTTGAAGGTCTACCACCCTTCTGTGCATCAAGTGCAGAGACGTGCCTTGGGCATCTGTCAGTATTCGGCGCTTTAAATGCAGAGACGTGCCTCGAGAAACTGTCACCGCTCTGCGCATTAAATGCAGAGACGTGCCTCGAGAAACTGTCACCGCTCTGCGCATTAAATGCAGAGACGTGCCTCGAGCCCTGTACGAAGTGCAGCTTTTGATGTGGCAGGATGTTTGTCTTCTATGGAGCATAAACAGCTCACATCTGCCTGTGTAAAACTAGGCGGCGTATTCCTTTGTATGCGTAGAAGCGGTCTACGCCAAGGAAATGGCAGTAAATGACAGCCTGGGTTGCAGTACCGCGCCATCATTATACCCGTCGCTTGGGTTGTCGTGTAGTACTCTTTTCAGGAGTCCAGACGTCAGGTTTATTGCATGATCTGACAGGTTCATTTCGAAGATTATGAAGCGTTCCTCGTACACTTCAATGCTGCATTGAAAGCGGATGAGTTTTACGCCATAAAGGCGATGAAACACCCTGTTTACGCTGAAGCAGCCTGGACATACTGTATTACGCGGATGGTCCTTGAGCCTATATTTTTACGCTGTGCTCAGCAAAAAAGCTCTGTTTTGTACGTTTGATGGCTCTGAGGTCCTCTGTTTACGCTGCCCTACATCAACATGCTGCGTATAGCTATCCAGCGTATTTTTCATGATTCTACAGACCTCTAATATTTTTTTTGTAATCCTAACATTAAATTTTATGTTATTAGTTCAAATAAAAATCTACTAGGCATCTAGATTTTGGTTCAAGAGAGGATCATTGACTGGAAAAATATCAGGTACAGTGGGTAGTCTTTTCAGGATAGGGTGGGATACATACCCAGAACCATTGGTCTACTATTTGTTCTTAATAATTATATATATAATATATATAGAAAAATTCCTCTGTAAGGTTGGCTTCGACACCTTAATGAGTTCTCGGACAGAGTAAATATCCGGCGTGCGCTGCATGAAGCACGTGTAGTTTAGCACTACAAGGGGACTTGTATCCCATGCTACTGTGGTGTGACACCACGATAAGGTAAAAGATGTAAAGCTTCGATTGCGAGCAATGTCACAGCGGCAGTAGCATCACAATTAGGCAGGTAGCCTAATGCTGAAAAGATAGAGAGTTGTAGCACAACACTACTAAGAGGCCGGTGACCTCATGCTACAGTGGGTGACACTATATGAGGTAGTTTACTTCAGCTGCGAGCCATGTCACAGCGGCATAGCACCGCACAAAAAGCGCAAGGCTTTATGCTGGGATGTAGTACAGCACTACTAAGAGGCTAGTGACCTCATGCTACTGTGGGTGATACCACATGAGGAAGTTAACCTCGACTACGAGCCATGTCACAGCGACGTAGCATCGCATGAAAGCACAATGCTTCATGCTTGAAAATATCAAACTCTCTTAAAAAATGAACTCACCTAAGTGTATGGACAAAGATACAGGACATCTCTTGAGGGTAAACTTTTAGACATCCAAGATACATACACCAAAACCAGGTCAGTACAGGGCCTTTAATGTGCGACCGAGGCACAAATGATGTCATTGTGCGAGTGAGAAGAATATCAGCTATGGTTCAGAATTCAAGGCATAGTCCATTTGTGTACCATACTATTATTTGACCCATGCAGAAAGATTCAAGTCGTAGGAGACATCTATCCTAATGCATGATAGGTAGTCACTGTGAGGAACGCTCGACCATATAATTCACTTTGCTTTGGGAGTTTTAGTCCCACATTGGAAAACCACCAATGTGTATATCTCAATATATAGCTTTTCTTAGTATTGGTATATGCACATGGGGTGGTGGCCATATGGGTTGACCTTCCTAGAGGGATTAAGTATGAACCACATTATGACAATCTTTATTTTGTCACCACCTTTGGAAAGTTTTCCTTAGGGGCTTAGCGACTCGGACTCGGGACTCCGACTCGGTCTCGGGCTCAAAGACGCAAAGTGGCTCTTTATTGGCGCACTTTGCACTTAGCACGTCAGCCTCGTCGCATGGCGCTCGTGAGCTCCTTTTATGCGCGAGTTCTATGAAAGATTGCTTGCTCGGGAGTATTCTTCGTGGCGCCATGCGTCCTGGAGAGCATGCGGTCAGGTGCGCATGCTGCCAGGGGCCATGCGGACACGTGCCTGTATGGCCAGGGCCATGCGGTCAGGTGCCTATACGGACAGGTGCGCATGCGGCCAAGGGCCATGCGGTCGGGTGCCCATTCAGACTACTGCGCATGCGGCCAAGGGCCTTGTGGCAAGGTGCCCAAGTGGCCATGGTGAGCATGCGGCCAGGAGCCCATGGGCCAGGGGTGTATGCGCCCGGGAGCTATGCGGCCAGCTAGTTAGCTTAAGCGAGTCAAGTGTAGAGGGGACAAGGAATGCTATTGGCGGCTCGGTGCGACGCTGTCTACTTTGTGCATTACACCGTGTAGGTAGCGCAGGCGGCTCGTGGCTCTCTGTGCCACGCGACTGCAGCGGCTGCAGCTTTCAACGCCTGACGGTGATGTCTGCTTTGTGTAGTACAGTGGCGCAAGCGGCTCATGCTGCCTGATTTTTTTTAGGCCGCATGGAAGATGAAATTCTCTTTATATAGAGGCTCTCCTCTTTCATTTAGTTGTTGGAAAAATTAAGAAAGAGAGAGAAAAATTGAGAGCACCAGCAGAACCTGCGGTAGTTTTTTAGCATCCTTCCAAAAGAATATTTCGAGTGATCCGAAGGTGACCAAGAGCGTTCCAGAAGTTCTCGTGTGAACTTGTTGGATCCTGGGGGCAGATCGTTGTATAGTGCGAATCTTGCCTTGAGCCTCTGTTGAAAGGAAGACGGGCAAGAAGCTACTGTGTGTTCGGTCCGACAATGACGGTGAGTACACTGGTCTCTTTGATGCTTATTGCAGAGAGCAAGAGATACGACTTCAGAATACTCCGTCAAAGATAATTCAGCTCAATGGTATAGCAAAGCGAATGACCAAGACGTTGATGGAGAGGGTACGGTATTTGCTGTCAGAAAAAACTTGTCCGATAGCTATTGGGGTGAGGCACTTTATACAGCTGCTTATGTTATTAATTTATCTCCTAGTGATCCTTTGCAGGATGATGTTCCTGATAAAGGATGTAATAAAAAAAAGCTGTCATACAATCACATACGAGTGTTTGGTTGTAAGACCTTCGTGCATGTACCGAAGGACGAAAGATCCAAACTTGAGCCGAAGACGAGGCGGTACATTTTTGTCGGCTACGGCCAGGATGAGTTTGGCTATAGACTCTACAATCCAGTGGGAAGAAATCTCTACAGAAGCAGGAGAGTTGTTTTCGTCGAGGATTGGACTTTGACCAATACTCAGGATTCTGAGATGCCTTCTGAGGCTGAGGAATTGCCTAAGTTAGAGTCATTTCACTTCGAGCAATTTCTAAAGGACATCGCAGAGGATCCAGTTATTGGGGAGCCAGTACATAGAGTTGCTCCTAATCTTGATCATCAGCCTACTGATGGTGGTCAGGGTGACCCTCAGGAGGATGTGCATACCGAGGAGGCAGTTCCTGAAAGGGAAGAGGCTGTTGATATATAGACAGCATCAATGGTTCTGATGAGGAGGAGCGATAAAGAATGTCGACCATCTATAAGATACTTACTGGGTGAGTATGTGCTACTGACTGACGGGGGAGAGCTCGAAATTTTTACAGAGGCTATGGAAGACGAACACATGCAGGAGTGGATGGAGGCTATGCAGGAGGAGATGAGTTTCTTACAGGCCAACTCCACTTATGATCTGGTACGGTTGCTAAAGGGCAAGAAGGATTTAAAAAATCGATGGATGTTAAGTGATGGGTCATAAATGCGTGTCAGAGAAGTGACCGATGTGACATGATCAGGCGTATGAGAAAACTGGCTGCATGCACAGACTGGCCGCATAGGCCTAAGCAAAGTCCACTCCTCGAGACGAGTGCTAAGTGATGGTTCATAAATACGTGTCAGAGAAGTGACCGATGTGACATGCCATAAATGCGTGTCAAAGAAAAAAAGCATAAAAATATGTTCACGAAAAGACGTGTAAGGAAGAGATGCATGTGTCACTTCTAAGTCGAATAACAAGCTGGCCGCATGAGCTCCTAGCCGCATGGATTCTGGCTTTGAAAAATCCCATGCGTTCAGTGTTCTATGCATTCGGCTTAGGGGCACATATGCATAGACAGTTATGCGCCTAACAAGATAGCCGTCATGTTGGAAGGGGCGCATGTAGCTTGGCTGCATGGAACTCTTTCGTCCCAAAACAACATAAAATCCATGGAAAAAAATTCCAAAAATTCGAAAACTTATTTTCTTTATAATTTTTTTATTTTAAGTCCAAATCAAGTGAACCAAAAGCCAAAACGTCTGAAAAAGAATGCTTTATTACCTAAACAAAATAGTTTTCTAGAATACTACTTTTTAATAGATCAAAACCAAGAAAAACTTATGGAACCCACAAAAATCCTAATTTTAAAACTCAGATCTACTCAAATCTATCCATCAAAATAAAAAAAATCCAAGAAATAAAACTAATGAGAACAGCAAGGAGAACATTTTTCATCAAACACATTTTTAATTGCTACAATATATGTAAAATCCAAAAATTCATGGCCTCACCACTTTGAACAAGATGTACTTGTCTTGGTGGACTAACAAATCTCTTCCTAGAACCAAGTCTAGGACTAGGATTTCGGGTTGGGGCTGGTGCTCGGGTGAGGGAGAAGGAGCAAGGAAGAAGAAAGAAAGTAGGAAATGAAGAATGAAGGAGAGGAGAGAGAAATACTCATATATATATATATATATATATATATATATATATATATATATATATATATATATAAAGTGGGAAAATGAGGTTAGCCATAGGATTAAGTCATAACACTCTCCAAACAAATCTCAACCATCCAAAATAGGCTTAGTGGTTCCAAAAGTGAACTGGATCAGGTGTCCAACATACGGGTCCTAGCACGGGTCCATAGAACTTGCCAATGTGTTCACTATTAATCCAGGGTAGTCTCACACAATAACAGAAATCCAAATAAATAAAATACAACATAATTGACAGGAACGAACATGTTAAATACAACATGAATACATTATCAGAATTTTTTTAAAAATATTAGAAATTCAGGAATACCAAATTTAGGAACAGGTGTGACAACTTCAAAACTTCAATTGGGTGTTCAAACTGTTGTCATTTATATCCTCTAGCCAACTCAATCACTGAACAATTTTTTAGCCATTACTTTAATAATTCATTAACCACAATGGCCTTAGTAAATAATTTACGTTGTTCCATGGACATGATAAATGAACAAATGTACATATACTTAAAGCATGGTTAATTGCAGAAGGGTACCCTCAACTTTGATCAACTACCTTATACAAAACAAAGTAGCCGTGAAGCTACACTATAGTTTATTGGGAACCCCCTTCTTCCCTAAATGTTTCGTCACCATCATCGTCCAAGCTTATCCCATCAGAATAGATTAACATCCTATATATGAATAAGTTCTACTCATGAATTACTCATTGCAACTCAGTTATAGATTCACACTATGTGCAATATTGCAGTTTATACAGCTCATTTAACTAGAATTGGGAAGTTAAAAAAGTATTACTCATAATGTCACAGAGTGGACATGGACATGCTGTCAGGATAAAAGAACAGAGGCTTAGCCAAGGATTTCTATGTTAAAAGTATCATTACAATCATGAAAGTTTAGGTCTCACTTTCTTAACTCCATGTTGAGATTCAGAAGGCAGGTACAGAGAGAGAGAGAGAGAGTGGCTTAACCTAATCTGGAGGAGAGAAATAATATTCCGGAAATAATCATCCTAGGTACATCTATTGTAGAGTTTTTTCGTATTTATAATTATTAATAATAAACTGATAAGATTGCAATTAAAATGAGTCCAATAAGTAATGAGTATAAATATAAACTCAGAGACTAAATTTGGGAAGGTTGGCATACATAAAAGCTTTTAGCTAGTAATATTTCTCTTTGCACACAGGCTCTTGTACTACCTGTAGTTTTACACAACAATACTTCATAATATAGATACTAGTAAAGCCATTATATATATATATATATATATATATATATATATATATATATATATATATATATAAAAGAGAGAGAGAGAGAGAGAGAGAGAGAGAGGGATATGAAACTAAAATAAAAAATATTTATTATAATGACAAGAGCTGATGAATTATGGAACCCATACTGATCAGTACTTTTTTACTGAGTTTGTGTGTGTGTGTGTGTGTGTGGGGAACAAAATATAATATATATATATATATATATATATATATATATATATATATATATATATATATATATATATATATATATATATGTATATTTTGTCATCATAGATATGATATAATCCTATCATTCTTTTAGTATATGTTTTGTTTTACTTACAATTTTTTTTCTTCATTTTTGTTTGCTGGATTATATGGACAAAAAGTCAATTTTTTTGGAAGACATTCTATCATTATTTTGGTAAGGCATTCAATTCATGTGATTTTGTTTACATTATAGTTGTATAGATGGAACACAGTATGATTGTGGAATACATTACTTTTCTTCTTGAATGGGTTCTTGAAATTGTTAAAATATTTGTATTATTGGATTATTTTATAAAGAAACGTTTTAAGATATTATATTGGATATTATGTTGTTTGTACGACAATTTGTTGCTCTTTGTTCTTAAGTTTTTTGAATACAAATTTCAATGTTTGTAAGTTATTTTCGAAAAAAGTTTCATATGTATGTTGGAAAATATATCCGAAAAGAAAAAAATTTATTTCTTAGGATAAACTAATATAAAAAATATAAATTAGCTTTCGCAATATCAAATTATGTAGCAGGAAGTATTTTAATATTTGGCTACATTTGCTTTTGCGGCATCAAATGTGTAGCAGAAAATATTTTTATATTTGAAAGAACTATCTTTTTCCGACGTGTTATGTTGCCAATATATCACCTTTCCGCGACACACCACTACTAAAAATTGCGGGATTAGCGACGTTTTTAGCGACAGTAAATTAAAACGTCGCTAATTCAGCGACTCCGAATATAAACGTCGCTGTTTGGCGACATATAGCGACGTTTAGCGACTATAATTCAGTTTTTTAAAATAATAGTCGCTATAAGTTATCTTAGGTCACTAAACGTCGCTGAATTTTATAATTTAGCGACGTATTTAACGACGTTTATATTAAAAATATTTAGCAACGTGTTTAGTGACGTCTTTGACGTCGCTAAATATTTCTTTTACGACGTTTTTATTTGACGTCGCTAAACGTCGCTAAAATTTTGTTAATTAGGGATCAGTTTTGATTTCCCCCATCTGTCGAATTTTTCGAAAGTTTTCAAAAAAATTCGATTTCCCCACCCCCCTCTCCGGCGACCGGCGTCTCCCCAGCGGCCTACTCCGGCAATCCCCTCCTCCTCCTCTAGGTAAACCCTAACTCTCTCTCTCTCTCTCACAGGACACACATGGCACTGACACTGACACGACACACACACACGTAACAGACACTGACACACACACACGTGACACCAACCATAACCCAAAACTGACACGACCTGGGATCAGGACCTAGGGTTAGGGTTAGCGTTAGGATTTTTGACCTGGGGTTAGGGTTTTTAACCTCGGGTTAGGGTTTTTGACCTGGGTTTAGTGTTCCAAATTGTGGAGTTGATATATAATTATGGAGTTGACATAATTATATAAACTGACACAACCTGGGGTTAGGGTTCCAAATCTTCGAACTACAAAGACGTCGATCCAGGCAATGATTTCTTTGGCATCTTACGAGAGATTGTGGAGTTGACATATAATTATGGCACATAATCTACTAATATCGTGCTATTCAAGTGTGAATGGTTCGATCCGATTCAAGATCAAGGTTAGAAAATTGACAAGCATGGCCTTGTAGATATAAACTACAAGCGTAGATATCAAGGCTACGAACCATTTGTCCTATCAAGTCAGGCTCAGCTCGTGTACTTCACAACTAATCCTAGACAGGGGACAGCGAGGTCGGATTTGTGGGCAGTATGCAAGACTAAAGCTAGAAATACATTTGACATTGACGAAATAGCTTATCAGGAGGACGATCTACCTCTTGTAACAAATATTGTAGTTGTAGACTCAACGAAAGTTACTCATTATACGAGTAATAATGTAGAAGATGTAAAATTATCCGAAGAGGAAGATGAAGACGAAGACGAAGTAGATGAAAGTGAAGACGAGGAGGAGGAAGAGGAAGATGAGGACGGGGAAGGCGAACAAGATAAATTTTCTGAAGATGATTGAAAATAAAATATTTTTCCTGTAGAATGTAACTATATTTTAACTATAGAATGTACTATTTTAACGAATATATGTATTATATTTTGACTGTATAATGCTGTGAGATATGCATCACATTTTGACTGTAGAATGTACTATATATTTTTTTATTTTTTTATTCATCATATATTGTTATCAGGTATGACAGGACGACGCGGAGGATTCGGCAGGTCCCGAGGTAGACAGAGTGCTCCTCCGGTACTGCCTACTGTTGGTTCCAGATTGTTGTCACCCAGTACTCCAGTATATCAATCAGTCACATCTCCAACTGCGACGACGTTACATGATATCACTCCTGGGACGAGTAGTTCCAGGCGTGATAGTACTCCCTCGTCCAGCGTTCCTCCTGCTGACGGAACCATGGAGACAGATGAGCATGTAGAGGAGGTCGTGCCGACGTTTTCCCAGCATCAGCAGGATCCTCCATGCGCACCTCCGGAGGAGACGATGACAGAGATTTGGGCCGACGGTACAAAGTAAGTCAATTATATGGTTTAGCATCATATATATCGTGTATTTCTTTATTCATCATATATTGACTTTTTTGATCAAAATAATTATCTCTGTATAGATATCGTCCATCGTCGGTTCAGAGATGCCTGGGCCTATTTCTGAGGAACAACTACGGTGGCCCTTGGATCAACTACTCTGAAGCTCCGGAGGAGAGGAAGGCATTCTGGTTTGCGCACTTCCAAGTAAAAGTATATTATATAAATTCTCTAATTTATGCATATTATATAACTTATCTGTGATGCTCACTCACTAAATTATTTATTGTAGCAAACGTATTTCTTTCCTCCGCACCGGGCCGAGTTGATCGAGTGGTTGTTTCCTACCGTTGCCGCCAAGCTTATCCGTGATGCTCTGGATGACCAGAAGGCTCGTGATCATGCTGGAAAATCGATCCAAGGTTGGATCACGTCTGAGCAATGGACTGCGATGAGGGCTAGATTCGACGATCTGAGCTACAAGGAAAGTTCTGAGAAGGCCAAGGCGGCTAGGCGAATTGCTGCCAAGTGGTATGGTGGCTCAATTTTGATGACGGAACATTTTTGTGGTTTGGTATTTTTTTATTTAAGATATATTATTTTAATGTAAGTACGATAAAATGGTAGTAGATTTTTTTTTTTAAGTTTAGTACTAAATAATATAATTTTAACAGGTATAGAGGGGTGATGATGCAAACATGGTAACCTTCTTCTTGGCCACCCATCGCAAGGACGAAAATCTCATTAATGAGAGGGCCTCGCAGACCTATGTAAGTATTACTTTACTTTGTGTTAATTTTAATATAACTTAGGCAATTATCGAGTTTCTAAACTTTTCTAGGCCGAGTATCTTAGGCTGCGTGAGCGGGCGACTGCTAGTGCACCTACAACTGGAGAGGCTGGTACTTCCTTGCAGCCCGCTCCAGCTCTGTCGGTGGACGACCTGTGGGTGACCGTAGCCGGTGGTCTCCAGAGGGGTTCGTACTACGATACGGGATCCTATGGCGCCCTGGTTGTGACTCAGTCATCTAGGGCCTCCCCGACAAGTGTGCATTCCCCACAGCCCTCGCAGTCGTCGGCCAGAGTCCAGGAGGCCGTTGACCGTCAGATTGCGTCTCTCCGTAACGAGTTGCTGCGAAGGATGGAGAAGCATCCCCGGTTCCAGCCGCAGGCAGACGACCCGACGCTCATCACATGATTAGATATGCTTGACCGCAGCATCACGGAGCTTCGAGATTTGACCAATGATCTTAGAGCCTCGACAGAGCGCAACGTGACGGAGCTGCAGGCATCACAGCTATCCATGGGCGAGAGGCTGACGATGATCTAGGATCCAATGGTTCATAGCAGTACGAGGCTGTTATTTACCATGGATTCTTACAACCAGCGACTCGCAGACTTGGAGCGGATACGTCCTCCTGGTGCGCCTATATCGACACAAACTCCACCAACGTCACTGCCTTCTCCATCGACATCGGTGTCGATTTCACAAGAGCAGTATGATCTATTCTTATCCTTCATGCGCACCAGTGGTCATCCTCCCTCAGATCCGCAGTAGTATAGTTGCTGGATATTTGTATTCTTTGTATTATTTAGGATGAGACTCATTGTATGGATATATATTTGTTGTATTCTTTACGATGATATTTGCTGGATGTTTTATTTTCTTTAAATTTTATTATATTATTCATATTAAATATATGTTAATTTATCGGTGTTGAGAGTTCAACCCAAGGGGGTCGACAAACCCAGGAAATTCAATGGAGGGTTGCTCCGGGTCTATTTGTACAGATTGTAAATTAATAAACTGCAGGAATAATAGTTTGGAAATAATTCAGTATTTTCTTTACTGTACAATTAGCGACATTTTTAGCGACGTTAATACACGTCGCTAAATACATCGCTAATTAGCGATATTTCTACACGTCGCTAAAAATGTCGCTGTACGTCGTAAATAGCTGATATGGCAGTATTGCCAGGTCATTAAAGACGTCATTGTAACATTGCTATATAAGTCGCTAATTAGCGACGTTTGAGTACGTCGCTAATTAGCGACGTTGCGTCGCTAAACGTCGCTAATTTAGCGACACATTTAAGTAGCTAAAAAATGTCGGTATAGCGACGTTTAGCGATGTTTTTCCTTTCAGCGACGTATTGAGTTCCGACTTCTATAAAACGTCGCTAATTACATCGCTAAAAGTTATTAGCGATATTTTTTTGTCATTTAGGGACATTTTTTTACGTTGCTAATTTGATTTTTTTGGTAGTGCACAAGGTACATGTCGCAAAAGGTTATTTTAAATAAAAAATATGATATGTTGCCAAAGATGGATAGATTCTGTGACATGATGATTTTATGTCGCCAAAGACTTTCCTAGACAAGGCTATAGTGACATGTGTGCGACATAAACAGATATATCGCAGAAACACTTTGGTAACACAAATCTATCATTATGTTATATATTTCTCATGTCGCTGAACATGTATTTTTTTGTAGTGAACATTAATAGTCCTCATGAGGAAACTAATCACACACTTGATGGACACAATTCGAATTTTCTCCAAATTTGGCCCAAAACTCAACATTTCTCATGACAGAAGTTTAGATCTACCAATTGGAAAGTCTCTAATACCTAGATCTATCATTGGAGAGTCAATTCCAACCATAGAAATGTTCATATAGGTCATATGAGTGTTCCTTACCATGAAATTGGTAAAAATGAGAGAATTATCTAGTGTTTGTGTAGCTTCTTTGAAGAAATCTGAATTTGGACACGAATAAGACAAATCGGACATGATCTCCAATGCTTGAACTCCTCTTCAAGTATTGTGATTAAATTATAAAATTAAATTATATATATGGTGATTGGCCCATGTGGCTTAGGCCCAAGTTGATATGTGGATGTATATATATGTAATATCATGATGAATGAAAGATCTAGATTATTCTCTCCTACTACTTCTTCACATGGTATCAGAGCATGACATCTAGGACACAATTTCTTTTTCCATAGCGACGGCAACGTCGGCGATTTTTTCTCTACGACGGCGGCGACGAGTCTTCCTTCAATCAGCGGTATGACAAGCGGTGGTGGCGACAAATTTTCTATGTCGGTGGCGGCGTCAACAAGGATCGATCCCACCTCTCCGTATTACCTTGGTTCTAATGACAATCCGGGTAATACAATTACGAAAGTAGTTTTTCGTAAAAAAAAATTATAAGGAATTATCGAGATCTATTCGACTTTCTCTACTGGCTCGACGAAAATTTAGATTTATTGACGGGTCTATAGATAAACCTACAGAGAATGACAAATTAAAGGATTTGTACTATGTCCAATCGATGCTTGTGCAATGGATCTTGCACACTATTGACGCTTCGATGAATAAGACGATAACCTACTTTGAGGAGGCAAAACCGTTGTGGGATTCGCTCAAGGACCGATTTAGCATGGTGAATTATGCTAGAATTCAATAGATTAAATATTCAGTGGCAGAGTATCGCCAAACAAAATCCATGTCCGTGTTCGACTACTTTGGCCAATTGCAGACTCTTTGGGATTAGTTGGGGACTTATGAACCTATTTCAGCGTGCAGTTGTGGCAAATATACGTGTGATATCCCGAAGAAACTATAAAAACTGGTTGATGAGGAGCATTTTTATCAGTTTCTTTATGGGATCAATTAGGAACTCTATGGCAACGTCCGCTCAACTTTATTGGCACAAGATCCGTTCCCTACTTTGGCGCATGCTTATCAATCCATGCTACAGGAGGAACGATTGCGCACATCCACATAAGTCTCCTCTGAATGGGACGAGGTTATGATGCTTGTGGTTAAAAATCCTGTTAACCGTGGGCCATCTCGTTGGATGCTCGAAATAAATAGGAGTTGCTTTGCAATTTTTGCAAACCCAACGAACATGAAGAAGCCACTTGCTTCGAGAAACATGGCTTTTTGGATTGGTGGAGAGATAGGCCGCGTGGCAGCGGATGAGGGGCTGGAGGTGCGTGCGACAGTGGCAAAAAGTGGCACGACGGTTGTGGCACAGACACGTATGGAAGGTGATGGCGCAGGCAGTGTTCCGCGAATAACTTCGGACAATAGCAACAACTTATTTCCCTCCTTGGTAACTCTTCGATCAAATCTTCGAAGGACCATATGGTGGGTAAGTCTATTGCACCTTGGATTATTGATATATGAGCTTCAAATCATGTTACTGAAAATTTGGATTTATTGTCCGAGGTGACAGAAATGGAGGAATGTCCGATTGGGCTCCTGGATGGACGAACTGTGGTTCTCATGTCGTGGGCGTGTTGCTCTTGCATCGGGTGTTCTCACGAATGTTTTATTCATACCTCAATTATATTACAATTTAATTTATGTGGCCCATCTTATTGATGATACAAATTGTATTGTACAATTCACTAAAAAATTGTGCGTGATACAGGACCCCAATTTGAGGACCCTGATTGGCGTCAGTGAGCAGTGGGACAGACTCTACTACTTTCGTATTGTACCGAAGACTCAAGCCTTGACAGTAATTGTGATGACTTCTCTGGATATTTGGCATCATCGACTTGCGTATCCTTCTGATAAAATAGTAAAGTTTCTTCCTGTTGTTTGTAGCTATATTAGTTCAGTGAATAAGGAATGTGAAGTTTGCCATCAGGCATAGCAAACTCGAGATATTTTTCCAGTTAGTGACTCTCGGGCTGTTGCAATTTTTGATTTGATACATTGTGATCTTTGGGGGCCGTATCCTAAGTCTTCTTCGTGTTGAGCTCGATATTTTTTGACGATTGTGGATAATTTTTCTCGTACTGTTTGGGTGTTTTTGTTGATTGATAAGACTGAAGTATATATATTTTTTGTCATTTTTTTCTATGATTGAAGATAATTTAATTCCAAAGTTTGAATTATGCAAAGTGATAATGGTACTGAGTTTAATTGCCTGCGTGACTACTTTGCACAGAATGATATTTTGTTTCAGACATCTTGTGTGGGTACACCTCAGCAGAATGGGAGGGTCAAAAAAATATGTAGACATATTTTGAATGTGTCATAGTTTGAATGTTGCACGTGCTTTGCGTTTTTAGGAAAATTTGCCAATTTCTTTTTGGGGAGAATGTATTTTGGCGGCCGGTTATTTGATCAATTGAACCCCTTCAAGTCTTCTTGGTTTTAAAACCTATTATGAAATTTTATTTGGTGCTTCTCCTTCTTATGATGAATTACGTATTTTTGGTTGTCTATGTTTTTCCCACAACCAAAAAGCCAAATGGACAAATTTGATAGTCGCAGTCGAAAGTGTATTTTTGTGGGATACCCCATGGCAAAAAGGGTTAAAAATTGTATGATCTTGCTACTGGTGATTTTTTTATTTCAAGATGTTAAATTTTATGAGGCTGAGTTTCTCTATTATGTTGAGGATGATCGTGGTAGTACGGTTTCACCTGAGCTAATGTAATAACCACTACACTATAATTGCTTTGTGATAATAAAGGCCTATGGTAAATACTAGTTCTATTTTATGTATAAAATTATTTATATATTTAAACACACAAAAATTTGGGCCCTCCGGCCCATGGGACCCTGGGTGGTCGCCATGTCCGCCCTGGCCAGGGCTAGCCCTATTCTTCATCTTCCCTTATCTTCCATCTTCCAATTCTTTCAAAATTCTTTCCATCCTCTTCTTTCTTTTCTTTCTATTCATTCACAAACATTCATAATTATTTACAAGTCGTGTCATGGAGCTATCATGACAAGAGTTTATGCACGACACATACCCCCCTCCCTTAGGTGGCATAAAGAAATATAAAAGAACAAAAGATAAGGATTTAAGTGCAAAGTAGATTAAAGAAAATAATAAACAAATTTAATGGTGGATTAGGAAGGGTGAGTAGGTGAAGGGGTCAATGTGATAAGATTAGGGTTGGGTTAGAAGATGGGCTAAGTGTAGTGCCCCGCTCCGGGTAGGCACTATATACAAGAGATGTCGCTTTGTTGGCTCGAGCGGAAGCCTTCTCGAAGAGTTCTACGATCGAAACACAAGACAATTGATCTAGGTGAGTGGACAGAACTTCTTTCTCTAATTCTTGCACGCCTTAATAATGAATCTGAGTTTTTAAAATACTTGTTTGCTTAATAAGATAATATTTGCATTGAGAATGGTAGAACGAGAACCTGCCTGCCTAATACGATAACTTATATGCTTGTCTAAAAAGAGATAGAACTATTGCCATGCTAAGTATAGAAATGAATATTGCATGCTAGTTACACTGACACCGCTATCGAACGAACTATTGCTATGCTAATAAGAAGAGTAAAAGATGCTTGAACATGTTCCTCCATTATGCTAAAGAAAGAGTAGAACTGCATGCTTAACTAGAAGAGATAGAAGAACCGTGCCATGCTTGTTAAATTAAAGACAGTTCATATGTTTTCTTGTCGTTATTTATATAATTGCTTGCTTTTGATGCAAAAGCTAGATTGAATGTATGCTTGTATTGTTACAAAGAGTTATGGCTTGTCTTGTTAGAGAAGAGATTAGTAGCCCGCCCTGATATTCCGGTCCTACGGGATCTAGGGGGTGTGGCTATTAGATAACAGATTGATGGAATAAAAGCTTGTATTGTCACGTTGTGTTATGCTTGTGATATGCTTGTTATCGACTAGATGGGAGACTAATAGTGCACCCTGATGTTCCGATCCTACGAGATCTAGGGGGCGTGGCTATTATAATGGTGGATAGAGGCTAAATGACAAGTTTTGAGACTAATAGTGCGTCATGAGCTCAGGATGTGGCTATTATAATGATGGATGGAGACTACTGATAGGGTGTGACTAATAGTGTCGCCTGATGGTATGGCTATTAGATGGGAGGCGGTACTTCTGTTAGAAAGAGTTTGAGTTAGATAAGTTAGCTTGTTCATGGAGATAGCTGCATTTTAGGTAGTTAGGGCGCATGCTAGGCTAGTCTTCTTACATACCTAACTGTTTGATGCAGAGACGGACAGGAAAGAAAACCTTGTTTATATATGAAAATTATTGCTAACTTGTATGTTTGCTACAGGGGTAACCGTTCGGCGAGGCATAAGATCCACAAAATAATTGATATGTTATTTTTTTATTGTTTTTTACCGCACATCGACTTGCATGCTTGTTTGAATATGATGATCGATTTGTTGTATAAATGAATAGTCCACTAAATACTGCATTGTCCCGAAAGTCTTCAGTATAGCTCATGAGACACGCTGTGCACACCCTGTTTGGCATATCGTGCTTGAACTGCTTACCTTGTATGCTTGGTTGTATTGAACTAAACCCTGATTTCAATGATGTTTTCAAAAAGAAGTAATATGACTCCGTTTCCGTACTGGATGAAATAAACCTAGGTAAAACTAGAAAGAACACTAGTAATATAATATTTTATAACATAATTACTTAGAGTTGGTTTTAGTGAATGTTGCTTTTGTTCGTTGATTTTATACTCACCAGTACTTTCTCCAAAGTGCTGACCCACCAAAAGTTTGCTTGTTCACAGGTGCTGGATTGTCCGAGGAAGCAATAGCCGTGCCTCATCCCCAGAATCCGAAAATCTGGTGTCGATGCCTTGAGCTGTATCGTGATATTTTGAGCTGCTTTTCTATAGAGAGACATAATGTATGAAACGATGTCATTGTATTCAGACAACTCGTACCTTGACCCTCAGATAGATTATTGTTTGTAACATTGCTTCTCTGGTGCAAACTCGATCGGTTCAATGATAACCAAGACGGCTTATATTGTTGCCTTGTGCGAGAGCATCTCCAGGATCGTACGGCATCACGTCCCGAGGGGAACGACCGTCCTGCGGGAGCGCTGGAGCTGTGATTCGCGTCCGACGGGGCCAATCGGGACCGCGAGAGATCGGGACGTGACACTAAGGAAGTAGGCTAGCTAAGGAGAAATTGAATGGACAATAATAAAAAAAATGCAACAAATAACTTAGTAAATATTTAAGTTAAAATTTGACAAAGTAGTTCGGAAAAATAAATTAAAATAATAAGTTGTGGATACGGGTCGACTTAGGTTGAATAAATTAAAATAATAAGTTGTGGATACGAGTCAACTTAGGTTGAATGAATAAAGTAAGAGAACACTAATTTTAGAAATGGATGCAGAGCCTGATACCGATACTAGAATAATTATGGAAAACAAAAAATTATGTCCCTTGATAAAGGCACTACAAAAAAGACTCAGAACACTCCACTCTCCAAACTAGATCAGAGCAGCCCAATTTTTTCAAGATTGTTAAAATTTTGATAGTCCTAACAATATAAAGGATTCTCAAAATTTTGACAGTCCTACATGTTGGAAGGACTCTCAAAATTTTGACAGTTCTAAAAAAAATATGTTGATTCGTTAGGACTGTCAAAATTTTGACAGTCCTTCAAATTGGTAGGATTGTCAAAATTTTGACAGTCCGAAGGGGTAGGGTGTCTGCGCGAGACGAGACAATGGAGGAGGAGGAGGGAGGCGGAGGTGAAGGCGGAGAGGGAGGAGGAGGAGGCAAGAGAAGCGGTGACGGCGGAGGAGGAAGGCGGAGGTGAATGCGGAGAGGGAGAAGGAGAAGAAGGAGGCAAGAGTAGAGGTGAAGACGATCGTCTTCCTCCTCCACCTCATCGTCTTCCTCCTCCTCATTCTCCTCCTCCTCCTCATTCTCTTTCCTCCTCGAGCAGCTGCGCCTCATTCTCTCTCCTTCTCGTCATCTTTCTCATCCTCCTCCTCAAGCAGCAGAAGCCTTCTCATGTCCGGTGGTTGGAGCACGGGCACGGAGGTCGGAGGAGGGTAGGGGTGGGGAGGAGCGGTAGGAGGGAGGAGGAGAGGTGGACAGCTCTAGTAAAATTTGGGCTAGCCTGAGTAAAAAAAAAATTGTAACTAGGCTAGCACCAATACTGGACTAGCCCAGAGTCTTTTTTATAGTACCTTTATCAAGGGACAAAATTATCCAGATATGAAAATACAAACTAAAATAATTATTAGAATATTACCATAAAAGATAAAATATTAAAAAAAGGGTTATTACAGATTTGGGTACGAGTTTGCACCCTTAAGTGTCATAGAAGGGCTTGGCCCTGGGCCTCTAGACACAACTATAATAAACTCCTCAAGTGAGAAATAATTTGTGTAGACAAGACAATTTTACTTTATTAAATCTTGAATTTTATACCATTATACTTGATCAAAATAACTTAGTTTTGAAAGAAAAAACTTAGAGGGATGGTCATTGTGTTGGGAACGAAAGTCTGTAAATCGTTTCCCAAACCAAGAAGCACTGCGAGAGAACCTAGCAAAAGCACACAAACAAAAAATGCCAAACACAAATCGCAGACACAAAGGATTTTACGTAAAAAATCCAAATGAGAAAAATCACGGGACGATCAGAGTCCAACCATGAAAAGCCTCCACTAACAGAATAAGGAATACACCGACTCCTTACAAACTTCTTACCGATCAAAACAGATCACCACAACTCTTTGAAATAGAAAATAGATCACAGACAAACGAAGAACGAAGATGATAAGAAAAGAATTATCCAAAACCGATCTTCTCTTAGAAATAGTCTTCAATCTCTTTCTCTCTCCTTCCAATGTTGTAAAATCACTCTTGCCTCCTTTTACAATAATTTTTTTGAGATATATACGATATATTTTAGGGCTAGGAGACACCTAATATATATAGCCTCAAACCCACAACTAGTATTCCTATTATATATAGGAATACCCAATCCAAATTTAAATCTATTGACATATTCCTATTATATGTAGGAATACCAAATCCAAATATATTGAGGTATTCTTATTATATGTAGGAATACTCAATCCAACTTCAGGATATTTTTTACATAGGTTGAAAATCTCACCCACTCTAACAAATCTTTTCCTTCACAACTATGTGTAGGGGGTCGTCATCCCGACGACACGCCTGTAGTACTCAAGCTTTTTTCTTGGAAAAATTTTTGTCAACATGTCTGCTCCGTTGTTATCCGTATGAACCTTCTCAAGCGCCGCTTGCTTCTTTTCAACCACATCCCATATCTAATAATATCGGGTATCAATGTGCTTGGACCGGCTATGAGATATCTGGTTCTTCACAAGGTGAATTGCACTATGGTTATCTCAAAGTAAAGGGTACAACTCTTGCTTTAGCCCAATTTCTTGCAGCAGCTTCTTCATCCACAGCAACTCCTTGCAAGCCTCCATCGCCGTAATGTACTATGCCTCTGTCGTCGATAAGGAAACACACTTCTGCAACCGCGACTGCCATGATACCTCCACCAGCAAACATCATCAAATAGTCTGAAGTCGATCGCCTCGTGTCTACATCTCCAGCCATATCAGCATCGGTATACCCAACCAGCTTTGGCTCGTCACCACCAAAAGAAAGTCTCCAATCGGCAGTGCCCTAAAGGTATCATAGAATCCACTTGACCGCACTCCAATGTACCCTTCCAGGATTGGAAGTATACCTGCTAACTGGGCCAACTACGTGAGCGATGTCTGGCCTAGTACACACCATAGCATACATGAGAATTCCTACAGCTGAGGCATATAGAACCCGCTCAATATCTTCCTTCTCGTCCTCGGTAGATAGACACTTCTCCTGAGTGAACTTAAAGTGAGCTATAAGGGGTTACTCACTTTCTTCGACCCGTCCATCCCGAAATACTGAAGTACCCGGTGAATGTACTTCTTTGGAGACAAGTGTAACAACTTGTACTCTCTCTCTCTCTCTCTCTCTCGACTAATCTCCATCCAAAGATTAGTCTTGGCTGCACCCAAATCCTTCATAGAGAAGGCTGCGTCTAGTAGGCGCTTTAACTTTGCTCTTCTATTGTCATTCCGACCCACCAGTAGCATATCATCAACATAGAACAGTAAAATGATGAAATCATCATCGACAAAGTACCTCACAAATACATAGTGGTCCGACATCGTCCATGAATAACCATATCCCCCATAAACGATTAGAACTTCATGTACCACTGCCTCGGAGCCTGCTTTAGACCAAACAAGCTCTTCCTCAACCAGAAGACCAAGTGTGACATGCCCTTCTCACAGAATTTCTCTGGCTGCTCCATGTATAACTCCTCAAGATCACCGTAAAGGAATACCATCTTCACGTCCATCTGCTCGACCTCCAAGTCGAAACTGACTGTCAATGCTAGCACCACCCGAATAGACAACCGTTTGACGACTGACAAAAAGATCTTATCATAATCTATGCCCTTCCGCTGACCGTAGCCTTTAACTACCAGCCTCACTTTGTATCGAGGGCGAGTAGCATCATCTGTCTACTTCACTCTAAATACCCATCGATTTTTCAAAGCCTTCTTGCCCTTTGGCAACCGTACCAGCTCATTAGTAGAATTGGCATGTAAGGAACTCATCTCCTCCTGTATAGCCTTCATCCACTCTTGTATGTGTTCGTCTTCCATAACCTCTGCAAAATATTCGGGCTCTCTCCCGTTAGTCACTAGCACATACTCACCCAGTGAGTATCTCGTAGATGGTCGACGCTCTTTATCTCTCATCCTTAACGGAGCCACTGGTTTTAGCTGTATATCAACAGCCTTCTCCCCTTCAGGAACTACCTCCTCGGCATGCTCATCCTCTTGAGGGTCACCCTGACCACCATCAGCAGGCTGATGATCAAGGTTGGGAGCAAATCCATGTACTGGCTCTCCCATAACTAGATCCTATGCAATGTCCTCTAGAAATTGCTCGAAGCGAAATGACTATAACTCAGGCAATTCGTCAGTCTCATAAGGAATCTCGGAATCCTGAGTGTTGGTCATGGTCTGATCCTCGACGAATATCACGTCTCTGCTTCTGTAGAGCTTTTTTCCCACTTGGTCGTAGAGTTTATAGCCAAACTCATCCCGACCGTAGCCGACAAATACACAACGCCTCGTCTTCGGCTTAAGTTTGGATCTTTCGTCCTTCGGTACATGCACGAAGGCCTTACAATCAAACACTCGCAGGTAATTGTATGACGACTTTTAGCCGTACCATACTTTGTCAGGCACATCACCCTGCAAATGAGCACTATGAGATAAATTAATAACATAAGCAACTGTGTAAAGTGCCTCACCCAATAGTTGCCCAACAAGTTTGCTTCTGACAGAAAATACCGTACGCTTTCCATCAGCGTCCTGTTCATTAGCTCCGCTACACCATTGAGCTGAGGTGTCTTCGACGGAGTCTTCTGGTGTCGTATCCCTTGTTCTCTACAATAAGCATCAAAGGGACCAATGTACTCGCCGTCGTTGTCGGACCAAACACATAGTCGCTTCTTGTCCGTCTCCCTTTTAACTGAGGTCTGAAACTCTTTGAAAGTATGCAGCACCTGATCCTTAGTCTTATGGCATAACCTAAACCTTCCTGGAACAGTCATCAATAAATGTTACAAAATAAGAAGCATCACCAATGGATTTTACCTTCATAGGACCGTAGACATCCGAGTGAATCAACTCGAGCAACGCCGGCTTCCTTGAACTTGGGTGACTTTGGAAAGACACCCTATTTTGCTTGTAAACTCCCTAATTTTTAATTTATAATTTTAGTACTTTTATTAAATTATTGGATTTCTTTTGGCTATTTTGTTGGTTAATTAGAAAATAACTTCTTTGATTTAATTATTTATATAAATATTTATTTAAAATTATTTTCAGACTATTTTAGAATTTCATGGATTTTTTTAGAATTTTTGGGTAATTAAAACCTAGAAAACATATTTTTTTTAGAGCTTCCATGATTTACTGTGAGACCATACCTATATTTTGTTCCTACCAAACATTTAATTTAGGGTTAAAATGATTAAATATATTTTATGTAATTTATTTAGAATTTTGTAGAATTTATTTGGATTTATTTGGTTTTAAAATAGGCTAATAAATAATTTTCTAGGATTTTTAGAATTTACTGTAAATGCCTATGACCTTAAAATGGCCCCAAGTATTTTTGTTAGGATTTATAATAGTATTTTACATTTTTTAGATTTTTTCTGAAATTTTTTTGGTATTTTTACATATTTATTTGGAATTATTTAGGTTAAAAACTGATGAATAAATAATTTCTGGAACTAAAAATTATATTACTCAGTCAGCAGCTTAGTCAGCGCCTGCGGGCTCCAGCTATCAACCTCTGCCTATAAATAGGGTATTAAAATCCTAGGTTATTATGCCGCCGATTTAATTTTAGGAGAGAGAGAGAGAGAGAGAGAGAGAGAGAGAGAGAGGGGCTTGAGGGAGATTGCTTTGTAGGATTTTTCAACTTCGCGAGACCATTACTCCTACCTCCAAACTCCAAATACATCTTCGTTTCTTGTTTTGGAACCGTCTCGAGGTATAGTTTCTGAATGTCTAATTTATTTTCATAAATTTTGAACCTAAATTTCTGAAAATTCGTGGATTACCGGTTGTCCAAAATATGACATATTTCGGTGTTTTCAAGATTCCGGGAGATCCCGAACTCGGAATTGTGATCCGTTTGAAGTTTCGAAAAGCTGATATGACAAAATATAACATATATTTTTCTCAGAATTAAATATACTAGTTTACTATTCTGAAAATTTTTGTACAATCTAGAAGTAACTAGAAAACTACCAAAAATATGTCTACCATCTTTGGGAACTACTGGACCATTTGGAATACATTTATATATTTTATTTAGTCTATTTTGAATCTTTTATATTTAGTATTATGTAGATTGTCTTCTCTGACATGGACTTCATAAGAGATAATCTATTAATTGATGGTTGTGGCATTGGTTTTGCTTGTGTAGACAAGTAACATGACCCTATACATTGCCCCCCAGGTTTTAACACAGTATTAGAATAAGGGAATTTATAAGGGCACTACACATTTTACTTGGGGCTAGTCCATTGAAAATTTACAAAAATTACAAGTTTGTCATCATAAAAGTTATTTGGGGCTAGTCCAAATTTTTATCATTGATAATTACAAGTTTGCCACTCCCAAACTCGGGACTATTATAATCAGGACTGTCAAAATTTTGACAGTCCTACCACTTGGAAGGACTGTCAAAATTTTGACAGTCCTACAAATTGTTGGAACTGTCATAATTTTGATAGTCCCACAAGCTAGTGGACTGTCAAAATTTTGACAGTCCTAATTTTAACCCACTGAAAATTTTATATAAAACTAGGACTGTCAGGATTTTGACAGTCCCACAAACAATGAGGACTGTCAAAATTTTGACAGTCCTCATTTTAATTGTCAGGATTTTTTTTTTAGTTTTTTTCTATTTAGTTAGTTTTGGATTTGGATTTTTTTTATTTAGTTTAACATCCAAAATAAAATATGTTATCATTGAACAAAAAAAAAAAAAAATCTACCGTACGAATATTACGTCTGCCGTCGATCAGACTTCGAACGTCCATAACTATTTATTTTCAAATCGTTTTTCGTCACACAATAAGTCGATTTGTATGTTTTCGACGAGAGTAACACAATTCGTGTAAAGAGAATTTTCATCCGAAGTAAGAGTTCATATTACAGGCAAAAATATAAAATATAAAACTTTAAAGTATCATAACTTTTGACGGGGAGATCGAAACAAGGTCTAGTTTGTGCCAAAATGACCGTATGGAAAAGTACTTCGGGATAAACTGTTTTACCGTTTAACGGACTTCCCAAATTTTTAGAATCGCAAAAAAACGATGTTTCGACCTCCAAATTTTACTTTTGGTAATTTTATTTTTTTTTACAAAATATTTAATGTACCAATAATAAATTTACTATTTTAAATAACAAAATACTTTAACAAATTTTAAGGATAGAAATTTGGAATATTTTAAAATTTTGATACTTATCGACAACTGAGTTAATTTATTTTAATTTTTTTTTAATTTTGAAATTTCGATACAGTAAATTTACTGTAATTTTATTTCGTTAAAATATATTTTCTTAAATAAAACATAAAATTAACAAAATAAATTGCCCCGCCCCCCCACCAATTAACAAAATAAATTAACAAAAAATAAATTTTAGGACTGTCAAAATTTTGACAGTCCTACTAATTGGAATGACTGTCAAAATTTTGACAGTCCTAAAAATTCAACATATATTTTAAGACTGTCAAAATTTTGACAGTCCTTCCAATTGGTAGGATTGTCAAAATTTTGACAGTCCTAAAAATATATGTTGAATATTTAGGACTGTCAAAATTTGGACAGTTGTTCCAATTGGTATGACTGTCAAAATTTTGACAGTCCTAAAAATCAATATATATGTCAAATTTTGATAGTTCTTCTATTTTTTCTTTTTCTTTTTTGGTTTTCTGTGTGATGTTATTTTTTTTTTGTCATTGTGTTATTATTCATGTCTTCCGGCGGCGGAGTGGAGGACCTGGTGGTAGCGACGGAGGAAGGAAGGGAGGGAGGAGCGGCGCGGCGGACGGGTGCCGAGGTAGTCGAGCACCGAAATGGGGTACGAGACGGAGGAACGGGAGATGAAGGAGGCGGCGGGAGGCGGAGGAGGAGGCAGAGGCGGCGACGGCGAAGGCGACGGGAGGCGGCGGTGGAGGACGGAGGAGGAGGCGGAGGAGGAGGGATCCGACAAAAAAGGGAGGAGGGAGGAGAACTCCGGTGGAGATTAGGGAAATTTGGGCTTGTATAAATAAAAAATGGGCTAGTGTGAGTAAACTTTGTTCATTAATAAACTAGCTCCAATCCTGAACTAGTACTGAGTAAACTTTGTAGTGCCCTTATAAATTTCCTAGAATAACTCAGTTTTGAATTTTAGAAGATATATATTCTTGTAGATTGAAAACAAAATTGTATCTTTGGATGAATTCAACGTTGTCTGTGTAAATAAATAAATAAATGAATGGGACTTCAAATAATTAACGGATTTTTTTATTTTAAGTAATAAAAAAATCATATATTTATATAAAACGGGAAATGTTTTGGGTAATTGCGGATGGGGGGACCACTCGCCAACTCAGTTGGCGAGGTGCTGAGTTGGCGAGCATCTCGCCAACTGAGTTGGCGGGGCACTCTCATCGAGAGGCCGCTCGCCAACTCAGTTGGCGGGCCATGCACCGTTGGCTTCCCATCCGTTGGGCAACGACTCCCTCCAACGGCTCTCTCCAACCCCTATAAACACCCCCACCCCCCAAACACTCCTCACACAACACATTCTCCTCCTCCTTCTCCTCATATTTTCACAGCTTCCTCCTCCTATATTTACAGCTTCCTCCTCCTGTTTTCTGTAGCAAAAGTTCTCAACCGTCATGGATCCTAGCGTAAGAATTGTATGCTCGCACGGCGGTAAAGTAAATGGGTTAAATTACGAAGGAGGAGAAAGTATAATTTTTTCAACTTACCCGAATTTTAGTTTTGAAAATATACGTAATCATATTATTGAACGTTGTTCTATTCATTATGATTTTATTCTGAAGTCTATTTTCTGTTCTAATTGTTTTTTGATAGATAGTGAAGATACATGGAATTATATTCTTGAGATTAATTCACAATCACGATATATAAAAATATATGTTATTAAAGTAGCAGCAACCTTAGATAGTAGAAATAATAAATATTTTTCTGAATATCAGCATGTTAGTTCGGGTGCTAGTTCTTCTCAACAAATAGTTTTATTTATCCAAGAAGGTCATTCATCAGATGAATCTAACCATGATGATGATAGTGACAGCGACGATGAAAATAGTGATGATTTAGTTGAAAATATAGATTATACGGTAGATGATGATGTTGTAAAAGCTATCACTGATGAATTATTTAAGGGACAATCATTTCCTAGTCGTTCTCACTTTAGAAGCTTTATAAGTAATTTAGCAATTAAATATAATTTTAGTTGTTCAGCTAGTCTTATGAATAATGCTCGTGGAATTATATATAGTTTTGATCAACCGAATTGTAATTGGAGAGTATATGTCAAATCTATTGGAAATGGCGATATAGTTAAAGTTAGTACATTAGAAAATCGTCATTCTTGTTTAGGAAGACTTAGTACAGGACGTCATCGACTAGCTACCGCTTCATGGATTAAGACCATGATAATTGACATTATTAGAGATAACCAGTCATACAGTCCATCACAAATTGTTAAAGATATATATAGGGAGCACCATATACAAGTTAGTTATTCCAAAGCATGGAGAGCCCGAGAGACAGCATTAGCTGAAATTAATGGTAGTTATGATGAGGCATACGCTAGTCTTGAGGAGTATTGTTATAGAATTATGGAGACAAATCCAGGTAGTACATATTTTATTAAAACTATCGAAAACAATAGCTTCCAACGAATTTTTATTTGTTTTAAGTCATGTATTGATGGATTTTTAAGTGGATGTTTACCAATTATTAGTACTGATGCTACATTTCTTTCGTCTAAATATCAAGGTATCTTATTTATTGCTTGTGCTCACGATCCTAACTATCAATTATATCCTATAGCTTATGCTGTTGCTGAAGGTGAGAATAGTGATTCTTGGTCTTGGTTTTTAAATTCTCTTAAAATATCTTTTGAAAGTTGTTTTAATGATTGGAGTTCAATTTCATTTATATCTGACAAGCAAAAGGGATTAATAAATGCTGTTCGTGCTATTTTTCCTGCATCTCCTCATTTTTTTTGTATTCAACATTTTAAACAAAACATGAAAAAAGTTACAAAAGAACCAGTATTTCAACGCTTGTTAGACTCGCTTGCTAGATCATATAATAAAACAGATGCAGAGAGTGTGTTTGATATAATTAAAGCCGAGCACATAGTGTTGTACGATTGGCTTCTTGGTGTAAATGATGAAAGTCGTCGATTTGAACATTGGATAACAGCGTATGCTACTTGTCTAGATTAGATATTAATACTTCTAATCTTGCTGAATGTTTCAACAGCTGGATTAAGAAATTACGAGATAAGCCAATAACAACACTTCTCGATGGTATTAGAGCCAAGATTATTATACTTCATGACAATCGTAGAAAGTTTGCTGAAAATATAGACACAGATTATTGTCCGAAGATGTTAAAAAATATGGCTTCTATTATCAAAGAGAAGAACCACCTAGAAATATTAGCTATTGATAGTTATAAGTTTGAAATAATAGACCGGGCAACAGGTAGAACCTATATTGTTCATATAACTGACAGAACTTGTACATGTTTTAGATGGTACCATACTTATATACCATGTATACATGCATATTTTGTTTGTAGATATTGCAATATTAGTATTGATACTTTTTATCCTGCAGTATTTTCGACGCAAAACTTGAAAGCTGTATACGCGCATAAAATGGAGCCAATTCCAGTTCCCTACGAAATCCAAGGTCCTTTGGTAAGAGGACAAATTGGGGTGCCAGATGTAAGACGCAAAGCCGAAAGACCAAAGAAGAACCGTATCAGACCCCGGGATTCATCGACCAGAGATCTATGTTGCAGTAATTGTGGTGCAATGGGACACAACCGAAGAAGATGTACTAGTCAACCGAGAGATTAAAATAGAATTGTTCAATACCCAAATATTGTAATAAAAACCCATTACAAATCATATAAAAATTTTAATGATACAATGTTTCAAATTATCTACTAATCCTCGTCTTGTTGAGTTTGGATAGCCAGCGGTGCAGATGGAGTCAAAAAAAATTGTGTGAAAATCTGGTAGCTTTAATCTCCAGCAGTTTGGTAACTCGGATCCGCTCCTGCATACTGGTAACTAGGGCCCGCTCCAGCATACTGGTCACTCGGGCCCGCTCCAGCATACTGGTCACTCGGGCCCGCTCCAGCATACTGGTCACTAGGGCCCGCTTCAGCATACTGCTCACTCGGACCCGCTCCAGCAGTATCCCGCCGCCGACGACGAGAGTGTCTCTGTCGTACTAAGCCGGTCGGATAGTCCGGTGGAAGACGGGATTGTACTGGAGGCATTTCCGGTTCCGGTCCAATACCCAGATGCCGAACACGAGTAACAAGCTCCTCCATAAGACGACGAGTCACATGTTCCTCCATATGAGGTTGTTGTAAATGTTGTTGGTATACCCCACTCTAAAATTTGAAACATGTAAATTAAAATATTTATCATATCTATGTATATGTATTTTTTAAAGTATAATGAAGTTAAAGTATAATGAAGTCATACCAAATCATTCATTCCATCAATAAAAGCACGCATAGTAGAATCGTCTAGGGATCTAGTCTTGAACCTGGGCTCCTCATAGTGGTATACTCAGTTGCTCATAAGAGGGCATCCCCACCATTGTCTGTAGTCCAGGCTACCTATGTCTGCAAAATATAAACAAAATTTTAGCAAACTATTTACACTAAATCAATACGAATAATGAGTAACTTATAACTTACATTCCTCAGCAGAATTTAGTCTAGGAGACATGTCCCTCACACTATAATTCTCGAACCGATTATTCCAGTCAGCAACGAGACCAATGATTCGTTGTAATGCATTTGATGTCTGATAACCGACTGTCGGTGGATCATCGGAAATTATTGGGGCCATTGCGAATTGCCGAAGAACACGGTCTGCCGGATGGTACATGGTGAACCGATCATATATAATATGACATCTGTGTAAACTAAATGCATAGGATGTCATCTTTATTTCTGGAGTATCAGGTTCACATGAGTACGGTAACCAGGTTACCTATTTAAAGATATTGTATCAATTAGCTGTGATGTTTATCTAGGATCAAAACTTAAATAATTTAAAGATATTGATTGCATATTTAAAAATTACCTGATTATACCGCAGTGTATCAAATTGGCTACGATATAGTGATACAGTCCTGTATTGGTAGTGTTGATAATCCACTACGTCTGTAGGCCAGCGCATAGCAACTGAAAATACTCCAACATCACTGAGAATGCTGGTAACAGGCCTACCAATATAAAAGTGCTCGTAGGACCAGAACTATAAAACACAAAAATGACATTAGTACAAACATAATTTGCGTATAAAATTACTCTAACTTTTTAAGGTCTTTAATTCATACTTGTATCAGTGAAATACATCCACAAATACTCTTGCGATTGCATCTGACAAATTCTGTCAGCTGGGCGTACAAAAATGCAAGAGTAGCAGCTCCCCACGCATGCTCAGTAGGTTTTGTCAGATCATCCAAGAATGGTAAAAGCTGCACATTTACCATATTTCTCGATGCATCGGGAAATAGAATTGCACCACATAAACAGAGCAGATACGCTCTAGTGCAACGAATGACCTGGATTTATTAAGTGTTATATAGAATTGCACCACTAAATTAAGTAATAAACAAATTTACTAAAAAAAATACATACCCGATTTTCATCTACATCAACCACCCCATCAATAGTTTGATGTAGGTCTATAAAGTTGCCACGGAGCCATGAAAATTTCACATAATTGTCGTCTTTTAGACCCGAAGGAGGGCTAACACCAAGATAACTCCGGATCAGATCAGATCCCTTTAAGTGCGGATCAAAATATATAGCGTTACCTTTAATAGGTAACCCTAGTATATTCGCCACATCAAAAAGGGTGATCGTCATCTCGCCGAATGGGAGTTGAAAAGTGTTGCGTTCTGGCCACCAACGCTCCGCCAGGTTTACAACTAAATGAAGATCGTGAATTAAATATCTAACACGATCTATATAGTGGAATCCAAAGGATTCCACCAAAGCCATTTGAGCTGGATTAAGCTCCCACGTACGATAATTCCTTTCAGACCGCCAATGTACGTGGATCCGGGTTCGTAAAGCATTATCACGGTCGAATAACTATAAAAATTCTATGCATTAATAAAGTAAACATAGGCATTATAAAAAACATATACATTAATAAAGTTGGCAACTTGTAATTTCAAAAATTATCTCGCTAGTAAAAATCTGAGTAGAAATGTGCTCTTCACGTTGTTTCATAATAAGCGCGGTTGTCGGTCCGCCAGGAATACGACCATCATTGCGGGTAGCCATCGCCAGTAAATATCAAGAGGAGGAGAATGGGGAGTGAGGAGTGTTTGGGGTAGGAGGAGAATGTGGTGTGAGGAGTGTTGGGTGGGGGGGATTTTTTATAGGAATTTTGGAGTAGGAGAACGTTGGAATATAGCCGTTGGCCAACGGCTAAAAAGCCAACGTTGCATGGCTCGCCAACTGAGTTGGCGAGCGGCCTCTCGATGAGAGCGCCCCGCCAACTCAGTTGGCGAGATGCTCGCCAACTCAGTACCTCGTCAACTGAGTTGGCGAGTGGTCCCCCCATACGCAATTACACAAAACATTTCCCGTTTTATATAAATATATGATTTTTTATTACTTAAAATAAAAAAATCCGAATAATTAATCGGTTGCCAGAAACTTTAACATAGTTTATTGCTAGTGGATCCTCAGCAATAAATGGAGTTCCTGTTTGATGGTCTTCACAATCGACCAATTGAGCCGCCGGCACCACCAACACCAGTCAACATCGATCGGCATTAGGTCAAACATGATGTCCTGGTAAAGGAAAGCCCGCCGCATACCACACTCGGTTTAATTCCTCCTCCTCCGTATATATATATAATGCACCATCGATCGATCATGTCATCATCCATATTCTTAGCCAGCTTCCATCCACATTAAAATGGCTAACGCTGTCAACATCATAGCCATAATCCCCCTCCTCTTCCTCGCCCTCACCTGCAGCTCCGCATATGCAGCATCATGCAACAAGCAGGACCACGCGGCGCTCCTCGCCTTCGCCAGATCCTTCCCGCACAACAACCTACTCGACTACTGGACAAACACCACCGACTGCTGCAACTGGGACTACCTCCGCTGCGACGGCACCACAGGCCGCGTCACCTACCTCGATTTCTCCGGCTTCAGCGACGATCCTCCCGCCATGGCCTTCAATGGCTCGATCCCTGCCTCGATCGGAGATCTCTCCGCTCTCGAGAGCGTCAGCTTCAGCCAAATGCCGGGCCTAGTCGGACCGCTCCCTTCGCAGCTGACCAAGCTCAAGAAACTAAAGCTGCTGTCCGTCCACAACACGCAAATCTCCGGCACTATCCCCTCCTTCCTCTCCCTACTACCTTCCCTCCAACAACTCGACCTATACAGCAACAAGCTAGTCGGAACCATCCCTCCCTCTCTCGGCAACCTCGTCAACCTCAGCTCCATTTCCTTGTACGGGAACCAGCTCACCGGGACCATACCGCCATCTCTCTTCACCAGGCTCCCCAGCTCGGGTCCTCCGGTACTCGTCAATCTAGACCTAACCGACAACAAACTGACCGGTCCCGTCCCCCGATCCTTCGCCAGTGTCGCGTTCAACAACATCAACTTGGACAGCAACCACCTCACCGGGGACGCCTCGTTCCTCTTCGGCAAGTCCAAGCCTGCACAGCAGATAATCCTGGCTCGTAACAAGTTCGAGTTCGATCTTACCAATGTGGAGTACCCGGAGAAGAACCTCGAGTACGTGGACATCGGCAGCAACAAGAATATCTACGGGAGTATATCGAGCCAAATTGCGCAGGTGCCTAACCTGGATACTTTCATCGTCAGCTACAACCACCTGTGCGGAAAGATACCGACGGGAGGAAATCTCGATAAGTTTCCGGCTCGCTTCTATGAGCATAACAAGTGCCTCTGCGGAACACCGCTGCCGCCATGCAAGTGATCGCGCGAGCGATCGATTGATCATGTAGAAGTAGAATATCATGAATAATTGTGTAAGTTTAGTTGCATGCATCAATCGAAGTATTCCAGTTTAATTACTTAGTTTACCAAAATAAAGAAGCAAACGAGGGTTTGCTTTTTCTTGTATTATGATTAATTGTGATTCTCAATATATATAAATCCGGCCAGTTCTGGAGTTTAGAAACTACTGAGTTTGTTTGCAGGAGTTCTATCTATAAAACTATACGTATACTGAGAGTCGACAAGCTTTTAGACTGGTCATGGTTCTATCATATAACCGGTCTGGGCAGATCCAACCATCCGTCTGGTCCAGGTTTGATAACTAAGGACTCCACTTGTGCCCTTTATGTCTTCTAAATCGACAGTACGTATGAGCCAGACAACATAGAAGCGGACCCGTCCACCATCAAATTACAACACTTTCTGAACAGAGCATCTCCAACCCTATTGTGCTGTAATTTGTTATAATTTTCAAGTGACATGAAATACAAAATAATATTTTTTATATGTGACAAATTTATATTTATAAGAGACAATAAAATAGTAAAAAAAATTTCAACATTCTAAAAGTATTGAGATTTTTTTTTTTTCAACTTTCAAGTGTTAGTCTCCTGTTAATTTTTTTTAAATGATATATTTACTTGATTATTAAACCCGTCACTGTCCATAATAATTTAGAAAGCTTTTGAAAACATTTTATTATGATTTAAATACTCCTTATATAATTTGTATTTACTTCTTCTAAACGTTGGGTAAAAGTTTTTGACAGACTAATTTATTTCCTAACACTTTATAGTTTGGGTCCTAAAACCTACATGGAACATTTGGAGAACATGAGCTATCTATCATTAACCGCGCATCCTCAATGACATGTCTTATCTGGCACAAGAAGTTCCCATCCCTGTTGTTGATTACGTCTATTAGAGCCTTGCAATCACCTTCAATTTTAACATTGTAGGCACGTTCACGCTTGCATAATTCAAGACCTAGGCGAAGAGCTTCACCTTCTACTGCAAGAGGGGATCCCCCATAAGAAAACATTGTGATAGCACCTTGAAACATCCCATGATTGCCACGTAGTACAGCAGCAACGCCCATTTCCCATCGTAAAAAGTCCCATCAAAATTAAGCTTCAAAAAATTTCTAGGTGGAGGTAACCATTCCTCGATTGACATGTGAAGGAAAATATATCTAACGTATAAGAGAGCAAAAAGTGATTGAATAATCAAAGCCAATCTTCCTCAAAGATATGGTCAAATATATTAGTCAATCTCCTTCAAAGATATGGTCAAATATATTTTCCTTCATATAGATGGTAAGTTGGATCCGAGAGCCAAGAAGGCAATTTTCTTGGGATATGCACAAGGAATGAAGGGATATTGTCTATACTGTCTGGAGGATAAGAATTTCTTAATTAGCAGGGATGTCACATTCGATGAGTCTTCATTGTTGACTTCAAGCAAGAAGAGTGAGTCCGATAAGAATAGTGGCGAATCTAGAAAATCCCAAACTGTTGAGACTGAGTAATCTGAGGATGCATCAGATGAGATGGAGGTTTCTGAAGATGTTCATCAAGCCTCAAAAGAACAACAACCATAGGAAGAACAACACCAGCTGCATGATTCTTTGGCTACTACTAGCCAAGGAGACCAGTCAAGCCAGTGCACATGTATGCATTTGATGAACTGGTTAAGCACTATGGACAGTTGAATGTGGTGACATATGCACTGCCAGTAGAGGATGACGAACCTATCACCTTCAAATAGGCTGTCAAAGATACTAGCAGCGAGAGATGGATGGTAGCTATGCAGGAAGAGATTGAGTCTCTCCACAAGAACTGTACATGTGATTTGGTTCCATTGCCCCAAAGGCAAGCGAGCTATAGGCTGCAAGTGGGTGTACAAGAAGAAGAAAGCTTCTCCAGAGTCAGGTGTGTCACGCCCTGATCTTCCGCTAAGCGAGAATCACCGTGCCAGCGCTCCCGCAGGACGATTGTTGTCGTGCCCCGATCCCGTAGGGGCCGATCGTCCTCGCTTGGTCCCTACGGAACCGATCGTCCTCGCTTGGGCGCGATGCCGTGCAAGCCTAAGTTGCGCTCAACGTACCTGCACAAGACACAAGTTAGACGAAAATATACATATATAGGCACGAAATGTAAATACAGAGAACAAAAGTTGAACACATTGATAGGCACACAAAATACTTTTATTGAATACTGAAGATTTGGATTACAAAGTGCTTGCTTGGCTGAGTCACAAAATATGCCTTAGAAGGCTTACAACTCTTTTTACATTCCCAAAATTAGCCACAATGCCCAAACATCACATCCTTGTAGTAGGACCAAAATAAAAAAGTATCTAGCAGAAGAGGAATAGCCCACTAGAGAGGAAAGCAAAATGAAGTAGCACGAGCACAGTCCCACGGAAGGTTGCGCTAACGCCGATTTAGATTCAGAATGCTTGCCAAGCTCTCGCTTCCACTACCTGGATATTTGCCCACAAATGTGGATCAGTACTACCATATGTACTGGTGAGTGACCGTGGCCAAACTCACCTTAGAAATCCACACTAAGTAAGCATATGAAGCTAGCATTATTAGGTGATCTTTCTAGTTGTCTAGTTTCTTTTTAACAATTCATACAAGAAAACATAGACGATAGATAGCATATGCATATGATAATTCTTACCCACGGTCGAGCGGTTATCCCTACAACAGACACACAAGTTAGCCACAATTTGTATATGAATAACTTATGAATCAATATAGGCATCAAGTGTTAGGTATGCAAGAAGGTAAACCTAGCGTGCGCCCTAACTACATGATGGTCCCCTCCACGGGATTAGCAGTTGGGACATACAAGCCCATCTCACTAATGGACGTGTCTACCCTCCCGTAAATAAGGACTTCAAGCCTCAGGGTATCTAGATCTCTCCCAGGCCGAACGATCCCCAGAGTCCAAGGAACCGCTCGAGAGATAATCCTTGTGCACAAGTTGTCCAGACCAAATGCATGAATGCAAGCTCCTATCAGAAAATATGCTATCATGCAACTGATGAACAATGAACAAGCAAGTCTATCTCTTTTTCTCATTTTTCTAGATCAAATCCAGAGGTTTTCAGCCATAATACTCAATGCACAGCATACAAGGGACAGATAAGCATTCAATATGTAACTAGTAAAGTAGCAGTTCTATACTTGAGGCATGCAATACTTTTTCTTTCTCTTTTAGCTTATCTTTTTAGTGAGGCAACATTCATGTGAACTAGAGATTTTTTTATTAGACGTGCAGACTAAAGATTCATCGAAGGGCCTAAGCCACTCACCGAATGAATCGAACAAGAGGATGGGGAAGCCTTATGCAACGTTCACTCTTTGGTTATGCATCCTAAAAATGCAGCAATACTTGGTTAGCATACTTCGATCTCTTTCTCTTACGATTCGAAAAGAATGCGCATGCGAGAAAGTAAAATCATGAAAATCAAGTCATCGAAAGCAACTCAAAACATAAAGCAACACAAAACCAAGAAGCAAAGCAACCACCAAAAACTCTTAGACTTATTTCAATAGAAGTCGTTCCATCATTTGGAATGTTTTATTGCACTTCGTCCGTGTTGATTTGGCGATAAGGTTTTCCCGAGACTCGATTCTCAACCGAGTCGAAGTAGCAAGTGTTCTATAAGTAACCGTTCGGAGCGGGACGTTACATACTACCCCACTAAGAAAAAGTTTCGTCCTCGAAACTTAAGAGATCAAGGAGGCGATAAACGATGCATCAAGAGATCAAAGGAATCAGACTCACCAACATCGTGCCCACTCGTGTCATGTTCTATATTCAGCTGATACACACTAGCCCTTCTCGTCTGATCGTTTTGTTCAAGAGGTGGGCCTGGAGGGGTATGAGTCTTTATCTGAGTAGTATTGTTGTTAATGTACGGCGGCGGAACCCTCTTATTTTGACAGTTCACAGCCAGATGTCATTTTTGTCCACAGTTAAAACACTCGTTGTTTGCAGTACGACAAATATTTATGGTGTGGCCCGATTTGCCATAACACTACCAGAATAATTGAAATTAGCGATGCCAGAAAATGTTGCTAAATGGACTAAAAATTTTGCTAAAATAAATTAGCGACATATATAGCAACGTTTTAAGGAAGACGCAGTTAAGCTAGTCGCTGATAGGAAATACGTCGTAAAACGTTGCTATAGCGACGTTTACTACCGACGTACTTGCGTCGCTAATTTTTTTCTCATTAGCGACGTTTAGCGACTCAACATCGATAATTTAGCGACGTATTTGGTGTCGCTAAACGTCGCTAAATTAGCGACGTATTCAGCGACGTATTTAGCGACGTATTCAGCGACGTATAATAACATCGATAAACGTCGCTAAAGTTTTAGTGAAAAATAAAAAAATGTTCAAAATTACCAATCTTCCTGTAATTTATGAATTTCTAATTATAAATAGACCCGGAGCAACCCTCGTTGAATTCTATGCCTTGATTTCTTTTACATTCCTTGTACATATGAAGCCTACATGCCAAATTGGTCATCGCTCAAGGTCCTTAGTTAATCATCTAAACCTATCATGTATATAACATAGTATAGAAGAAGGTACCCTAGTTTATTATTGACTCAAAATAGGGCACCAATGGCCAATCTTGAGTTAATTGTACAATTTCTTCAACGACAAATAGAACTTTAAGGGAAAAAAAACTAAAACACTACTGAAATCATCCAAGTCCTTACGGATGTACAGATGACTGAGTAGCTGGATCATGTAAAAAGGATCAATTTGTCTACGTCTAAACACTAAATATAGGAAATGTGCTCCAAAAACCATATAGTTTATCATAGTGTTTCCTCATCGATATATTAAAAATGAAGTAACTATGCCTCATTAAATTGTGAATATTTGTATGCATATGACCTTTAACTAGTCATCTAGTCATCATGGAAACACTTCAAACTAAGTGAGTGTGATGTATTTGAACTCTAGAGTGACACCAAACCTCATCTACCCCCCCGAACCAAATCTCAAGTTTATGATGCATTTTCTCCATCATATGGATAAAATCAATGATGTCCATGAGTTTGTCAAGGCTACCCATAAAAAAAAGTCCCAATGTTAACTTGGCCAAAAATGTCTTGTATCAAAAAAAGTCCCAATGTCAAGATATGGGGTAAGTGTCCAAGTATGAGCTAAGGTATTAAGGTAACATGTGTGTGTCGTGTCTGTCACATGAGTGTCATGTCTGTCACGTGTGTGTCATGTCTGTGTCAGTTTTGGGTTAGGGTTAGTGACACGTGTGTGTGTGTCGTGTCAGTGTCAGTGTCTATCATGTTTGTGTGTCGTGTCTGTGTCAGTATCATGTCGTATCCTGTGAGAGAGAGAGAGAGAGAGTTAGGATTTACCTAGAGGAGGAGGAGGAGGAGGGGGACGCCGGAGTAGGCCGCTGTGGAGGATGCCGGTCGCCGGAGAGAGGGGGGGAACGCGGGTTTCAAAATTTTGGAAAATTTCGACAAAAGGGGGGAATCAGAATTGATCCATAATTATTAAAATTTTAGCGACGTTTAGCGACATCAACTAATGTCGTCGCTAAAAGATATATTTTGCGACGTTGTAGACGTCGCTAACGACATCGATAAATATTTAAAAGAATAACATCGCTAAATATAACATCGCTAAATACGTCGCTAAACATTGCTAAATTGTAAAATTTAGTGACGTTTAGCGACCTTAGATAACTTATAGCGACTATTCTTTTAAAAAACTAAACTATAGTCGCTAGACGTCGCTAAATGTCGCCAAACAGCGACTTATAGCGATGTTATTCTTTGGAGTCGCTGATATCTTCAATATAAGCGACGTATTACTTTGACGTCGCTAAAAAATGTCGCTAATCCCGCAATTTTTAGTAGTGCAATAACTGCACTCTGGACCCGGGCGCTGCTCAACTGCTATCTTTCTTTCCCCGTTATGATGTCTTTTTGTAGAAGGATTTCGAGAAGCCGGTGCCTTCTCCTGAGCACTTCGTCGCATGAACTACTCATTCTGCACGGCTGCCTCAAAGGCTTGTATGTACATTTTGCACTCCCGATTCATAACATCCTTTCTCAGGTTATCGTTTAAGTCTTTTATGAATCGATGTATGCGGGCTCCCTCATCAGGAATCATTAAGCTAGCAAACTTAGCAAGCTTGGAGAATTTCGACTCATAGTCTTCAACGGACATGCTCCCTTTCTTAAGTTTGGTAAACTCGTCTTCTTTCTTCTGTCTGACAGCTGACAGAAGATATTGTGCAAGAAATGCTTCCTTGAACATTCTCCAAGTGATCTTACCATCCTGATGCTTGGTGGAAAGATCTGCTTTCTTTATTTCCCACCAATCGTGTGCACGTAACCGTAGCTGCATGTCTGCACACGCCACCCTCTTGTTCGCAGGTATTGAAGCAATCTTAAACAAGCTCTACATCTTTGCGATCCAGTCCATCACCTTATTCGGCACGGTCCTGCCTTCAAACTTCGGAGGGTTCAACTTCAGAAACTCAGCACCTTTAAAGGTAGACTTCTTGGACGCACGATGAGCATCGATAGTTTCTGCTAAACCTACTCCCTGAGGCATGGTCGGGGCAGTCGCAGGTGTTGCAGCGGTTTCCGATGCACCACTGTGTGCAACCAGTATTTTCACAATCTGAGTCAGAGACTCAAGCTGTTGTTGTTGTGCCAAGGCTCTAGCATCAGCCCGTTGCTGCTGAGCTTCGAACCGTTCCTGTTGTGCAGCATGGCGATCATTTTGATTTTGAATCATAGCGATCAGCCTATCAATTTGATCATCACTCATGCTTGCAGTGCGCGATGCCTCGGGATTACTAGCACCTATTTTAGTTATCTTGCTGCAAAAGAGAGTAGATTGCATTAGTCTTATAACATATTATGGACTCATTTCTTGGGACGTTGGATTTTCATACTCTTAGGGACATTAACACCTTCCATTTACTTATATATAGATTCGCAACCATTTTTAAAATTCAGAACTTTTGAAATCGCTTGAAAACTTATATCATTTTTGAAAAAGATATTTGAAGAGGCCAAGGGTGTAAAGCCGTGCTCTGATACCACCTGTCGTGCCCCGATCCCGTAGGGGCCGATCGTCCTCGCTTGGTTCCTATAGAACCGATCGTCCTCGCTTAGGCGCGATGCCGTGCAAGCCTAAGTTGCGCTCAACGTACCTGCACAAGACACAAGTTAGACGAAAATATACATATATAGGCACGAAATGTAAATACAGAGAACCAAAGTTGAACACATTGATAGGCACACAAAATACTTTCTTTTATTGAATACTGAAGATTTGGATTACAAAGTGCTTGCTTGGCTGAGTTACAAAATATGCCTTAGAAGGCTTACAATTCTTTTTACATTCCCAAAATTAGCCACAATGCCCAAACATCACATCCTTGTAGTCGGACCAAAATAAAAAAACATCTAGCAGAAGAGGAATAGCCCACTAGAGAGGAAAGCAAAATGAAGTAGCACGAGCACAGTCCCACGAAAGGTTGCGCTAACGCCGATTTAGATTCAGAATGCTTGCCAAGCTCTCACTTCCACTACCTGGATATTTGCCCACAAATGTGGGTCAGTACTACCACATGTACTGGTGAGTGACCGTGGCCAAACTTACCTTAGAAATCCACACTAAGTAAGCATATGAAGCTACTTAGGTGATCTTTCTAGTTGTCTAGTTTCTTTTTAACAATTCATGCAAGAAAACATAGACGATAGATAACATATGCATATGATAATTCTTACCCACGTCCGAGCGGTTATCCCTGTAGCAAACACACAAGTTAGCCATAATTTGCATATGAATAACTTATGAATCAATATAGGCATCAAGTGTTAGGTATGCAAGAAGGTAAATCTAGCATGCGCCTAACTACATGATGGTCCCCTCCACGGGATTAGCAGTTGGGACATACAAGCCCATCTCACTAATGGACGTGTCTACCCTCCCGTAAATAAGGACTTCAAGCCTCAGGGTATCTAGATCTCTACTAGGCCGAACGATCCCCAGTGCCCCAGGAACCGCTTGAGAGACACCAAATGCATGAATGCAAGCTCCTATCAGAAAATATGCTATCATGCAACTGACGAACCATGAACAAGCAAGTCTATCACTTTTTCTCATTTTCTAGATCAAGTCCAAAGGTTTCCAGCCATAATACTCAATGCACAACATACAAGGGACAGATAAGCATTCAATATGTAACCAGTAAAGTAGCAGTTCTATACTTGAGGCATGCAATACTTTTTCTTTCTCTTTTAGCTTATCTTTTTAGTGAGGCAACATTCAAGTGAGCTAGAGATTCTTTTATTAGACGTGCAGACTAAAGATTCATCGAAGGGCCTAAGCCACTCACCGAATGAATCAAACGAGAGGTTGGGGAAGCCTTATGCAACGTTTACTCTTTGGTTATGCGTCCTAAAAATACAACAATACTTGGTTAGCATACTTCGATCTCTTTCCCTTTCAATTTAAAAATTACGCGCAAGCGAGAAAGCAAAATCATGAAAACCAAGTCATCGAAAGCAACTCAAAACACAAAGAAATAAAAAACCAAGAAGCAAAACAACCAACGAAAACTCTTGGACTTATTTCAAGAGAAGTCGTTCCATCATTTGGAATATTTCATTGCACTTCGTCCGTGTTGATTTGGCGGTAAGGTTTCTCCGAGACTCGATTCTTAACCGAGTCAAAGTAGCAAGTGTTCCATAAGTAACCGTTCAGAGCGGGGAGTTACAATTGCTTCACCCATCTGGGCGTGATGCCGCATGAGCGTAAGCCGCGTCCGTGTAAGGCCGTGGTCCATGTTGGCGGTAAAACGTCTAAGCCACCGAGTCGAACAGATTATCCGAGTACATCGGAATTATAAACCCATAGGCGATTGGTAACAAGTTCACAGAGTCGTCAATAGCAAAAACATTGAATAATACTAGTATAGAAGTAAATGAAACTCTTTATTGATATTGAATAAGTGTTACAGGCGGCGCTAGGCCAAAATTATAAGTCGCTCAAGCCTCTCTCTCTCAAATGATAAAAGTGTAAAACCCCCAAATTTTAAAACATATTATAAGAATTAATTAATCATTTAATTTAATTGTAGTATTTCTTAGTTAATTGGACAAATAGAATTTACTGAATTATAATTACTAGGTAAAGATGCATTAGAATTTATGGAGCAAAGCTATTATTTTACCTTATTTTCTTTTATATAGGAAACCTTGTGGACGGATGATAGATTAATTTTTTGTACTAATATAATTTTTTTGGAATTTTATTACCATATATATATATATATATATATATATATATATATATATATATATATAAGTAATAGAATAAAAGAAAATCCTTAATTCTAATACACCCTGACCGAACCCCTAATCCCTAAACCACTAAAAAAAACCTAATCCCCTAACCCAACCCAGCTCCTTGCGGCCCAGGCGTACCCCCCTCACCCGCGAGTACCGCTCCTCTCTCTCTATATATATATAACATATCATAAACCCTAACCCTAAACCTATTCCCTCCGCGACCAGCGCTGACCCCGACCTCCACGACGCTGATCCAGCATCGCCCCGACCACCGGAGCAACCGCACAGCCACCAGAGTCAGTGTCGTCCGAGATCGCACGACCGAGCAGCGTTTGCGCAGATTCGTAGCGACGACCCTCGCTTCCCGCGCTGTTTTCTGCTCCATCTTGCGATCAATTTTGACTCCGTCTTCACCGGTATATTCTCGACCTATCCCCATTCCAACTCTGTTAACTAGTTTCATTCGAACAGCGTTAAACCATAGGTAGAAATCGAGACCAAGTTGAAGAAAAATCACGACTTTTAACTATAGAAAACTGTAGCGACCCCCCTATGTTTAAGGCCCGATATCTTCCTCCACAGACATCCAAACTTAAATCTACCTCTTTCTATGTGAAGACCATATAACCGAGATCATTTCCTGTAATTAGATTATTTTATTTGGTGTTGTATGCAGAGATAAACTGGGTTAAAAATCAGGAAAAACTTGTTTCTAAAACCCTAGAATTTATGATGCGGAGCGCGCCCCGCCAAACGGGACCGTCCCATCATATATCAATTGCATCAAAAGGTGTGTATGGTATATCCTGACGTGTGGGCTTTCGCGGAAACTGATTTGGACGTGTGTGTGCTTCGGAATCAACCCGTATCCGTGAAAAGTCCCAATATATTAACTTTTGTAAAATACTGCACCATTTAGTATACGCTCGTCGAAATTCGACGAAACTTGCACCATTGGACTCGTGGTATCGCGCTGGTCGTGTGACCCAAGTTTCACGCAATTCCGAGATAGTTGACCAAGTCGCCTATTTGCGGGCCCTAAAGTTGACTTTTTGGACAATTTTGTGTTCGGCTCACCAGAATCCAAAATTGGACATACCGTTGAGTTCGTATTGATGTTTAGATTTTTTTGACCTATAATTTGTCCCATTTAGAGACCTTTACCATGGAACGCATTTTGGTGCAAAGTGGACCACATGTGGACCCCGTTTTGGCCCAAAATTACAATTTTGCCCCTGTGTCCAAATAGTATGAAAGGGTAGTATTTTTTAGCTATCTCGCTGATTCCGAAAATATTGGTGATATTTATTTCAGCATCCGGAGACGTTTATTCAGAGGCCTTGTTTCTGATCCTGTGTACTTAACATCTGGACGGTTACACTATACAGATTGCTTGTCAAGCAAGTATACCTTGCTATTGTACTGTGATTTACATTTCATATAATGCATGTATTTTATTTCTGTCCATTTAGTTCATATATTTTAACTGCTATATAAACTGCGCGTCCAAGAATAACTTGGATGCAAGGACGGTGGCGTCGTATTATGCTTTTATTATATATATGCATGTTGACCTAGTTTATGAGCCCACCCCATTATCATGAGGCAACATTATGTTTCATTGGCCATGACACTATTATTACACGAGTGTGAGTCACATGTAGGATACGGACTTGCGTACTCGGCTGGCCACTGGTACGTATCGGACGTGCGACGGATAGGGATAACTGCTGATATAAATTGCATTATTAAAAGACCTAGCAGTTATTTAGAGGTATCATCATGTCATGGATATGACATGCTTAGAGCATGGTATAGGGAAAACAACAGGTAAGGTGTTTGGGCTCCTTTGCACTTTCCTCGTGTAACCCGTATGCTCCGCAGGAGATGCGCGGTCATGATGACCACTATATATTATATATTATCAGGCGGCCTCTGGCGTTCAAAAGACGACATGCTTTGTAGACCCTTGAATCTCCGAGAGAATTATGCCAATCCTATTTTAGCTAGATAGCCCACTTGTAGGAAAGTTGTTCTCAAACTGTATTCACATAGATGGTTAGGTGACCCATTTGATGTTTATTTTCAGTACTTTATTGGCATGCTTCTATGTATCTTGTTATGTCCCTCTGAGGACCTAGTCCCTTTCCAGGTATAGACTTGCAGGAGTATCCACAGAAGTACGGACCCGGACTTGACGCTTCATACCAGACTGAGGAGGTCTTACCTTCGGAGTACCTTTGATTCATCGCAGCCGATGGATATTCTAGTTGCTATTTATTTTTTGACATTTATCTTATATTAGAGTTTGATCTCTTCTCTCATTTAGTAGTGTTTAGTATAGCCAATTTGCAGTGGATTTGTTTCCATCCGACTATCATACTTTGAGACTTCATATTTGAGATTCAGTTATTTATTCCTATTTATTTACTTTTTGCTGTGGATGAGATATAGATTGCGTGTGACTTGTTGACAGTATATTACCACTTATGGATTTGATATTCATATACAGCGTATGTGTGCGTTATGATCTTCCAACACATTGGAGTTTCGTATACATACGGCTGGCGTGTTACGTATTTTTAGTCCTATATATTTTGGGACTGGGGCGTGACATATTTTTGTGGTGGCCCATGCAGATCCTGAATAAATTGTCTTGGTTATATTACTGTTCCGAGCAAGCCTGCGTATAGGAATAGAGTATAGGATCTCATCCATGCTTGACTAAAATTCATCTTCCCTTTCAACTATCCTATTTAAATGCTTGCATCCTATTTGATTCCTGTACTCCTTCTAATCATTTTGTCCACCTCTCACAGAGAGATGGATTCACGTAGTGGATGTACTGCCGCCAGAGGCGGCACACCTTCGGGAGTTAACGGCCAAACTCGGGGGGAGACCTTGACGACTCCTAGACTTTTGGGACCGGATGGACAGACTCACAATCCAGTTCTATATGATCTTCCCGCTTCACCTAATGGGACCCTTCTAGCTTCATCGACATCCCAGGATGGCCATACACAGTTGTTCCAATTCTTCCAAATAATGATGTAGGAATAGAGACAACAAGCAGCCGCACTAGCTGTAGATCAAAGGCAGGAAGTGGCAGAACAAAGGCAAGAATTTCTGGCAGCACTTGAGAGAATGGCTGCACAGACTTCTGTACCAGCTCAGGCACTAGTTCCAGTACCATGAGCTAGAGTTGGTTCAGGCAAGAACTTTGTACAGATGGGTCCCAAGCCGTATAAAGGTACTTAGAGCCCGAAGGAGACTAAAAATGGATTACCCACACCAAGAAGTTATTAGAAGCATCACAGCTGCATACCGACCTATGGATGATAGGTGTAAGGACGCAGCTAGATGGTAACGCTCATCCCTGGTGGGAATCAATGGAGCGTTAGTTGGGTATATATCAGACTTAGGAACAATTCTTGGAGTGCTTTGAGAGAAAATACTTCCCGGACACTATAAGGGACGCGTTGTACGATCAGTTTCTTCATCTAGAGCAGGAAAAATAAGACATTTGACGAGTATGATGCAGAGTTTAGTCGCCATAGTAAATATGGTGCTGCCCTAATACCGAATGACTTGGAGAAGGCTAAGAGATTTTACCGCGGACTGACTCAGGAGCTCCAACTCTACACTAGCTCACAGTCCTGGATCTCTTATGCCGAACTATTAACAGAAGCTAGATTACAAGAGACCATCAGCAAGGAAAAAAGAGGTCAACTGAAGACACAGCAGGGACCAGCAAGGACACAGCAAGGAGGGCCTATCAGACGTCCTTTGGTACAGAAACAGTAGCATCAGCACAGAGCAGGACCGTACCAGATTTCGGAGAAGCCCTACTGCAATTATTGTGGGAAACGCGGGCACATTTTGAGAGACTGTCGGACTCATTTGGGACAATGTATGAGGTGTGGTTCCGGACAGCATATGGCGAGATCCTGTCCAATGCAGCAGACATTGACACTTCCACCGCCAATACAGAGGCTAGCACTTCCAGCACCGAAGCCAGTTCAGCAGATGACTAGACCAGGAGCACCTCAACCCCCAGCAGCCGAAGGATTTCAGCGAGGACCACCGCTACCTACTCAGGAGGATCAGTACACGAGGGCCAGTCATGGACTACCACAAAGGAATGGACAATCCTATGCACTAGAAGTGGATGACATGGATCAGGAGATTGATGTTATAGCAGGTATTACTCTTGCTTTTACTTTTCCTGCTGTGATATTATTTGATACGGAAGCCACCCACTCGTTCATATCTTCTAGTTTTCTTGCCAAACACAATATTGACTAAAATTCTTACCGGATGAGGAGTTATACCTGTTAGTCGGATTTGTAGATCATGTCTTGTAGTAATTCGTGGCAGAAAGATGAATGCCCGACTCTTAGTCATTCCTATGCCAACTTTTGATATTGTGCTTGGGATGGACTGGCTAAGCAAGTACCATGCTTTCTTCGACTATTTTGGAGGAAGCATACTTTTTAAGGTACCAGGCCAGCCGAAACTTGAATTTGTACGAGGATCCACAGAAGCCCTTGATGGTGTTCAGCTTGCAATGGATGACTTTATTTATCACCCCATCATTTCAGAGTTTCAAGACGTCTTTCCAGAGGAGTTGCAAGGACTACCTCCGGACAGAGACGTAGAATTCTCGATTGAATTGACACCAAGAGTAGCACCCATAGCGTCGCATGTTTATAGATTAGCAAAGAAGGAGATAGATGAGCTAAAAGAATAGTTGAAAGAATTAGAGGAGAAAGGTTTCATCCGACCAAGTGCATCACCCTGGGGAGTACCAGTGTTGTTTGTACCAAAGAAGGATGGGTTAGTGCGTATGTGCATCGACTATAGAGCCTTAAATACAGTGACCGTGAAGAACAAATACCTATTACCACGTATTGATGACTTATTTGATCAGCTTAGTGGAGCCAAGGTGTTCTCGAAGATAGACTTGAGATCGGGATATCACCATATGAAGGTAAGGAAGCAAGACATTCCAAAGACCGCATTCAGGACAAGGACACTACGAGTTTCTGGTCAGGCCATTTGGGTAGACCAATGCTCCAGCTATCTTTATGGATTTAATGAATCGGGTATTCCATCAGTATTTGGAATAGTTCGTGGTCGTCTTCATAGATGACATACTTGTCTATTCGAAGAGTCACGAGGAACACGAGAAGCACCTGCGAATTGTCTTAGAGACCTTGAGGAGAGAGCAGTTATATGCGAGGCTCAATAAATGTAAGTTTTTCTTGGACATAGTCTCATTTCTTGGGCATGTCATTATGGGAGATGGTATTTCTGTTGACCCAGAGAAAATCTCGGCAGTCGAGACATGGCCCGTTCCTAAATCAGCATCGAAGGTGAGGAGTTTTCTGGACTTGCGGGATATTACCGACGGTTCGTGGAGAACTTCTCATGGATAGCAGCGCTTATGACTCGGTTGACGTACAAGGATCAAGAGTTCGTATGGACCAACGAGTGTCAAGCCGCTTTCGAGGAGTTGAAGAAGCGACTGACCACAGCACCAGTATTGATTATTCCATCAGGATCAAGAGGTTATGTGATTTACAGTGACGCATCAGAAAAAGGCTTGGGATGCGTGTTGATGCAACATGGCAAGGTGATCGCATATGCATCTAGACAATTATGAGTACATGAGAAGAATTAACCAACTCATGACTTGGAGCTTATAGCCGTTATTTTTGCTCTGAAGCTATAGAGACACTACTTATATGGGAAACAAGTGAAGATCTATACTGACCATAAAAGCCTTAAGTATGTCTTCACGCAGAAGGAGCTAAATATGAGGCAACGTAGGTGGCTTGAGTTGATGAAGGATTTTGAGATAGAGCTACATTATTACCTAGGCAAGGCTAACGTTGTAGCAGACGCGTTAAGCCGGAAACCAGCAGCGTACTTCTTGACGACACAGAGAATTATTGGAGGACTTACAAGAGCTTGGCATATAAGTGATATTACCCAGAGCAGATGAGACATTAGCCAACTTGCAAGTACAATCATCACTAGTAGAGAGGATCAAGGCAGCTTTGCCTACGGACGCTAGATTCAGGAGATTGAAAGAAAGGACAGAGGCCGAAGAGCAGACGAAATTGCGCATTCATGATGACGGGACATTACGATCTAGTGATCGTTTATATATTCCCAATAGAAAGATTCGACAGGAGATGATGGCAGAAGCTCATAGTTTAATATATTCTATTCATCCTGGAGGCACCAAAATGTACCGTGACTTACGACAGCACTTTTGGTGGCATGGGATAAAAAGAGAGATAGTTCGCTTTGTAGCCAAATGCCTAATATGTCAGCAGGTAAAGGCGGAGCATCAGAGAACAGCAGGGCTACTGCAACCACTTCCAATTCCTGAGTGGAAGTGGGAGCACATCACTATGGACTTTGTTACGGGTTTTCCAAAGAGTCCAAGTGGGAGAGATGCAGTATGGGTAAAAGTGGATCGACTCACCAAGTCCGCCCATTTCTTGCCTTTTAGAGTTGGCCAGTCTACAGAAGCTTTGGCTGACTTATACATGAGGCAAATCGTAAGGTTGCACGGCATTCCGGTCGGTATTGTGTCAGACAGGGATTCGTGTTTCATATCTCACTTTTGGAGAAGCATGCAAGAGAGTCTTGGGACTCGTCTGAAGTTCAGTACATCTTATCACCCGCAGACAGATGGGAAGTCCGAACGTACTATTCAGACACTGGAGAATATGTTGAGGGCTTGTATATTAGACTTTGGAGGATCATGGGAGGACTACTTAGATCTTGTGGAGTTTTCTTACAACAATAGCTATTAAGCAAGCATCCAGATGGCTCCGTTTGAAGCATTGTATGGAAGAAAATGTAGGGCTCCCGTGTGTTGGAGTGACGTGGGAGAACGTCAAATTCTGGGACCTGAGTTGGTAGTCAATACCGTAGAGACAGTGAAGAAGATACAAGGGAACTTGCGAGCAGCGCAAGACAGGCAGAAGCAGTGGGCAGACCTTCATCGTCGTCCCTTGAAGTTTAAAGAGGGCGATCATGTCTTCTTGAGGATATCACCTACTAGAGGCACTATTTGATTCGGAGGGCGTGGCAAGTTGAGTCCAAGGTATATTGGACCATTTGACGTGCTGGAGAGAGTGGGAGAAGTAGCATATCGACTTGCGTTACCACCTTCACTTGAGGGAGTATATGATGTATTCCACGTGTCACAACTTAGGCGATATGTGGCAGACATTAGTCATGTTCTTGACCATTCGAAGATCACCATTGGGTCGAGCTTGTCATACCAAGAGCAACGCGTGGGGATCCTTGATCGTCGAGAGAAAGTGTTGAGGAATCAGTCTATTTTCTTGGTCTACGTGGCATGGAAGTATGGCGCGCCAGGAGAAACCACTTGGAAGCGCGAGGACGACATGCGCAAACATTTTTTGTATCTATTCATAGACCAATGTATGAATTTACTTTGTCCATTTCTACTTTATATCATCCTTGATTTTTTTTCTTATTGTGGCTTGGTTTTAATTTCGAGGACGAAATTTTTATAAGTTGGTTAAAATATAAAACCCCAAATTTTAAAACATATTATAAGTATTAATTAATCATTTAATTTAATTATAGTATTTCTTAGTTAATTGGACAAATAGAATTTATTGAATTTTAATTACTAGGTAAAGATGTATTAGAATTTATGGAGCAAAGCTATTATTTTACCTTATTTTCTTTTATGTAGGAAACCTTGTGGACGGATGATAGATTATTTTTTTGTACTAATATAATTTTTTTGGAATATTATTACCATATATATATATATATATATATATATATATATATATATATACATAAGTAATAGAATAAAAGAAGAATAAAAGAAAATCCTTAATTCTAATACACCCTGACCCAACCCTTAATCCCTAAACTAATAAAAAAAAAAGCCTAATCCCCTAACCCAACCCAGCTCCCCGCGGCCCAGGCATACCCCCCCTCACCCGCGAGTACCGCTCATCTCTCTCTCTCTCTCTCTCTCTCTCTCTATATATATATATATATATATATATATATATATATATATATATATATATATATATAACATCTCATAAACCCTAACCCTAAACCTATTCCCTCTGTGACCAGTATCGACCTCGACCTCCACGACGCCGACCCAGCGCCGCCATGACCACCGGAGCAACCCTTTGCTCCGGTGGTCAGTGCCGTCCGAGACCGCGCAACCGAGCAGCGTCCCCGCTGATTCGCAGCGACGACCCTCGCTACCCGCGCTGTTTTCTGCTCCATCTTACGATCAATTTCGACTCCGTCTTTACCAGTATGTTCACAACCTATCCTTCTTCCAACTCTGTTAACTAGTTTCATTCGAACAGCATTAAACCATAGGTAGAAATCGAGACCAAGTTGGAAAAAACCCACGACTTTTAACTACAAAAAACTATGGCGACCCCCCTATGTTTAAGGACTGATATCTTCCTCCACAGACATCCAAACTTAAATCTACCTCTTCCTATGTGAAGACCATATAACCGAGATCATTTTCAGTAAATTAGATTATTTTATTTTGTATTTTATACAAAGATAAACTGGGTTAAAAATCAGGAAAAACTTGTTTTTAAAACTCTAGAATTTTTGATACGGAGCGCGCTCCGCCAAACGGGACCGTCCCATTGAGTATCAATTGTATCAAAAGGCGCGTATGATATATCCTGACGCATGGGCTTTCGCGAAAACTGATTTGGACGTGTGTGCGCGTCGGAATCAACCCGTATACGTAAAAAGTCCCTATATCGCGACTTTTACAAAATATCACATCATTTAGTGTACGCTCGTCGGAATGCGACGAAACTTATACCATTGGACTCGTGGTATCGTGCTGGTCCTGTAACCCAAGTTTCACGCGATTCCGAGACAGTTGACCAAGTTGCCTATTTGCGGGCCCCACGGTTGACTTTTTGGGCGAATTTGTGTTCGGCTTACCGGAATCCAAAATTGGACATACCGTTGAGCTCGTATTAACTTTTAGATTTTGTTTGACCTATAATTTATCTCATTTAGAGACTTTTATCCCTGGCACGCATTTTGGTGCAACGTGGACTACATGTGGATCCTATTTTGACCCAAAATTACCATTTTGCCCCTGTATCCAAATTGGACGAAAGGGTAGTGTTTTCTAGCTATCTCACTGATTCTGGGAATGTTGGTGATGTTTATTTCAGCATCCGAAGATGTTTATTCAGAGGCCTTGGTTTATGATCCTGTGTACTTGACGTCTAGACGCTTACGCTATACAGATTGCTTGCCAAGCAAGTATACCTTGCCATTGTACTTTGATTTAAATTTCATATGATGCATGTATTTTATTTTTATCCATTTAGTTCATATATTTTAACTGCTATATAAACTGCGGGTCCAAGAATAACTTGGGTGCAACGACGGTGGCGTCGTATTCTGCTTTTATTATATATATGCATGTTGACCTAGTTTATGAGACCACCCCATAATCATGAGGCATCCTTATGTTTTATTGGCCATGACACTATTATTACACGAGTGTGAGTCACATGTAGGATACAGACTTGCGTACTCGGCTGGCCACTGGTACGTATGGGACGTGCGACGGATAGGGATAACTGCTGAGACAAATTGCATTATTAGAAGACCTGGCAGTTATTTTGAGATATCATTGTGTCATGGATATAACATGCTTAGAGCATGGGGTGGGGAGAATAACAAGTAAGGCGTTTGGGCTCCTTTGCATTTTCCTTGTGTAACCCGTATGTTCCGCCGGAGATGCGCGGTCATGATGACCACTATATATTATATATTATCAGGCGGCCTCTGGCATTCAAAAGACGACATGCTTTGTAGGCCCCTGAATCTCCGAGAAAATCATGCCAATCCTATTTTATCCAGATAGCCCACTTGTTGGAAAGTTGTTCTGAAACTGCATTCACATAGATGGTTAGGCGACCCATTTGATGTTTATTTTCAGTACTTTATTGGCATGCTTCTATGTATCTTGTTATATCCCTCTGAGGACCTGGTCCCTTTCCAGGTATAGACTTGCAGGAGTATCCACAGGAGTACGGACCCGGACCTGACGCTTCATACCAGACTGAGGAGGTCTTACCTTCGGAGTACCTTTGATTCATCGCAGCTGATGGATATTCTAGTTGATATTTCTTTTTTGACATTTATCTTATATTAGAGTTTGATCTATTCTCTCATTTAGTAGTGTTTAGTATAGTCGATTTGCAGTATATTTGTTTCCATCCGACTATCATACTTTAAGACTTCATATTTGAGATTCAGTTATTCATTCCCATTTATTTACTTTTTGCTGTGAATGAGATATAGATTGCGTGTGACTTATTGACAGTATATTACCATTTGTGGATTTGATATTCATATACAGCATACGTGTGTGTTACATCTTCCAACATATTAGAGTTTCGTATACATACGGTTGGCGTGTTACGTATTTCTAGTCCTACAAATTTTGGGACTGGGCGTGACAAAAAGCGTGCCAAGTGACTACATTTATGGAATAATACATAGGCAATGTTCCAACATTATGTCTTATATGTGTGCTTCAGTTCTGGACGCAACGCTCCAAGGCTTCAGAGTAAACTCCATGCTTTAGCACGCACGAAGGAGACATCCGCACCGAACGAGATACTCCCGCACCATGCAAATAATCTGGTGGGTTATCTGTAATACCCCGCTCCGCATCGGCATTATGTATCAAGGTGAGTGGGCAGAACTTCGTTCTCTGATTCTTGTACGCCCTAATAAAATCTGAGTTTTTGCTTGCAATATTTTCATAAGAGAATGATAGAACCTACCTTGCATGTTAATGAACGAACTCACCTAGCTTGTCTTTGAAATAAATATGTCTGCTTAACAAAGAATCCTGATAGCTTGTCTAAGAGTGCATGAACATGTTCACTATCCCCTATGCTCTGAGAGAACCATATCGTGTGCCTGAATGTGTTCAAATGATAAGGCGGCTTGCCCCGCAACAAAGATTATGTCCTGATGGTTCGTCTTGTCTGCATACTAGAGTTTATTTGATAGTGTTCCATGCATTCGCATTCGATCGAACAATGGCTATTGGTGGAGAGCTGAACTGCATGTGTCACGGCTGCTACAGAGATAGTGGAAAGCAACCATGAGTCACAACTACCATTAGCATCAGATAAAGAGTCATTGGTAAGCTGGATCAACCGCTGCCAATCCTGAGATACTCGGGGACCGCCCTGCATATAGCTAATTCATTGTGTTGGCTTGGATAGAGGACTACCCCTAAGATGTGCATGTGTGTCTAGCTATGCATTCTGTCCCTAGAGTCCCACGAGGCACGCTGCGCACACCCTGAAACAGAACAAACGGCTTGCTTGCTTATCGCATATGAAACTGTTTTCTAAAGATGTTTCCAAAACAATGTAATATGACTCTGCTATCGAATTGCATGAAACGAACCTAGGTAAAACTAGAAAGATCACTAGTAATGTAATATTTTACAACATGATTACTTAGTGTTGGTTTTAGTGAATGCTTGCTTCTGTTCAGTTGTTTTATCTCACCAGTACTTATAAAAGTGCTGACCCACCAATAGTTTACTTGCTTGCAGGTACTGGATCGTCCGAGGGAGCGATAGGCGTGCCTCCATCCCTAAGACCCAAAATTCTGGTTTCGATTTTGCCCCAAGCTTGCTATCATATAAGGGGGCATAATGTATGGAATGATGCCTTTGCTAAGAGAACCCATTCCCTCGATTTGTCCTGAATACTCAGTTGGCTAAATGCATTGCATTACAACAATGTCCCTTTCCGCTGCTTACTCAATTGATGCGATAATAGCCAAACAAAATTAAACGATATGGCCTTGTGCGGGCGTAACTCCAGGCTCGCACGATATCACGTCCCAGTATTCGAACGGGCCATTCCTTCCTCGCACTCGCGGAACAGGCGCCGAGGCACGGTGATGCGCGTCCGGTGTGCCGAGGCATGGTGAATCGTATCCGGGTCATCCGGCTACGGGGGCGAGGCGGTGGTCCAGCATGGCGGCCCCTCGGTTCTCATGGGGGCCGGGGTGTGACATTTTCAGTACATGAATGCACTGGTGGGGAGGCTACTCGCCCTCTCGACAAATCCAAATGCGTTCAATAGGTTCCGTACACCATCTATTAAGTTATATTTCTAATCTTACCTTAGGATCAGTTTTATGGCAATTATGAAAAGCCTAACTCATGTGGCAGTGCACCATGCGATATAAGAGAAAATACGACGAGACTTACAAACTTATCGTTTGTCTTTCCCTGTCCAAGGCAAACCAAGTTAATTCAAGCACGAGCATATATTGAAATCCAAGGGCAATTGCATATACAAACACAAGTGTTGTGAACGAAATTATGTTTTGGGTGTACGAGTATACAAGTTATCCAGAAGTGTTGCATAGGATATTCAAGTGTCCTGTATGTACAAGTGTTATACTCAAGATCATTCAGGTGTTTCAGATATTCTTGATGCGATGCAATGACTCGCACGCGGGTTGCCGCTAAGCGAGGATGACTTATCTATATGAGTGGTCACTGGCATTGCCATAATGGACTAGTCACGATGAGGATGGCAAGCAACGAGAGCACACGATGCGCTGCAAGCCATCCAAGCCTGGCACAAGATGACCACACAACGAAGCTCCGCCCGGATCGGATCGGTACCAGTGCCCCAGCAGCCGTCTGCATAACTTATAACCTTGTGCACAAGTTGTCCGTGACATGCAAGTCTCTAAGGTCTTCCAGATTCACGAGATGCACGAGATACACGAGATACTTGAATCTTGATTCTTGCTCTGAATGAGTATTGCTCCACGAGCTGTGTTCCTTGATTTTTGCTTGACATGATTCTCGTTCAGTAAATAACTTGCCTTGATGCATTCCCCTGGTTCGAGGACTGCCTTGGCAACCTAATGGTCCCGGATACTTTCAGGTTTACACATGCATGGAACGAATATTGAATAGTCTTCCGGGGAACTTAGATGAAATACAAGGCAAGATAGTATTTTCTTGATTTTGCATGCAAATTATATGACAAGCATTGAATCGAGACAACGAGTACAAGTTAACATATAAGCAGGCAAGCATTGCATTTTTATAAAAAAAATAAACATTTATATTGGCTCGGACCTGAGGGTCAGCCGAGGAGTGAAATCGTTAGGGAACATACCGAGCGACAAGGTCTAGGGTCGTGTGGTGTAGCAAGTGAACAGTATACTACCGAGTATAATGTTCTACTCGAGGCATAGCGGGGTCTAGTTGCACAAGGAAAATGTAACATACGAGGGTCTGATTATGAGCAAAATTTCATTTTCATGTTCTAACACAAGCAATTCAAGTTGGGATTATTCCCGTAGCTAGGTGCGTTGTATTATTTATTAGCATGCAGGGGGTGATTTACCTAGCGACTAGCATGTAACGTCCATATTTTAAGTGTGCTGGCTAACCAAAGACAAGTTCATCGTAGCTACCAACCTTAGCGATGATTCGCCTCGGTCGAGCGATACTCCGAGCGAGCCTCTTAAAGCCTATGCTGGAACTCCTAAAGGGCCAAGTCAGGAAATCCTTTCTGCCTCAATGAGTATTCTCGCTGAGCAAAGCGGGTGAGGGTATTGCACTTTTGCCGTTTGAATCGGCCGTCCGCTTGAGTGGAACGGGTCGTTACATTATACATCACTCAGAAAAAGTCTCGTCCTCGAGACTTCCTGAGCGCAGGTCATTCTATTGCACTATTGAATCTATCCCAAGCGTAGCAATCGGTACCACTAAATTTGATTTGTTCGAACGGATCTTCAACTCGTTTCTTACGCTGTGTCGCGTGTATGCTGAGTCGGTCTCATTGCGCCTTGGCGCAGAACGTGTTGCTTAACGTGGGGTAAGTTATAATCCATCGTGAATGATGATCTAAAGCTGAGGCAAACTTATACAAGTCATTATATTTGTTCATGCGGATATTCACTTGCACTAGCATCGAGATCAGTATATCGCGAGTCTGGATCGTACACATATTCGAAGTGCACCTCAAACATATGCACGCCAACCAACTTAGCAATAGCGAAGTCTTAGCAATCGAGTTTTACATCTCATTGAGTCTTGAATCGTGTACACGTTCAAGGCATCCCTCAAACATATGCATTTAACAAAACTTAGAGCTACTTGCAAAAATCTCAAGGGTTCTCGTTTTACAAATCACAAGGATATTTCCGACAGGGTCAATTAAATTTAAGTCATTTTCTATTCCTACTCAAAATCAAGTATTTCTACTACCGTTAAGCACGGTCTATTCGGTCTACCGACTAGCGTCCATTCGTTCGGGTCAAACATAGCCCACATTACTGTTCCAAGTCTAACTCTAAGTCTTGATGCCCCAGTTCTATAGTTTGTTCAAGAAATATGCTAAAGTCGGTCATACTGGTTCTTTCACTCGGCACAGGGTCGTCTGCCTAATGGCTAGGTCAGCTCACAAGGTCATAGGTACAAGTTCAAGCACACGATACATTGTACATTTTTTTCGCACGATGCTCGCCATAATTCCTAGGGTAAAACTATTGTTCATTTGTACAGGGTATCCTACCCAAGCTTGTTTCACTCAGATTTCTAAACATCAAGCACAGATCATCCTATTCTCAATAACACGTTCGTTTGTATAGGGGTTCAAGTTCGTTCAGTAAAATTTACGATATCCAAGTTGCAGGACAAGTCTAGTGATTCGCATAGTCTATCTCTTCAAGTATATTGGATAGAATATATATCCCTTCCAAGTCTAGACCACCAAGTCAAGATTCGATTCTAAACCTTTAGATTATAATTTCAAGTCGTCCATCTTGATTCACATATCCGTTCACGAAACCATCAAGCGTGATTTATTCCAGATTCTAGGTTAACTTATCCCTGAAATATTTCCGATTTACTTGTATTCCCAATTCGTCTTATCGTGTACAACCAAAAGTCAAGACGATCCATCAGTTGTCATACTACGGTCTCCCACAAGTTCGATCACCCTCGTTGGACATGAGATCACTACGTCAACGCTCCCACTAGATAATCGTCCTAATCCGGAAGTGACGCATGTACGAGCATAGAGTTACGCTCGCACAAGATAAGAACGTTTAAATGTTATGGTTTTCTTTGAAATGATTAAGATACCTTATTATTTCCCCTTTACTCCATCCAAGTTATATATCCATCAAGTCAAGTCTGTTCATGCAGTAATTATAATTCGTCTAGCAAAATCATCAAACTTTAATATTATCGTTCGGTAATCCAATAGTCTTACTTCTATCATTCTTCAAACAACTAGGTTTCAAATATTCAAGCCCAAGTCTATTCCATCTTTTGATACGTTCTATTCATCGAATTCGTTTGGAATAATCATCGAACATGTTCCTGTGAGTTCGATCATCCCCGCCGTACGTGAAATTACCATACCGGCGGTCCCACAGGATAATCGTTGTTGTTGGGACTGATTTTAAAGGTTATCTTTCCAAACTTGATTTCAAGATCACTCTTCCAAACTCCAAGTCAAATCTGATATCGCTTATCTCTTTCATCTAACCATAATATTTCTTTCTCGGGCTAACTTCTATTCGAGCGATATTATATTCAAGTTCAATCTGTTTGTTTTAATCCAAAATCACACACGTGGTCCTCCAAGTTTCCAACAAGTTTTCCTAACTGAGATATCGATTTCTGTTTCCACGAATCCCAATTCGATATAAGCCTTATCATTTATTCAAGATATTCTCCAATCATTCAATCCGACTATCGCACGAGACCTATCAATCTGTTTGGACATTCCTAAATGATCTATACACCACACGGAATTGAGTCCCCCAATCAAATCCTCAATCGTGTTCATATCAATCGCTAGCGTATTCGCCGAGTTTTTCTTAGAATTCCTGCACGATGCTTAGGTATCGCCTGATAAATCTTAGCCTCAAATTTATCCATGTTTATAGTCATCTAAGTAACCATATTCAATTTGTATCTTCCGACACGAAATACCGTTTGAGCTATTTCCCAAAATCCAAGCATAATTTTCTATATTCGCCTAAGCGTCGGTTGCCATTCTAAGTCTGACTTATCTTTATTCCTGAACGATATCCCAATCTCGTTGCAAATTAGCTTACACAAAAAGGGTCTTGGCGTGCGATACTCAACACAACTTAGCCGAAAGGCTGTGTGCATTGCTAACCGTTCGGGCAATATTCTGTTTCGTACACTAACCAATTGGACAAACATGTATAGGCATTTGGATTCGCACATATCTTATAATTCTAGCACGAGTCTAATCCCACAAGTCTAGCACAGGTCGGCACAAAGGCCTTCGCATCATAATTTCGTAAAACAATTATATCATTCACATGCACTTTTGAAAGTAATTAGACTTATTGTTTGGAATATTCCAATGGAACATTGAGAGAGAGTATGCACATAACCCAAGAACGAGCTTTCAAAACTGAAAAAATCGAAACGGAGTCCAAATGCATATAGCTATGCTCTGATACTAATCTGTCATGCCCCGATCTCCCGCGACAATTGGCCGTCCCCTCTAGGCAAGAATTACTGTGCCAGCGCTCCGGTGGGACGATCGCTTCACCTATCTGGGCGTGATGTCGCACGAGCGTAAGTCGCGCCCGTGCAAGGCCGTGGTCCATGCTGGCGGTAAGTGGTCTAAGCTCTGGAGTCGCACAAATTATCCGAGTACAGCAGAATTATAAATGCATAAACGATTGGTAACAAGTTCACAGAGTCATCAATAGCGGAAGCATTGAATAATACTAGTATAGAAGTAAAGCAAACTCTTTATTAATATTGAACAAGTGTTACAAGCAGCGCTAGGCCAAATTACAAGTCTCTCAAGCCTCTCTCAAATGATAAAAGCGTGCAAAGTGGCTACATTTATGGAATGATACATAGGCGATATTCCAACATTATGTCTTGTATATGTGCTTCAGTTCCGGACGCAACGCTCCAAGGCTTCAGATTGAACTCCATGCCTTAGCTCACAAAGGAGGTATCCGCACCGAACGAGGTTCTTCTGTACCCTGCAAATAATCTGGTGGGTTATTAGTACATGAATATACTGGTGGGGAGGCTACTCGCCCGTTCGATAAATCCAAATATGTTCAATAGGTTCCGTGCACCATCTATTAAGTTATCTTTTTAATCTTGCCTTAGGATCAGTTTTATGACAATGATGAAAAGCCTAACTCGTGTGGCAGTGCACCGTGCGATATAAGAGGAAACATGGCAAGACTTACCAACTTACCTTTTGTCCTTCCCTGTCCAAGGCAAACCAAGTAAATTCAAGCACGAGCATATATTGAAATCCATGGGCAATTGCATATGCAAACACAAGTGTTATGAACGAGATAATGTTTCGGGTATACGAGTATACAAGTTATCGAGAAGTGTTACAGAGGATGTTCAAGTGTTCCATATGTATAAGTGTTATACTCAAGATCGTTCAGGTGTTTCAGATGTTCTTAATGCGATACAATGACTAGCATGCGGGTTGCCGCTAAGCAAGGATGACTTATCTATATGAGTGGTCACTAGCATGGCCATAATGGACTGGTCATGACGAGGATGGCAAGCAACAAGAGCACACGATGCGTTGTAAGCCATCCAAGCCCGGCACGAGATGACCATATACGAAGCTCTGCCCCGATCGGATCGGTGCCAGTTCCCCGCAGAACTTATACCCTTGTGCATAAGTTGTCCGTGACATGTAAGTCTCTAAGGTCTTCCAGATTCACGAGATACACGAGATACTTGAATTTTCATTCTTGCTCTAAACGAGTATTGCTTCAGGAGCTGTGTTCCTTAATTTTTTCTTGACATGATTCTCGTTCATTGAATAACTTGATTTGATGCATTCCCTAGGTTCGGGGACTGCCTTGGCTACCTAACGGTCCCGGATACTTTCAGGTGTACATATGCACGGAATGACTATTGAATAGTCTTCCGAGGAACTTAGATGAAATGTAAGGCAAAATAATATTTACTTGATTTTGTCATGCAAATTATATGACAAGCATTGAATTGGGGAAACGAGTACAAGTTAACATATAACCAGGCAAGCGTTGCATTTTTATAAAAATATAAGCATTTACGTTGGCTGGGGCCTGAAAGGAACATACCGAGCGACAAGGTCTAGGGTCATGCAGTGTAGCAATTGAACAGTGTACTATAGAGAATAATGTTCTACTCGAGTCATAGCGAGGTCTAGTTGCACAAGGTAAAGGTAGCATGCGAGGGTCTGATTATGAGCAAAGTTTTATTTCTATGTTCTAATACAAGCAATACAAGTTGGGATTATTTCCTTAGCTAGGTGCGTTGTATTCTTTATTAGCATGCAGAGGGTGATTCACCTAGCGACTAGCATGTAACATCCATATTTTAAGTGTGCTGGCTAAGCAAAGACAAGTTTATCGTAGCCACCGACCTTAGCGATGATTCGCCTCGGTCGAGCGATACTCCGAGCGAGCCTCTAAAAGCCTAAGCCGGAACTCCTGAAGGGCCAAGTCAGGAAATCCTTTTTTACCTCAATGAGTATTCTTGTTGAGCAAAGCGGGTCAGGACGTTGCACTTTTGTCGTTTGAATCGGCAGTCCGCTTATGCGGAACGGGTCGTTACATTATACACCACTCAGAAAAAGTCTCGTCCTTGAGACTTCCTAAGCATAGGTCGTTCTATCGTACTATTGAATCTATCCCAAGCATAGCAATCAGTACCACTAAATTTTATTTGTTCGAACGGATCTCCTACTCGTTCCTTATGTCGTGTCGCATGTATGCTGAGTCGGTCTCATTGCGCCTTGGCGTGGAACATGTTGCTTAATGTGGGGTGTGTTACAATCTATCGTGAATGATGATCTAAGGCTGAGGCAAACTTATACAAGTCGTTATACTTGTTCATGCGGATATTCATTTGTACTAGCATCGAGATCAGCATATCGCGAGTCTGGATCATGCACATATTCGTAGTACACCTCAAACATATGTACGCCAACCAACTTAGCGATAGCAAAGTCTTAGCACTCAAGTTTCACATCTCATTGAGTCATGAATCGTGCATGTCATGCCCCGATCTCCCGCAGACTAATCGGCTGTCCCCGCTAGGCGAGAATCACTGTGTCAGCGCTCTTGCGGGATAATCGCTTGACCCATCTAGGAGTGATGCCGCACGAGCGTGAGCCGCGCCCGTGCAAGGCCAATCTTCATTGGCGGGCGGTAAGAGGTCTAAGCCACAGAGTCGCACAGATTATCCGAGTGCAGCAGAATTTTAAATGCATAGACGATTTGGTAACAAGTTCACTGAGTTGACAATAGCGGAAGCATTAACACAAGTTAAAGTAAAACAAACACTTTATTGATATAAACAAGTGTTACAGGTGGCGTATAGTGGAGATTATAAGTCGCTCAAGTCTCTCTCTCTCTGAAACAGTAAAAGCATGCCAAGTGGCTATATTGTGGAATAATGTACAGGCGATATTCCAATATTATGTCTTGTATATGTGCTTCAGTTCCGGATCGCAATGCTCCAAGGCTTCGAATTTACTCCACGCCTTAGCACGCACGAAGGAGGCATCCGCACCGAACGAGGTTCTTCCGTACCCTGTTAACAATCTGGTGGATTATCAGTACATGAATGCACTGGTGGGGAGGCTACTCGCTCGCTCGACAAATCCAAACAAGTAATATAGGTTTCGTGCACCAACTATTATATTGTCTTTATAGTTGCCTTAGGATCAGTTTCAAGGCAATATTGAATAGCCTAACTCGTGTGGCAGTGCGCCGTGCAATATAAGAGAAAACACGGCGAGAGTTACCAACTTACCATTTTTCCTTCCCTGTCTAAGGCAAACCACGTTAATTCAAGCGCAAGCATATATAAACATTCGGAGGCAATAGCATATACAAAAATTGTGTTATGAGCGAGGTTACACTATGAGAGCACGCGTTTAAACAAAATATCAGGTGTGTTGCATAAGATGTTCAAGTGCTCTTTATGCTCAAGTGTTGTTATACCATGATCGTTCAGGATTTTAGTTATTTTTGATGCGATACAATGACTCACACGAGGATAGCCGCTAAGCGATGATGACTTATCTATACGAACATGGGGTCACTGGCATAGCCATAAAGGACCAGGCATTTAAAAGTCGATTGCGAAATAGGGGGCAACGCAATGTACAAGACAATCAATTTTGGGCAATCTAGCGACACAAGAGGGTCGTTGCACGCCATCCCGCCAGAATAGGCGACTATATGGGTAGACGGAGAGTCCAAGGTAATATGCATTACCAAGGCCGAATACCGTGTATTGCTCTCCCCAAAGCCGGGATAGCATACTGGACCCTTCTTTGGGATTAGCAATACACCATGCATTCCTCCAAGGTCGGTACGATGGCGGTGCCCCACTGATCGTTCGAGGAATAAGGTACCTCGTGAACGAGTTATCCGTGACCATGCAAGTCTTGGGTCAATCTAGATTTTACGAGATGCATGAGATACAGGAGATACACGATGTGGTTGAATCTTGATTCGTGATCTGAACGGTATTGCTCCACGAACAGTATTGCTTGCCTTAATTGACAAGATTCTCGTCTAGTGTATAACATGCCTTGATGCATGACCCTGGTTCAGGGATTGACTTGGCGACCTAACGGTCCCGGATACTTGCAGGTTCATATCGCACAGGAGGACTATTCGATATTCTTCTGGCTGACTCGATGCATGCACGATACGTGATTGTGTTGTTATTTATGGTATAATCTCATGGTGGCAAGCATTGAGTCGAGACAACATTTCAAGTTAACATATAAGCAGGCAAGCATTGCATTCTAGAAAACTTAAGCATCCACGTTGGCTCGGGCCCGAAGGTAAGCCGAGGAGTGAAACCGTAAAGGGACTTACCTAGCGACATGATCTAGGGCCGTGCAGTGTGGCAAGTGAACTTTGCACTACTGAGTATACATATATCAATCTACTCGAGGCAAGCGGAGTCTAGTTGCACAAGGCAAAGGTAGCATACGAGTGTCACGACCCGCACCCGGAAATTCGGTCACGAGTGCGTGGGTACGTCCAGCCTACGCCGCAGAGTCGGCGGTAGTACGCTGTCTAGGTCATATCCACATTTAACTAGTCTAGCTCATTCATAATTAACATAGGCAAGATAATAATGAGAAACAGATACTTAAGATTGTAATTTAAATAAATGCGACAACAGATTCAAATGTTTTAGTACAGAAATTTAGAAGGAAATCGGGGACAAACCCGATTACTAAGATAAAGAGCAAAACTAAGATAACTACTGCTAACTACTCCGCAGGAGTAGCTTCCTGTGCGGGAACTGGCTCTGCAACTGTGTCACCTGCTGCCTCATAGGGGCCATAATAGGTGGGGGCAAGGTTCTCATCATCGCCTAAACAACAAATCCAGTCAGGAAAGGAGCAAAGTACAGTGCACAACAAGATTAAACTAAATATTTATGACAATTAAATTGAGCATCATATTGAGAAAGTTGCATAAAAGAACATCAATATCTCAGAGTTAATGCTTATAACAGGAATACGAGAAACCCGAAGTAAATGAGACAGGAAATGAAACTACAACAGTCTGCAAGAAATATAACAAGATCTAGAAACTAGCTGTGTGAACTTGTGTTTGTTTTAGAATACATAGTTGGCATGTAGGGGTTTATAAGGCTAATCCGGCCGTCATAAACGGCTATTAAACAGGAATAATCGAGATCCGGCTGAGGGTACAGTCGCGTACCAACAGCTATTAAACACGACAGGGGAAATGGGTAAACTACATGCCTTCTAGTATTCTCCCACCCGACATGAAAAACAAGACATGAACTCCAATATTCAAGACATGAATTCCAGTGTTCTAGCACTACGTGTAATCATCAATGGTACTAGTAAAGCAGGGAATTAATTATCACAATATAAAGATTAATTTGAAGTGCAGGTACTTGCTTGTTGTTTGGATCTGATTAATTTGGTTCTTGGGGAAATTTCCAGAGATGAGTCCAAAAGCTGAAATAGACATTACCATCATGCTCAGAAGATGTCAAATAGCTAAAAATGCCTGTCCTTGGGTCCAATTTGGAGACAAGGGCAAAAACGACAGTTTCGAGTCAAAACGGGGTCCGCCGGTGGGCCCGCTTTGCACCGAAAAACGTATCCGGGTCAAAGGTCTCCAAATTCACCAAACTTAGTGTCAACAGGTCAGAAACGCTGATACGAACCCAACGGAACTTCCAGATTTGGATTCCGATGAGCCGAACATAAAATCGCCCGTCGAGCGGGGCCTGTGGGGCCCACGTCACGCGATTTTGTCAATGTTCTCAGAATCGAACCAAACTTGACCCACAGGACCAGCGTATCGCTACGAGTCCGATGGCACAAGTTTCGTCTCGATCTGACGAATGTACAAGAAGTTAGGGCAAATTGTCGAAAAGTCGGATACGGGGCGATGTCCGCGGATACGCGTTGATTTCGGTGTGCACGCACACCCGAATCAGCTTCCGCGAAATCTCACACGTCCGTATCGACGACGCGCACGTATCTGTGAAGACCGTACGCGACCAAGTCGTCCCGTTTGGCGGGGCGCACTCAGTTCCGGGATAAAACAGGGTCTGGTTTTTCCTGTTTTTGGATCGCGGTGTGCGATCACCACAGGACGCGATGTCCCGAACAGTTTATCCGGGCACCGAGAGGGTCATCCAGGCTTCCCAACGCAATTTACGGAATCGAAAACAGAGCTACGAACAAAAAGTTACACGCACCTGAAGGGGACCCGAAAACAGGGTCGAGCCGAGTCCGACACGTGTCCGACACGACACTGTTACTGTGTCCACTGCACAGTACAAAGGGGGCTAGGGTTTCAGCCCTTCGGCGGCCGGAGGCTCGCCGGCGGGAGGCTGGAGGCGGTCGGGGGCTTCGCCGGAGGCGGCCGGGCTCGCTGGCGGGGGCAGCGGCGTGCGGCAGGCGGCGGGGACGAACCACTGCTGCTGCTGTTGCTGCTGCTGCTGCTGCCGGCGAGGGGGGGAGGTGGCCGGAGGCGGAGCTGGTGGCGGCGGGGGAGGCTAAGGCAGGCGGCGGCGGCGGAGCTCCGGCGCGGTGGCGGAGGAGGGCGAGGGAGCTGGAGAGGATCGAGGGGGGGTTTAAAAAGGGGAGCGGTGGCAGCGTGGGCCGAGGGAGGCGGCGGGGGCGCGTGGCCGCGGCAGCGCTGAGGGCGGCCGGCGGGTCCGACGGGAGACGCGGGGCCGGAGCGGGTCACGCGGGGGGGCTGGGTCACGGGTTAGTGGGTTCGGGTCGGGTCGGGCGGATCCGACCCGACCCGCTAGGGATGGGCCTGGCTCGGGCTCGGGCCCAATGGGCCGGGCCGGGCCGCTGGGCTAAAATAATAATAATAATAAATAATATTAATAATTAATTAATAATTACTTAATTAACAAATAAATAAATAAATAGTTTTAGGTGATTTAAAAATAGATCCGGGGTCCAATAAATTCCAGAAAAATTACCCTAAGTCCAGTTTTTTATTTTACACCCAAAAATATTATTTTCATAATATTTTAATGTTGTTTAATATTAATTAAAAATCATGTAATAATTCAAAACCCTGATTTTAATTTCAGAAAATTCCCAGAAAATTTCAGAAAATTGTGAAAAATCCCAATTTTAATATTTTTGAAAATCAGGGGCTTACAACGAGGGTCTGAATATAAGTAATATTTTATTTCAATGTTCTAGCACAAGCAATACAAGTTGGGATTATTCCCTTAGCTAGGTGCGTTGTATTCTTATTAGCATGCAAGGGTGATTCACCTAGCGACTAGCATGTATCGTTCCATATTTTAAGTGTGCCGGCTAAGCAAAGACAAGTTCACCGTAGCCACCCACCTTAGCGATGATTCGTCTCGGTTGAGCAATACTCCGAGCGAGCCTCTGAAAGCCTAAGCCGAAACTCCTGTAGGGACAAGTCTGGATATCCTTTGCCTCAAACGAGTATTCTCGCCTGAGCAAAGCGGGTCGGGATATTGCACTTTTGCCGTTTGAATTGGCAGTCCACTTGAGCAAAATGGGGTGTTATATCATACACCACTTAGAAAAAGTCTCGTCCTCGAGACTTAATGAGGGCAGGTCGTACTATCGCATTATGGAATCTATCCCAAGCGTAGCAATCGGTACCACTAAATCTGTTTGAACACAATCTTCTACTCGTTTCTTACGCTGTGTCGCGTGTATGCTGAATCAGTGTCATTTGCGCTTCAGCGCGGGACACGTTGCTTAACACAAAGTATATTTCAATCAATCTTGATTAACGATCTAAGGCTAAGGCAAACTTATACAAGTCGTTATACTTGTTCAGGTGGATATTCACTTGTACTAGCATTTGAGATCAGCATATCGCGAGTCTGGATCGTGCACATATTCGAAGTGCACCTCTAACATGAGCACGCCAACCAACTCAGCAATAGAGAAGTCTAAGCACTCGAGTTTCACATCTTCATGAGTTTTGGATTGTGCACACGTTCAAGGCGTCCCTCAAACATATGCATTCAACCAAACTTTAGAGAGAGTGAAATCGGACAAGCTACTTGCGAAAATCTCAAGGGCTCTTTCGATAGGGTCAATCCAATTCCATATCATTTCCATTCCAACTCAATCTCAAGTATTTGCACTACCGTTAAGCATGATCTATTTAGTTTACCGACTAGCGTTCCTCCATTCGGGTCAAACTTAGCACACGTTTTTGTTCCCAAGTCTAACCCTAAGTCTTGCTGCTCCAGTTGTAAAACTTTATTCAAGCAATATGGTAAAGTCGGTAACACAGGTTCATTCACTCGGCACAGGGTCGTCTGCCTAATTGCTAGGTCAGTATACAAGGTCATAGGTACAAGTTCAAGCACACGATACATCATTCAAATTCGCCGCACGATGCTCGCCCCAATTCCTAGGGTCAAACCATTGTTCATTTGCATGGGGTACTCTACCCAAGCTCGTTTCACTCAGATTTCTAAACATCAAGCACTGATTATCTTACTCTCAATAACACGTTCGTTTGCATGGGGGTTCAAGTCCATTCAGTAAAATCCTATGATATATCCAAGTTGCAGGACAAGCCTAATAATTTGCATAGTCTATCTCTCCAAACATATTTTTGTCAGAATCCCTATACATTCCAAGTTTAGTCCACCAAGCCAAGATTCAATTCTAAATCATTAGTTTAACTCTAGTTCGTTTAACCTGATTAGGTACCCATTCACGAAACCCTCAAGTGTGATTTATTTCAGGTTCTAGGCTAACTTATCCATCGAAACATTTTTGATTCACTTGCATTTCCAAATTTGTCTTATCGTATCGAACCAAAAGTGAAGATGATCTATTGGTTGTCATGCTCCGGTCTTCCACAAGACCGATCATCCTCGTTGGGCGTGACACATGTACGGGCATAGAGTTACACTCGCACAAGACAAGAACATTTGAATGTTATGGTTATCTTCGACATGATCAGATACCTTATATTTCCATTCAAGTTATGTCCGTTTATGCAGTAATTTTAATTCGTCTAGTAAAATTATCCAATTTCAATGTTACCGTTCGTTAATTCCATAGTCTACTTCTATCATTTCTCAAGCAACTAGTTCAATTATTCAAACTCAAGTCTATTCCATTTTGATACGTTTCATTCATCGAGTTCATTTTGAATAATCACTGAACTGAGTTCGATCATCCCCGTAGTACGTGAAATCACTACGCCGGTGCTCTCGCGGGATAACCGTTCTCGTTGGGACTAATTTTGAGAATTATCGTTTCGAACTTGATTTCAAGATCGTTCTTCCAAATTCTAAGCCAAATCCATTATCGCTCATCTCTTTCATCGAAACACAATATTCATTTCGAGCTAATTTCTTATTCAAGTGATATTGTATTCAAGTTCAATCCGTTTGTTTTAATCCAAAATCGCTTGTACAATCCTCAAGTTTTTAACAAGTTTCCTTAACCAAGATATCGATTTTCATTTTTGTGAATCATAATTCAATATAAGCCTTATCATTTGTTTCAAGACATTCTCAATTTCGTTCAATCCGACCATCGCACGAGACTTATGAATCCGTTTAAACATTTCTAAGCGATCCATACACCACTCGAAATTGAGTCATCCAATTTAATTCCATATCAAATCCTTAATCGATTCTTGTCTTCCGATACGAAATATTGTTCGAGCTATTCCCCAAAATCCAAGCATGATTCTCAATATTTGCCTAAGCGATAAATCCGAGAATGTTTTATCAGTTGGCATTCTAAGTCTGACTTGTCTTATTCCTGAATGATATCCCAATTCGTTTGCAACTTAGCTTGCACCAAAGGATCTTGGTGCGCGATACTCTACAAAACTTAGCCAAAAGGCTGTGTGCAAAGCTAATCGTTTGGGACAATATTCGATTACGTACTAACAAGTTGGGAAAACAAGTATAGGCATTTCGGGTTTGCACATAAGTCGCGATTCTAGCACGAGTCTAATCCCAAAGGGTCTAGCACAAGTTGGCACAAAGGTCATAGCATCACAATTTTGTACAAGCAATCACATCATTCAAATGTACTTTTTGAAAGTATTTAGACTCATTGTTGGAACATTCCGTTTGAGACATTGAGAGAGAGTGTGCACATAACCCACGTAGGAGCTTTCGAAACTGAGAAAATCGATACGAAGTCCAAAGGCGTATAGCCAAGCTTTGATACCAATCTGTCACGCCCCGATCTCCCGCAGGCTAATCGGCCGTCCCTACTAGGCGAGAATCACCGCGCCAGCGCTTCCATGGGACGATAGCTTGACCCATCTGGGCGTGATGCCGCACGAGCGTGAGCCGCGTCCGTGCAATGTAACGCCCCGCAACCGCTCGGAGCGTTACGCTGAGTAGGATTGAATAAATCAAATGCTGGTTACATTTGTTATGTTGGATTTTAGGAAGAAGGATTAATCGAGTTGGTTTCAATGTGCAGATGGCTAGCGGGTTCGATGGAACTCAGGTGTTCGTTCAGAACAGTACTGAATAGCTGGATGGAAGCGATAATGCCATCTTCCTTATTCCGATCAGTCGGATGATTTGGAGAGCACGGCCTGCTCGCACGGTCATACCAGTTGAGTAGATCGTGCTTGCATCGGACCACAGGTTCAAGGGATTGGCCGTATCGGCAGAACATGATGCCTAACGGGATCAAACATTGTGAGTGGGCTCTTTCCCTTCTCCTCTACTTCTTCATGCCTAATAATATGGAAAACATGTAAAAGGCTTGAATACTTGGGCTGAAACATTGGGAAACACTATACTGAGGCGTGCATAGAGTGTACGTCGTTGGCTTGGTAGGATTGTGGCTTGAAATAATTTACGCGTTGGATAGTTGGAGCTAGTGTTGGATTATTACATTTGAGGCAGTCGGTTGGATACTTGGGATTATACTTGGACAGTTGGAATGATACATTTGAGGCAATGGGAATATCGGGAATTCGGGCGAGCGAACGTGCATCCGTGCGCGAGTATCACTTGGTCGCTTTATCTTGCAAAGCGAGCAGTTGTGGTTCGAAACCGAACAACTGCATCGGCGAGGGTGTTGTGCCGCTTGATGGGGCATTGTGCCACTGAAACAGCATTGTGCCATGGGATTGCTTCAAGCATGGGTGTTGCACCAATTCGGACTCTGTGTTGAGAAGAGGTATTGTGCCTATGAAATACTTGATATTTTGGTGCCTTGGGCTATATTTTGAGGTCGAGATTTAGATTCCTTGGTTGGATATGTTGGAAGAATGGTTATGGATATTTGGTTGGATATCGGTTGAACGAGTCTAGGATCGCTTGGTGGGGCGAGAATGTTTCGATCCTCTCGTCATACCTACTGTGTCTGCATTGTCATGGACAACCTGTGTGGCACAGGGTTTGGTTTCCTGGAACGAGATGAGGCACCGGGGCACCGGGACCATTCTACCATGGAGGAAACAATGGGCATCGCACGATTGGGTGCAGTGCTGGTAGTCCGATACCACCAGGAGGGAGTAGCTGCCCAGCCCTGGATCGGGTAGGACTTCCCTATTGATCTTGGTCCGATCAATGTCCTTTATGGTTTTTAGCCAGTGACTTCATATATTTTAAGAGTTGGCTTGCTTTTCTTTTGTTGGTTTGGCTTTCGTGTAGGCGCGGCCACCTTGCCTCGGCAAGAGTGTGCACTTGAGATTGGAATATAGACTTTGGTTGAGGATGGATATTGAGGCGAGACTGATGGTTCGATATATTATCGTGCAAGCGATGGCATTGAGTAAGACGGTTTGTGTGTTAGTTTCCTTCGGGTTGGATATATATAAATGCTTGTCGTTTGGTTTGAGTTGAATGCTTGCATGCTTAAACTGCTTTAAAGTTTTTCTTAACATGTCATCCATATGCCATGAAACGAATCTAGGATTCAACTAGAAAAATCACCATATAACTGTGTGCATTCACTATTTTACTTAGTGTCGGCTTAGACGAGTGGGTTACCCCGCTCACCAGTACGGCTGTATACTGACCCACGTTTGTGGGCAATATTTTAGGTACGCAGGCGTAGTGGCGCTGCTTGGATATACGGGACAACATGTATGAACTGTAAGCACCTTTGTGGGCTAGAGAAAAGAGCAAGAGAATTTCATCGTCTTCATGGCATCGCCTTTGTGGCATTGCCTTCGGGGCATTTCATTTGGACCATATGTGAGAGCTTCGCTGTGTTTTACTCTGATGTGTGCTTGGTATATAAATTGGCTTCCGCTGTAACTTGGTTGTTTCGATGATAACTTTGGTGTTTAACAACATCGCCTTGTACGAGCGCAACTCCAAGCTCGTATGGCATCACGTCCTGATGAGAACGATTGTCCCGCGGGAGAGCTGCAACGTGGTGATTTCACGTTCAGCAGGGACTATTGAGCTTGCGGGAGATTGGGACATGACATGCAAGGCCGTGGTTCATTGGCTGGCAGTAAGAGGTCTAAGCCACAGAGTCGTACAGATTTTTCGAGAGTAGCAGAATTTTTAACGCATATGCGATTTGGTAACAAGTTCACTGAGTCGACAATAGCGGAAGCATTAACACAAGTTAAAGTAAAATAAACTCTTTATTGATATAAACAAGTGTTACGGGCGGCGTATAGCCGAGATACAAGTCGCTCAAGTCTCTCTCTCTGAAATAGTAAAAGCGTGCCAAGTGGCTATATTGTGGAATGATGTACAGGCGATGTTCCAAAATTATATCTTGTATATGTGCTTCTGTTCCAGATTGTAACGCTCCAAGGCTTCGGACTTACTCCACGCCTTAGAACGCACGAAGGAGGCATCTGCACCGAACGAGGTTCTCCCGCAGCCTGTAAACAATCTGGTATATTATCAGTACATGAATGCACTGGTGGGGAGGCTACTCGCCCGCTCGACAAATCCAAACACGTAATATAGGTTCCGTGCACCAACTATTATATTGTCTTTCTAGTTGCCTTAGGATCAGTTTTAAGGCAATATTGAATGGCCTAACTCGTGTGGTAGTGCACCGTGCGATATAAGAGAAAATACGGCGAGACTTACCAACTTACCATTTGTCCTTCCCTGTCCAAGGCAAACCACGTTAATTCAAGCACAAGCATATATAAACATTCAGGGGCATTAGCATATGCAAACACTGTGTTATGAGTGAGGTTACACTATGAGAGCACGCGTTTACACGAAATATCAGGTGTGTTGCATAAGATATTCAAGTGCTCTTTATGCACAAGTGTTGTTATACCATGATCGTTCAGGTGTTCAGTTACTTTCGATGCGATGCAATGACTCGCACGCGGATAGCCGCTAAGCGAGGATGACTTATCTATATGAACATGGGGTCACTGGCATAGCCATAAAGGACCAGGCATTTGATAGTCGATTGTAGAATAGGGCACAACGCAATGTACAAGACAAGCAATTTTGGGCAATCGAGCGACACCGGAGGGTCGTTGTATGCCATCCCGCCAGAATAGGCGACTATGTGGGTAGACGGAGAGTCCAAGGTAATATGCGTTACCAAGGCCGAATACCGTGTATTGCTTCCCCCAAAGTCGGGATAGCATACTGGACCCTTCTTTGGGATTAGCAATACACCATGCATTCCTCCTAGGCCGGTACTATAGCGGTACCCCGCTGATTGTTCGAGAAATAAGGTACCTCGTGCACGAGTTGTCCGTGACCATGCAAGTCTTGGGTCAATCCAGATTTTATGAGATGCATGAGATATAGGAGATACACGATGTGGTTGAATCTTGATTCGTGAAACTGTATTGCTCCACGAGCCCGAAGGTAAGCCGAGGAGTAAAACCGTAAAGGGACTTACCGAGCGACATGATCTAGGGCCATGCAGAGTGGCAAATGAATAGTGCACTACTGAGTATACATATATCAATCTACTCGAGACATAGCGGAGTCTAGTTGCACAAGACAAAGGTAGCATGCGAGGGTCTGAATATAAGCAATATTTCATTTTAATGTTCTAGCACAAGCAATATAAGTTGGGATTATTCCCTTAGCTAGGTGCGTTGTATTCTTATTAGCATGCAGGGGGTGATTCACCTAGCGACTAGCATGTATCATTCCATATTTTAAGTGTGCTGGCTAAGCAAAGATAAGTTCACCATAGCCACCCACCTTAGAGATGATTCACCTCGGTTGAGCGATACTCCGAGCGATCCTCTGAAAGCCTAAGCCGAAACTCCTGTAGGGACAAGTGTGGATATCCTCAAACGAGTATTCTCGCCTAAGAAAAGATGGTCGAGATATTATACTTTTGTCATTTGAATCGGCAGTCCGCTTGAGCGGAACGGGGTGTTGCAGTGCACACGTTCAAGGCGTCCCTCAAACATATGCATTTAACCAAACTTAGAGATAGTGAAATCGGACAAGCTACTTGTGAAAATCTCAAGGGTTCTCATTTTACAAATCACAAGGATACTTCTGATAGGTTCAATCAAATCCAAGTCATTTACCATTCCTACTCAAAATCAAGTATTTGCACTACCGTTAAGCACGGTCTACCGACTAACGTCCATTCGTTCGGGTCAAACATAGCCCACGTTACCGTTCCAAGTCTAACTCTAAGTCTTGCTGCCCTAGTTCTTTAGTTTGTTCAAGCAATATGCTAAAGGCGGTCACACTGGTTATTTTACTCGGCACAGGGTCGTCTTCCTAATTGCTAGGTCAGCTCACAAGGTCATAGGTACAAGTTCAAGTACACGATACATCGTACAATTTTGTCGCACGATGTTCGCCCCAATTCCTAGGGTAAAACCATTATTCATTTGTACGGGATATCCTACCTAAGCTCATTTCACTCAGATTTCTAAACATCGAGCACGGATCATCATATTCTCAATAACACGATCGTTTGTACAGGGGTTCGAGTCCGTTCAGTAAAATTTATGATATCCAAGTTGTAGGACAAGCCTAGTGATTCGTATAGTTTATCTCTTCAAGTATATTCGATAGAATCTATATCCCTTCCAAATCTAGACCACCAAGCCAAGATTCGATTCTAAACCTTTAGATTATAATTCCAAGTCGTCCATCCTGATTCATGTATCCGTTCACGAAACCATCAAGCGTGATTTATTCCAGGTTCTAGGCTAACTTATACCTGAAACATTTTTGATTCACTTGTATTCCAAATTCGTCTTATCGTGTCGAACCAAAAGTCAAGAAAAATTATGTGTGTTTATTGAAAAAATCGTTGTATGGGTTGAAGCAATCTCCACGACAGTGGTACAAGCGGTTTGATACCTTCATAACATGCCATAATTTTACCCGAAGTAAGTATGATTATTGCGTTTACTTTCATAAACTTTGTGGTGGAGGTTATATCTGTCTATTGCTTTATGTGGATGATATGCTTAATGCTTCAAAAAGCATGATAGAGATAGATAAACTGAAGTCTCAACTTAGCTCAGAGTTTTGAGATGAAGGAATTGGGTGGAGATAAAAAAAAAATTTGGGAATGGAGATTAAAAGGGAGAGGGAGAAACGAAGATTGTCTTTGTCTCAGAAGTCCTATATTGAGAAGATCATTGTTCGTTTTGGTATGGAAGATGCAAAGTCTTCTTCTACTCCCTTGGTTGATCATTTTAGATTTTCAGCCAAGTTATCCCCTACTATAAATAAGGAGAAGGAGCACATAGCTCAAGTTTCATATGCGAGTGCAGTTGGCAGCTTGATGTATGCTATGGTGTGCACTCGACCAGACATTCCGCAGGCCATAAGTGTGGTTAGTCATTTTATGGCTAATCCATGAAAGAAGCATTTGGAGGCTATGAAGTGGATACTCAGGTACTTGGAGGGCACCATTGACGCAGGATTGCACTTTGGTGTAGGCTTTAGTCAGGTCAGTGGATATGTAGATTTAGACTATGCTGGCGATCTGGATAGGTATAGGACAACTACTGGATAAGTTTACTCTGGAGCCTTGGAGCGCTGCGTCTGGAACTGAAGCACATATACAAGACATAATGTTGGAATATCGCTTGTACATCATTCCACAAATATAGCCACTTGGCACGCATTTACTGTTTCAGAGAGAGTGAGAGGCTTGAGCGACTTGTAATCTTGGCTATGCGACGCATGTAACACTTGTTCAATATCAATAAAGAGTTTGCTTTACTTCTATACTTGTGTTATTCAATGCTTCCGCTATTGACGACTCAGTGAACTTGTTACCAATCGCCTATGCGTTTATAATCCCGCTGCACTCGGACAATATGTGTGACTCTGTGGCTTAGACCTCTTACCGCCAGCAAAGAACCACGGCCTTGCACATGCGCGGCTCCACGCTCGTGCGGTATCACGCCCAGATGGGTCAAAACGATCGTCCCGCGGGGGCGCTGGCGAGGTGATTCATGCCTAGCGGGGACGGCCGATTAGCCTGCGGGAGATCGGGGCGTGACACCATCAATCTCCTGGCTCAGCAAGGAGCTCTTCAAGAAGGTTTTCTTTTTGAGTAAACAAATCGATATCTCTTGTACATAATGCCTACACGGAGCGGAGTACTACATACTTACCCACCAAGAAGAGTTTTGTCCTGAAAACTCAAGAATAAACTTTTCGATATCCAGAGCAGCGATAGTCCTCATCCCTCACAATCCTCAATCGAAAAATCTAGCAAACCGCAAGCACGAAAGCACAACTCTCAAGCAACAAATCAAATACAGAAAACTTTTGCCGACAACTTTGAGAATATCTATGGACTTATTGTATGGAACGTTCAACTCAGTAACGATATCAATGCACAAGGAATCGTCATCTAGGAACAGCAACAAAATGGGCGTAAGGCCAGAGGATCGAGTTGCTCTGATACCATTATATCACGCTCCGATCTTCCGTAGGAATTGGCCATCCCCGCTAGGCGTGAATCACTATGCCAGCGCTCCCGCGGGACGATCGTTTCCATCGGGACGTGATGTCGTGCGAGCCTGGGGTTACACCCGCACAAGGCAACATCATTAAAGTTGTGGCTATCATCGAATCGATTGAGTACGCAGCGGAGGGACAGTATTGCAAACAATAATCTATCTGAGTAAACGGGACAAGATCGAGGCACGAGGTTCTCTGAATACAATGGCATCGTTCCATACATTATGTCCCTCTATACAAAAGCAGCTTAAAACAATCGATACGGCTCAAGGCATCGAAACCAGATTTTCGGGTCCTGGAGATGAGGCACGCATATCGCTTCCTCGTACGATCCAGCACTTACGAACAAGCAAACTGTTGGTGGATCAGCACTTTGGAGAAAGTACTGGTGAGTCTAAAATCAACGAACAAAAGCAACATTCACTAAAACCAACATTAAGTAATCATATGATAAAATATTATATTATTAGTGATCTTTCTAGTTTTACCTAGGTTCTTTAAATGTAGCACAGGAACGGAGTCATATTACTTCTTTTGGAAATATCTTTGAAAACGAAAGGCAGTTCAATACAACTAAGCATACAAGGCAAATAGTTCAAGCACGATGTACCAATCAGGGTGTGTGCAGCGTGTCTCGTGAGCTATACTCAAGAACTCTAGGGTCAATGCAGTATTCAAGAACTATCATTCAATCAAGCACACAAGTTGAACTATCAATAAGATGTCGGTCCCCGAGAAACTCAGGATCAGTAGCAGTAATCCAGCTAACCAATGACTCATTTATCTGATGCTATTAGCAGTTATGACTCATGGTTCAGCTCTGCACTAATAGCCATTGTCCGACCGATACAAATGCATGAAACACTATCAGATAAACTCTAAGATGCACACGTTCATGAACAAACAGGCTATATATATATATATATATATATATATATATATATATATATATATATATATATATATATATATATATATATATATATATATATATATACTCTTTGTGTTTCTTACCTTTGCTAAACAGTTATCCCTGCAGCAGACATACAAGTTAACAACATATGCATATATATAAACATATGATTCTCTTTCCTTGTCCATCTTTGCATCAAACTGTTAGGTATGCAAGAAGGCTAGCCTAGCATGCTCCCTAACTACCTGAATACAGCTATCTCCATGAAAAAGCTAACTTCTCTAACACAAACTTAACTCTTCTCAACAGAAGCACAACCTCCCATCTGATAGCCACGTCCCCCTGGATCCCGTAGGACCGGAACATCAGGACGCACTATTAGTCTCACCCCATAAATCTTCATCCACCAGTCTAATAGCCACGCCCCGAGCTCAGGGCGCACTATTAGTCTCCCAACTTGTCTTTTAGCCCCCATTCCCTTCAAGCTCCTCGATAACAAGCATATCACATCTTATAACACGCACAATGTGACAATACAAGCTTTCAATACACATATCTCCTATCTAATAGCCGCACCCCCCTAGATCTCGTAGGACCGGAACATCAGAGCAGGCTACCAGTCTCTGTACAAACAAGACAAGCATTTACTCTTATAACAAAATGAGCATATATTCCATCAAGCTTTAGCATCCAAGACAAATAATTATATACACGATGACAAGAAAACATATGAAAGATCTATAATTTAAGCAGGCATAGTACGGGTCTATTTATCTCTTCAAGTTAGCATGTAGTTCTACTTTTTCTTTCTCTAGCATGGCAAGGTTCGTTCGATAGCTGTGTCAGTGTAACTAGCATGCAACATTTCTTATACTTAGTATGGCAATGGTTCTATCTCTTTTATGTAGGCAGGTTCTCGTTCTATCATGCATGCAAACTTATCTTATTAAGCAAACAAGCAATTCAAAAACTCAGGTTCATTATTAAGACATGCAAGAATCAGAGAATGAAGTTTCTGCCCACTCACCTAGATTAGTCATCTCCTGACTCAGCAAGGAGCTCTTCAAGAAGGTTTCCTTTTGAGTCAACAAATCGATGTCTCTTGTACATAGTGCCTACGCGGAAAGGGGCACTACAGTGGCCCTTCTTGCCACAATGGTAACACTCCGAGTCCTCGTACCGACCATTGGACCTTCTCCTGCTTTTGTCTCTGCCACCGCCTAGACCCCTATTTTTACCCCTTTTGCGGCTCTCTGAAACAAGCGCTTCTGAGTGGGATGTGGATGAAGTGGCCTGAGAACGTCTCTGCATCTCTTCATTCAGTACCCCGTTCTTGGTAAACTCCTGACTAACCACGCCTTCCGGAGCAGAAGCGATCATAGACACACTCGTACGGTCTTCCACGAGTTTAGCAATGTACACAGCACCCATAGTCCCTAAACCTCGTCGTCGAACTTGACTTCCATCGAGGATAGCCGGTCAACCATGCCCTGGAACTCACTCAAATGATCCGTAATGGATGCCCCATCTTTGTACCGCAGACCTATCATCATCCGGATCAGGAACAATTTATTTACCCCGAGCTTCTTCGCATACAAAGATTCCATCTTATCCCATAGTGTCCTCGATGCTCAATACTGGCAACGTGGTTGTACGCGTTCTCGTCAACGAACTGCCCGATGTACCCACACACATGTATATGTTCGAACTTTCAGTCCTCTGTGGATTTGTCACTGGGCCTAAAGCAAATACCGGCAGATGTAGCTTCTTGACAAATAGCAGATCCTTCATCTTACTCCTCCAATAATGATAGTTGGTACCTTTCAGGTTTACCATTCCCACCGTCTTCGCGTCCATCCTTCCTTCCTAGTTTTTCTTTGAACTCCTGACACCCTTCTGAAATTTCAGAACCTGGCTTTGATGCCACACTTTTGGGAACGAATATCAAACACAAATCGCAGACACAGAGATTTTTACGTGAATAACCTAGATGAAAAAAACCACGGGATGATCAAAGTCCAACCATGAAGAACCTCCACTAATGGAATAAAGAGATTACACCCTCTTCAAGCTCCTCACCGATCCAACACGGATCACCGCAACTCTTTGTAACAGAAAATAGATTACAACCACACACAAAAAATGAGAAATACCCAAATTGATCTCCTTCTTTGAAACGGCCTCAAATTATTTTTTTCTCCTCTCCAAAGTTGCAATGACACTCTTGCCACTTTTTTTTCTCTCTTATTTTTTTTCTCTTGTTGTTATATATTGCATGATACTTTATATAAACCCTTGCATGAATTAGGGTTTCCATATGGAAATATATGTATGGAAGCCAAAAATATTTATGAAAATCCAATTACATTCAATCATATATTTAATGAAAATCAAATCATAAATTGACTTGCCATAAATTGAAAATCCAATTATATGAAAATTTAATAAATGAAAGATCTAATCATAAATATATAATTAAAGTCAAAAATGAAAATTCAATATAATATTTTCTTAACATAAATGTTTCAATACACGACGTTCGATGCACCTTTTGAACTTTTTCGACACACGGATGACATTCGTTGCACTCCGAAATATTTTTCACATAGGTTAAAAAATTTACCCACTTTAACAGATTCCCCTCCCAAGAGGACAGGGTTTGAATCCCACTATATGGTGAACCCGTCTGATCTCACAAGAAGATTAAAGATCGGGACTGATATCACTTCTTCTCTTCAGTTCCTTAATATTAACAAAATTGTACTAATTAAAAAGGAAAAAAAATGCCACTTTTGTCCATATCCAAACAAAACTGATAAAAAAAAATGGAGCTCTCTTTTTCGTATAGGAAAAGAGGGGATAAAAACTAGAATATAACGATGACTAAGTTTTTATCATGGCTTCCATGTTGAATCAAACCGCCAAACTCTTTTAGCCCTCTCAAATATCTTCCATTTTCACACTTTTCTGTCCGCTTTCACACACCAGACATGCACTCTAAAGCACGGAACAGATTTTGAAAGTCTTGAGGACTATAACCCACTTGATACATATATACATGACATTGAGAATAATTATGCTACTCCATCCGCTTAATTATAATATAAGTGTGCGCTTTCACACCGCCACTTTAAAATTGAAAGATACAAAGACAGAAAATACAGATACTAATAAAACATTTACCAAATAGTAAAGAAAACAGTAGAGGCTTTTTAGTCTGACAATTACGGATGGTTATTAAGTACATCGATGACTTGCTAACTTTCGGTCAGAATTTGTTATTAGTGGAATACATAGTTGCTATTTGTAAAAGAAAAAAAATTGAAGACACGTACTATAAATTTTAGGAACTTGGCAACAATGTGTCAGCTTCTTTTATGCTGGATCAGTACTTGCATGCCGCCAATGGTGCTCCACACAGACACTTGTTATGGGCATAAACCTTCTTGTCAAAGAACGCGAAGCTGCCCCCAGTCGGTATCTTCCCGCACAGCTTGTTGTAGCTCACGTCCAAGTAGCGCAATTCTCCCCCCTCCGCCATCTGCTCCGTTACATTCCCGTAAATCTCGTTGTGACTGATGTCCAAGTTGTAAAAATACAGCACTGGGTACTCCACTCCACTGAGATCGAACGAGAACTTGTTCCTCCCGATAAATATCGTATTGGCCCGCTTCGTCTTTCCGAACAGCACGTACGCGTCCCCGGTCAGCCGGTTCCCCTGCAAGTTGATGCTGGAGAACGCAACGCCCCGGAAGGACCGAGGGATGGGTCCGGATAACCTGTTCTCTGACAAGTCTAGTTCGACGGACAAGCCTTCACCGAGGCTGCCGCATAGAGACGACGGGATGCTCCCGCGGAGCCGGTTGCCGTTGATAAGGATCTTCGTTAGGTTGACGAGGCTGCCTAGAGAAGAAGGGATGGCTCCCGAGAGCATGTTTTGGCCTAGGTTGAGGACTTGGAGGGAAGGGATTTGCGAGAGGAAGGGAGGGACCGGGCCGGAGACGTTGGTGCGGGTGATGGTCAGGAAGTGGAGGTTCTTGAGCTTGGCCAGCTGGGGAGGGACGGCGCCGACGAGGCTCGGGAGGCCCCGGAAGACGATGGCTCTGAGGAAGGGGAGGTCTCCGATGGAGGGAGGGATGGGGCCTTCCAGGTCGAAGAACGGGGTTTCGTCGTCTTCGTCCGAGAAGACGAGGAGGGTGACGCGGCCGCTGATGAGATAGTCGCACCCGACATGGGGCCAAGAGCAGCAGTCGTTGGAGGTGTCCCAGTTCGAGAAGACGGTGGAGGGGAAGGAGTTCTTGAAGGCGACGAGGGCCTCCTTGTCCTGTTTGTTGCATGCATAGGAATAAGGGAAGAAGAAGAAGAAGAAGAAGAAGAAGAAGAAGACGTTGGTGGAGATTGTTAGGAGAGTAATAGCCATTGTGTTTATTTGTAGCTAGATGGTGATCGGAAGAGATTGTGAGTGAGGAAAGAGCTCGCACCCCATTGTCTACTTATAACTGTTTCATTTGTGTTGACGGAAAAAAAAACATTGATAAGTATCAAAAATTTGATACTGTATGACATGTGGGCCTCTCGTTTTGTAAAGTTTTGATACAAACTACTGTATCAAAGTTTTTTTCTGTGTTGCAGTCTTGCTTGTTTTATATTAAGAAAAAATGTTTATTTGTCCGCAAACGAATTGGCTCATCCATCCGCATGGTACAATTATATTGCAACTCCTCTTTCCTCTGTTTGCATCATTCCATCGTGATTGATCTGTCAATAAAATTGTGTCATGTGACCGACGAACTAGTCCGCGAGTGAACAAATAAGCAACATCCTATTTTAATGCATGGCAGCCCATGTTCCATGTCTCATCCTTTGTTTGACTGATCAGGACGTGGCTTTACTAAGATGGGCGACTTATTGGCATGATTGACCGGAGTTTGCACCTAATGTCAATATTTTGCAGTAATATAGGTAGAAAATTGCATAAATTATTGAGCTATATGCCAAAAAATTATTAAATTATAAAAAAATCTATCTATTTTATATTTTTTCAATTTATATTAATATTTTATAACATAATTAGATATTGACATTTGACATTATAGGATCCAAATGTGACTGATCGTCTTTCATCAAGGAGTAGCTTGGTAAGCATTGAGGCTGTGATGCAGGAATATAGTCGATTTCTAACGAATCCACCGGTTGAACCGTATAATAAATCTTGAAGAGATCTCTGCCAAATTTTTTAAAAGAAAATTTTGTTAGTTTATGTACAAACTAATGTCAACTTTTGAATTTTTTATATGTCAACTTTTGACTTTAACATTTCATAATCCAGACTGCTACATGGTCCCCGGGGGCCATGTCCCTGCTGACTTGGCAGCCAGAGATGGGAGAAGGACTGATTTAGATGGTGGGACCCACGTTTGGAAAAAAGAGGGGAGAATTCTATTTTGTTTCAATTTTCAGAGACGCTGATTTTTTTTTAATTTAGTGACGTTAATATAAAACGTCGCAGGTAGTCGCTAATAGCGACGTTTGGCTTCGTTCAGCGACATGATTTAGTAAAATAGAAATCGATGTCGTTGGAGCGCCGCTAAACGTCGCTAATATTTTAATTATAGCGACGTTTAGCAACATTTTTTTATTCAAGTCGCAGTATATTAATATATTAGCGACGTTTAGCGACGTCTATTTAAGACGTCGATAAATTATTTCATATAAGGTTCAGGATTTCGTTCCCCCCCCCATTCTCTCGATCCAATTCCCAAATTTTTAAAATTTTCCCCGTCGAAGTCTCCACCCCCTTGTCGAAGTCCCCTCCCCCTCCCCCCGGGCGTCCTCCTTCCTCCGACGAAGTCCCCCCTCGTGCGGCTCCTATCCTCCATCGTGTCTACTCCCTTCCTCGTCCTCTCCTCCCTCCGGCGCGTCTCATTCCCTCCGGCAAGACTTCTCCCCTCCGACGCGGTCCCCTTCGTCGACCCCTCCCTCAAGCTCTCCTCCTCCCTGCTCGGTAAACCCTAACCTTGATCCGGAAACAACTAGGACACACACACAGATGACACAACCAGGACACATGGGCAGACAGACACACACACACACACACACAGGACACAACCATAATCCTGACACATATGGTACATGGACAGACACATACACATGACACAATCCTAACCCTGACAAATGGACAGACACACACACAAGACAACAATTTTAATTAGTAAAATTAGATAAGAATATATTTAGAAGAAAAAAAAAACGGTAATCTCATTTTTTTTTAATTATATAGTAGTAGAGATAGATATTAAAGTTCCTACCATTATTCAAATACTCTGAACTCATATTTATAAAAAGAAAACAAAAATCTATGATATTATTGAAAAATTAGATATAAATTTAAATTATATTAAAATAATTTTTAAATAATTTTAATATATTTTAATTAAAATTTGTTATAGATATATTTTTAGAACTTTGGACATATGTTTATATAATACCATGTAGTTGGGGATATGATACTATGGTACTCAAGTATCAATGAGTAAATTTGTGGGTAAGTAAATATAGATATTGAGTTACCAATGCAAGTATTATGTTACCAATGTAAATTTCTAAGTAAGTAAGCGATAGGTATCATAGTGATATGATACTATGGTACTCAAGTATCAATGACTAAATTTATGGGTAAGTAAGTATAGGTATTGAGTTACCAATGTAAGTTACTAAGGTATTTGATAAGGGTAAGAGATAAGTTTTAAGTTAAGATACCAAGTATGTGTTAAGGCATTGGAGTTGAGAGCAATGTAATAGGTAAATGTCTAGGTAATTGATTAAGATACTAGTAATATCTAAGGTATTCTAAGATACTATTATATATTAGTTATTTGTTTCTTTTATATATATATATATATATATATATATATATATATATATATATATATATATATATATATTGTCACGTCCTAGTCCCAAAATACGTAGGACCAGGAATACGTGACACATCAGCTACGCATTCGACTAGACTCTTGTCTGACTTGAATACGTATAAGCTGTATAATATAAAGGGCACTATCTAGATATCCCATAAATGTAAACCTCTACGTCTCAATCCACAATGAACAGAAATATACAAGAAGAGCTACATGTGCTAAAGTCGGCCTCCCAATAACACACAAACTCGAATAGACTCGAGAAGAGATGAGTCTACAAAACTAGGCTACAACAGCAGATGAATAATCAATAAGAATAATGTAATCATAATGCCGAGGGAAATGATATGAGTACCTGTTACAATGCCCGCAAGACGTGCAACTCCCTCAGTAACTCCAATGCTCCGTAATCATCTATGCTGCAAAACTGGCAGGGGACCAAGTCCTCAGAGGGATGTAACAAGGTACAAAAATACAGCATGCCAAGTATAACAGAAAGTACAAGTGCAATGTCAGGATACTCTATCATAACCAAACAAGTGTGACACAGTTTAAAGACAATGTTCGACGCGTGGGCTGTCCAAAATAAAATCGTAGCTCCGGACACGGAAACACACGGGACGTACCGCAGCTCCGGGCAAAGAGTCACACGGGTGATACCACTACACTAGATACAGGATAACTACATAAATACTACATATATAAGTGCGTGCAGAGGAGCCCAAACGCCTACTAACTGTCTTCCCCTTCCCATGCGGTCAACGATTGTGCGCTGAACCTGAACCTCTATCTAACAGTCTCGACACACAGAAATAACTCAACAGACGCGACCCTAAGGTCGTCCCAGACTCTTGTCATGATGTCAGTATCATGATACAGGAATCTGGCACGATCACAGTGTGTCCTGGGGTGTCGATATACTCAGGTACGTACATCGAGGTGTTACGAACATCTAACAATCATTCTAAGACGTTACGACGAACGTCTGCACCCGGTTGTGATCCGGACGCGAAATATCGATCGTAAATAAAAATACGCACACAATGTACATAAAGAAATAATAAATATCTGTAATCTGAAATACAGGGTGGCAAGGTACACTTGCCTGCGTCCGGCTGCTGATAACGGGGATCCGGTACCACGTCCAAGTCCTCAGATCCCGTAGTACCTAGAGATGAGATACAAACCCAAATCAACATCTAACACACGACAAACAGGGATGTGACACACATCTATACATATGCTCAGTCTCAGCTACGACTAACAGGGACAAGATGCTAGGGGGGTTGACCACAGTTGACTATCGGTATGACACATCAAATCAACTAGTCATATGTACACTATCATCGAACCATCCTCAAAACACAATTAATGATTATTAACCCTTCGTATCATAACATTGTTATCAAATCACAAGGTACTACTCTAATTTAACCATCTTTAAATTCCAATCCCCAAATTACAGATTAGTGGTTTTAGTCTACACACTAGTCCACAATCAACCACGTGTTCCTCAGTGTTCATCAACATTCAAAATATCAGAATCTTATTTCTCCATAATTTAATCCTCATTAATTTATTTAGTATTTTTTCCACCATGTAATATATCCAGGACATTTATTTAAAATCAAAACCTAAACCTCCATGAAAATCCTTTATCATTTTTATAATTTATTTGCAAACACTAAACCTAAACCTCCATGCAAAACATTTAAAAGCATTTTAATTCATGTAAATAATGAACCCTAACCTACATTAACCCTAAAATACATTAAACCTCATCATCAACACAATAATACACCAACAAGACATAAAACCCTAGTAAAATAACTCACATGAATATAAATAAAACCCTAGTTAAATAATAACACAATCTGAATATAAACAAAGAGAGGGGAAGGGAGTCGACCTCGACGTGACGACGTCGACCGAGGGTTGGCCGGAGAGGTGATGGTCCAATGGTGGTGGTGGAGATCGGGCTATGGTGGTGGTGGAGTTGATGGTGCAATGGTGGTGGAGGTGATCGGCTATGGTGGTGGTGGAGGTGATGGTGCAATTATGGTGGTGGAGATCGGCTATGGTGGTAGTGGAGGTGATGCAATAGTGGTGCTCGCCGGACTGTAGAGTCGAGGGGGGCAGTGCCGGAGCCGCGAGGAGGCTCTGTCATGACCCGCACCCAAAAAATTGGGCATGAGTCGTGGGTACATCCAGCCTACGCCGCAGCATCGGCGGTAGAACGCTGTCTAGGTCTACTATCTAGCTAACAATCTCACGCAATCAATATATAAACCTGTCAAGATCTCAACTCCAAACGGAGTAGCAATATCATAATGATAATCACAAATACTCAATCACGAATCTAAGCACGATAAGATAACACAGAAGGCTAACAACTATAAAGTCTAACCAACAACAACTACTACAACAACCACAACATCAATAATAATAATACAACATCCAAAATCATATACAATACAAGGTCTCAAATCCAAAATCGGAGACAAATCCGGTGCTAAAAGTTAATAAAAACAATAACAAGGTACTAGTGATCCTGGCTAACAACCCGAAAATCACCCCTAAACTAGAGGGTCCCTGTCTGCACCATCGACAGGCTCAGGTCCATAAAACGTTGGACACCACTCCTCCTGATACTCCAGAAAAAAATATGTCCAGTCAGAACTGGAGCAAGCACATCTCTAACAGCAGATCCAGTTAAATGATAAAAACTATAAAACAGTTGTAGCAAGTAGCAAGAAGAATGAATAAAGTATGAACAAGAAAATATGCATGTATCACTGGTGCATAAAGGTAAAGATGCATGAATATCAGAAGCAAGATAGTAATGACTGCAAGATACAAGAAATTTAAACTAAGAGTAAGTCTGTGCACATGAACGTGTAGTGAGTCCAGCATGAGATACATGTAATGAGTCAAGTCCAGAAACATGTAAGTGAGACCAGCAAGAAATGCAAGAGAGTCCAGACTATAAAGAATGAACTCGTGTCTTTGAAATACCTATTTTGACATGTAAACGGCTAGGAGGGTAAGTACGGCTCACCGCGCACTGGGTGCGCGGCTGCTATCATTCCAGATTATACCAGAGGGGGTGATTCCTGATGATTCCAGATGGGAATGTTTATATGTCTACTCGAGTATTTTCCCGTCCCGACTAGTACAAGTGAATCCAAGACCCTACACGTAAATCAAGTATGAGTCCAGCCAGAAACATGAGTGATGCCTGTAGTGATGCCTGTAGGTGATGCCAGTAGTGATTCCAAAATAGAGGCCAGAAACATGAAATATACGTGTCGCAAGTAAATGAATCCAGAAGTACCAGTTCGTGTCCCGTGTTGTGCCAGAAAAATCAGATGATACTATACTAGAAGCTGAATCATAATAATCATCAGATAATGAAAACTATCAGAGAATGTACTCACCTGACGTCCTGAGCAACTGGCGATCCGAACTGGTGTCGCAAGTACCTATTACGAAAAGCAAGGTTAAACAGGTTTCTAATGAGTTAAACAGATATAAAATAACTAAAAATAGGCTTCTAGGGTCGTTCTAGGTCAAACGGATAAAACCGGTAAAATATGGGTCAAAAAGTCAACTCTAGGTCCAAAAAGTCAACTCTGGGTCAAAACTAGGTCAAAAGTTGACTTTGGCGGTCAACCGGGTCAACTACGATCAACTCTAGGTCAAACTAGGGTGCCCCTAAAATTCTAGGTCAAAACTAGGTCATTAAGCTAATAAACCCTCAAACTCGCCTCCTTGAGATACCGGGATACCCTCGGTATCCAATACCTCAACCTACGCTATATACCCCGCCTATACCCGGTAAAACCTATGCTAGCACGCGTAAATATATACACATATATATATAAAAATTACTCTAATACTATTCTTAGGCAATTGTTCAAAAATCCCGCTCGAAACTCAATACCTTGGATATCTCAAGGTATTGAGATACCTTGATATCTCAAGGTATTGAGATACCTTGATATCTCAAGGTATTGAGATACCCTCCAATACCTCACTAACTACCCCTCTAGTTAGCTATTTAAGCATATAGATATACTCCTAGTTAATAATCTAGGCTAAAAAATATATACCTAACATATATATATACATACCTACGTATCTATATATATATATATCTATTCACACATACACACATATACCTATATATATACCCAAACTCACACACACACACACACACACATATATATATATATATATATATATATATATATATATATATATATATATATATATATATATATATATATATATATATATATACATAGCTATATATATGCATCGATCTAGCTATATGTATATATATCTATACATATAGATATAGATATCTAATTACCTATCTATCTATCTATCTATCTAGTTATCTAGTTATCTATCTAACTATTTATCTATCTAGTCTAGTTATCTATCTATCTATCTATCTAGTTATCTATATAACTATTTATCTATCTAGTTATCTATCTATCTATCTATCTATCTATCTATCTATCTATCTAGTTATCTATCTATCTATCTAACTATTTATCTATCTATCTAGTTATCTATCTATCTAACTATCTATAGATCTATCTATCTATTTATCTATCTACCTAACTATCTATAGATCTATCTATCTATTTATGTATATATATATATATATATCATTCTCTCTCCCTCGCTCTGCTGCTACATGCTCCTGCTGCGAATGCTGCTAGCTTCTGCTGCTAGTGCTGAATACGCTGCTGCTGACATTGCTGCTGCTGCTGCTGTGCAGTGCGCTGCGACGCGCTGCACACCTCGCTGCCCTTCGTACCACACACACATAAATACGCATACACACACACACACACACACACACACACACACACACACACACACACACATATAAATATATATATATCAACATACATATATGTATATATACACACAACTATATATATATATATACACACACACTAACATATACACTTACACACACATTCACATATGTATATAAGTACACACACACAAACACACAAGCACACACACACTTATATACACAAACACATATCTATATATATATATATATATACACACACACATATCTATATATATATATACACACAAACCCTTATATATTGTAAACCCCCTAATTTTCAAGAATTTTTTTAAATTTGGATTTTTCACAATTTTCTGGAAATTTCTGGGAATTTTTTGTAATTAAATTCAGGTATTTTAATTATTAAATGATTTTTAAATAATAATAAATATTATTAAAATATTATTAAAATAATATTTTATGGTGTAAAATAAAAATCTAGACATAGGATAATTTTCTGGGATTTTATTGGACCCCGGATGGTTTTTAAAAGCCATAAAAACTAATTATTTAATTAAACCAAGATAAACCCGGTTCACTTGAACCAAACCGAACCAAACCAAGGAGAACCGGACCTAACCCAACTCTTACTGGGTCGGGTAGGATCCGAATTGAACCCGACCCGAACCCGGATCCACTAACCCGCAAAACCCTTTCCCTGACCCTCGACTCTTCCTCTCCGGCGCCGCTTCACCTCCGGCCGCCGTGTAACCGCCGGCGACTCTCCCACTTCATCTCCCTTCAACCTCCGGCCGCCTCCCTTCCTCTTCCTCAACCTCCGACGAACCCTCTCCTCGATTTCCCCTATTTAAACCTCACCCCCGACCTCCGGCTGCCCGATTCCCCTCTGCCCTAGCCGCCCGCGACGTCGCCACCCGACCCGCTGCCCAGCTCCGCCTCGCCGCACCGCCCCGGCCTCCCCTGACCCGCAGCACCTCCTCCAGAACCCTAGCCCCTCGACCACCTCCTCCTCCCTCGACCAGACAGCCGTCACCAGCCCCGAGCGCCCCGCAGAGCCCTCGCCAGCCGCCCCCTCACAGTCCTCCTTTCTCCCAGCGCAACCACCCTCTCCTGGCCCAGCCACCGCCCTCGCCGCGCCTCCTCCGTCCAGCAAGAGCAACAGCAACTGCGGCAGTAGCCCGAGTCGCCTTCGCCAGCGAGCTTCTCGGGCGAGCCCTCAGCCGTGCCCCAGCTCCGGCGAGCCCCTCCGGCAAGTCTCCGGCCGTCAGAACCTAAACCCTAGGGCGGACACGGCCTGACACAGGGCACAGTGTCCTTGGGTCGTGTCGGACACGAGAAAACCCTAGTTTCCGGAGCCCTGTTCAGGTACTCATATCTTTCTCCTCGTAGCTCTGTTTTCGATTCCGTTTGTTGTATCGCATAGACTATGTGACCCCCTCGGTGCCCGTGCAACCCGCTCGGTGCATCGCGTCCTGTGGCGATCGCGAACCGCGATCCAAAAACAGGAAAAACAACGTCCTGTTTCACCCCGGAACCGAGTACACCCCGCCAAATGGGACGACTTGGTCGCGTGCGGTCTTCACCGATACGTGCGCGTCGTTGATACAGACGTGCGAGATTTTGCAAAAGCTGATTCGGATGTGCGAGCACACCGGAATCAGTGCGTATCCGCGGACACCGTCCCGTATTCGTCCATTCTGGAACACGCGATAACTTAGTGTACACACGTCAGATCGAGACAAAACTTACACCATCGGACTCGTAGCAATACGCTGGTCCTGTGAGCCAAGTTTGGTTCGATTCTGAGAACGTTGACAAAATTGCGTGTCGTGGGCCCCACAGGCTCCACTTGACGGGCGGTTTTGTGATCGGCTCATCGGAATCCAATTCTGAAAGTTCCGTTAGGTTCGTATCATCGTTCCTGACCTGTTGATACTAAGTTGGACAGATTTGGAGATCTTTGACCCTGACGCATTTTTCGGTGCAAAGTGGCCTACATGTGGACCCCGTCTTGACCCGAAATGTTATTTTTGCCCTTGTCTCTAAATTGGACTCAAGGACAGACGTTTCTAGCTGATTGATATTTTCTGGATCTGATGGTGATATTTGTTTCAGCAACCAGAATACTCCCTGCAATCCCCACTGAAGTCAGAGCTACAATTGGAGCCGGAACCCCACGCAAGTGTACATTGCCAAATCTTGCAGTTTTTGCTATTTATTTCCTTGACATATATACTTGTTGTACATGTTTCAACCTAGGACCGTGTGACTTACTTAGCGTCCGATTATAGTCGGGTGCCAACCCCGTACGCGGAGTTGTGTAAAGTCACATAGACATGGATATCATGACCCTTTGCATTCTCGTACTTGTTTTATAAAGTACTTTATACCCAGGACACCTGACACTATTTATGATACAGAATTATCCTGAGATATTCATGGTGATTTTGTATAGGATACCGTTTTCATGACTTATTCCTTTGCTTAGATATTATATGACTGGATGCATTAGTTATGATCCTGTATGGCATGGACATGAGACGTCGTGGACATGAGATGCATGATTACATTGGGTGGGGAGAGTCACATAAACTACAGGTTGATTATATATATTATGCCGGCGTCTTAGTCTCACTACGAGCTAGACAACCACATGATATCACTGCTACCGGCTCCCCGACACAGAGCTTGTAGTGGTTTCAGCCTGATTTCTAGTGCTACTCTTATCTTTCATATCACTTAGATGGTTATATAGTCTACCTTATTGTTTCATTTATTTCCTGCACTACATTATTATGGCTTGAGCTTTCTTGTACCTTGCTATGTCCCCTGAGGACCTGGATCCGGATTATGTCCCCAGGACTAGCAGACGAGTTTGACCCAGAGATATACAGGACAGGAGAATTAGCAGAAGCAGGAACAGTAGCAGGCACTGGAGCAGTACCAGATCCAGTAATCGAGTGACATATACGGTATCTTCTGAGTATATACTGTTTCTATACTCAGTATTTTCTATGGTTATCTTATTTCTTGTATCTGACAGTTGTATCAGACTTATATTGGGTTTGTTCCCTGATTTATATACTTGTGACTTGATGATGATGTATATATTTTCTTTTGTTGATTTTGATATATTCTTTTTGTGGATGAGAATAGTATACCCTGACTGTTGTATTACAGCTTAAGTACGCCCCAATGGATCCATTAAATTGGGTTTGTCTATCGGTGTGTGCTGCTAGCCATTGCCACGTGTCCAGTCCCTCGATATTTTGGGACTGGGGTGTGACATATATATATATATATCTACACACACACACACACACACACACACACACACACACACACACACACACACATATATATATATATACATATACACACACACACACACACACACTCAAACACACACAAACACTCACACTACACACTCACACCTATACACAAACACTCACTCACACTCACACACACAAATATATATATATATACACTCATACAAACACACACACACACTCATACATATATATATATATATATATATATATAACCATACACACACACACGCTCACAAACACACACTTACTCTCATACACCCTCACACACACTCTCACACACACTAACACACACACAACTACACACACATAAACATATATATATATATATATATATATATACATGCACACATATATATATAGAAATACATACACATTTATATATATACACATATATATACCTATAAACACAATACACACAACACACAACACAACGCACAACGCTCCACCAACACGCGTCCAACGATCCCTATACGCACAAACACATAAATATATATATAATATAATCCGAGAACTCTAGCACACACTCTCCGAAGCTAACCCAACACACGCACAAGCCCGAAACTAGGAAACCAAGTTGAAATGGCCGTTCAGTCATTTCGACGAATACGCGGTGTGCGGTTCGAAAAACCTTCTGAAACGCATACCAAACCAACTCGGAATCGGCCCAAAATTTATCCACGGGTTCTAAACGATGTCTAGATCCTAGAAAAAATGCTAACTCGTCGATTCTAGGCCCGTGGCAAAAACGCGCATGCACTTCGAACCGGCGACGACGAAAACCCCAAAAACGTCCGAAACGTCCGTTTCTCCGCGACACGACTTCACGTGTCCGAACGGAGACACGCACTTACCCTCTAGACACCCGACAACATCTACCTAGGTCCGTCTAACCTAGGGCATCACCCAAAATTGGGCCAATTTCGGATTCCACCCGAAATTGACACAAAACCTAGTGTCAAAGTCTCCAAACACAACCAAATTAGTTCTAACTTTCTTCCACGGGTAGGCTTAGAGTCTAGGAAGATTCTAAACCACTAATTATATTACATAAGAGTAATTAGCAAGAAGAAAGTTAGGGTTTACCTCTTGGGAGTTGGAATCATAAGCCAAAGTCTCCAAAAAGCTCCAAATCTACCACACCAAGCTTCCAATCCAAGCTCCAACACCCAATCTAAGCTCTACCCACCTAAGTTAGGGAAAAAAATAGTTTTAGAGTTCACATCCAAGAAAAATAGAAGAAGAAAGAGGAGAATTAGGGTACTTACTTGAAGTTGGGAGAAGGAAAGAAGAAGAAATGGAGAATGGAGAAGAAGAAGAAGAAGAAGAAGAAGAAGAAGAAGAAGTAGTGAAGAAATGGGGGGGAGAGCTGCTGTAATCGGGTTCCAAGTCTGGGAATAGGCCGGCCATGGCATAATAAAGGGTTTACAATAAGTCCAAAAGACCAAAATGCCCTCCACTCACTTGGGTTTGGGTTTCGGGTTCCAAAAGTACTCAAACTAACTCCCAATCTCTCCAACTAACCCACTAAAAATATAATAAATATTCTAAACCCAAAAATAGGTCTCACAAGGGTGTGGGTTGGGTCGAACATGGGTCCACTAGGGTCTAACATGGGTCCAGGCTGTAACACCCCGTTCCGCTCAAGCGGACTGCCGTCTCAAACGGCAAAAGTGCAACTGTCCCGACCCGCTTTGCCTCAAAGGATAAGCAAAGGATATCCAGACTTGTCCCTAAAGGAATCCGGATTGGACTTTCAGAGGCTCGCTTGACGTATCGCTCTACCGAGACGAATCATCGCTAAGGTGGGTGGCTACGGTGAACTTGTCTTTGCTTAGCCAGCACACATAAAATCTAGAATATTCTTGCTAGTCGCTAGGTGAATCACCCCCTGCATGCTAATAAATCCAACGCACCTAGCTAAGGGAATAATCCCAACTTGTATTACTTATGCTAGAACATGAAAATTGAAATACTGCTTACATTCAGACCCTCGCATGCTAAGTCCCTAACGGCTTCATCTCTCGGCTTACCTTCGGGTTCGAGCAAACGTATTTACTTATGTTCCTTAGAAACGCATGCTTGTCTGCTTGTAATGTTGCCATGTTTTCATCCAAACCCCGGGAGACTACTACGTAGTCGTTCCGTGCCTGAATGAACCTGCAAGTATCCGGGACCGTTGGGTCTCCAAGGCAATCCCCGAACCAGGGGCACGTATCAGGGTAACGAATACTGAACGTAAATCCTATAACGTGACAACTGAATGATAATCACATCAAGTCTACATCTGAATGAGAATCACGTCATGTAAGGAACGAATCTCAGCTCTTGGAGCAAACGCTCGTTCAGATCATGAATCATGGATTATCATTCAAGTTGTGGATTTGAAACCGACCCTGACCTGCATATTGCGGACAACTTGTAAAAGGTGATCTTCGGATCTCGTTCCACGGGCGGTCACTGGGGCACTGGGACCGTTCCGATCCGGATGGAACTTCACGATAGTCTTACGCATCTGGACAGGATGGTCTGCAACCAACAATGAATCTTTGTTGCTTTCCATCCTTGTTCAAGACTAAACAGTCCTTTATGGCTATGCCAGCGATAAACGTTCATATAGATAAGTCATCCTTGCTTAGCGGCTATCCGCGTGCGAGTCATTGCATCGCATCAAGAAACAACTGAACACCTGAACGATCATGTTAAAACGACCCTCATGTTTGCATATGCTATGCCTCCTGAATGTTATACTTGTCCGTGCTCGAATTAACAATGTTTGCATATGCTGTTGCCGACTGCAGCTGCTGCTGCAGGCGAGTTTCCGGCCGGCCGACGACGACTCCGCCGCCGTCCTCCCGCCGTCGACCCGCCGTGGACCCCCTGTCACCCTTCCTCAGGTATAAATACCTGTATATACATGGATTTATGTATATTATTAAGTATGTATGTACATATATATATATATATGTATATATATATGTGTATAATTACATATATATATATATATGTTTATATATAATAAAATATATTATATTAATTATACTGTATATATACAGTATACTGTAGATGTATTATTATATATATATGTATTTAATATATGTATAAATTATGTATATACTTATATCTACATATATTTATATATATGTATTATTATATATATATGTATATATATGTATAATGTATATGATTATTATTGTATAAATTATATGCAAATATGTAAATATACATATCTATGTATATTTATATACTTATATATATGTATATTAAGTATAAATATCTACTATATATATATTTACATATTATGTAAATATATATTTATATATATATATATTTATATATAGTATATTATATGCATTTATTTCTGTTTCCTATATATATATATCTATATATAGTATATATAAATATATGTCTACATATATTTATATATAATATATAGTTATATAAAATATGTATACTATATATAATAACATATTATTTATATGTTATAATTATACTATGATTATTATTAATAAATATTGCTGATAATACAGCTTATATTTATATGTATATTTCAAATTCTTGCACTGTCTTTAAATTTATTATATATATTATTATATATGACAGTGGTCACATATAGACCCTGACAATAATTATATTATAAATACTGTATATAACAGTGGTCACCTATAGACCCTGGTATTAGTGCTGGATATTACAGCATTTATATTTGTATTTAAATTCCTGCAAATGTCATTTTCTTTTTATATATATATTATCTATATATATATATACTATACAATACTATATAGTACATAGATATATATGTATTTACTTTTTGCCCTGTCATTTCAATTTATTATATCAGTGGATACACCCTGATAATATTATAGTACTATATATAAACAGTGGATATACCCTGCTATTATATAAATTTACATTTCTGTATTCTCTTTTCTGTATATATATATGCTATATATATACTACTACTACATACTATATCTATAAGTATATATATATACTATATATATATATATATATATGTGGTGTGTATCCTATATATACATAGGTATATATATACTTTTACATTATACCCTGATAATTCACGAACCTGTATATTTTAACAGTGAATATCTCCAGCACAACCAGTAACCCCTGTCACAAGCAACTGCAAACCTGACTGTGAGATCAGGTTACCAACACTATCAGGGAGTAGGCAAGTATACCTTGCCAAGTACTGTTTAAATTCTCAATATTGTATATGCTCTTGTTTCTGTATTTCATATACAATGATTACCTGAGACTGCCTTGGGTACAGTCAGTTGATATATTGACATTTAAAATAATATTACGGACTCACCAACAATTATGAGAGTATTCTAATATTCTCCTAGACCCTATCATGGGAACACGCAACATGGTTGCAATGCATATTGGGATGCGAGCTGCGTATTTGATTTGCTACCAATACGTGTGACCCGCATCACGGATTAGAATAATTTAGGAAATGTACGACTTGACATTTAGTTACATTGGGCGGGGAGAACGACTAAAATACGTATGGGACACCCACCTCTTTACCATGTGCCGCACTCGACGGAGTGATACGGATGATATATGTATATATTTATGTGACCATTCTCATCGTAGATGGAAAATTGTATAGTGCCCTTGAACGGGGGCATATGTGGCATATACTAGCCTCTCACTACAGATTGGTGAACTACGTCAGCATATGTCTAGCCACACATTTCCCATACGTACTAGGTTATCTCAAATTGCATTTCACATAGATGGTTAGCACCCTGTATTTATTTTATTCAGTAATTTCTATTCAGTATTTACATACATGGCATATTGTTTTCCTGTATCTTGTTACGTCCCTCTGAGGACCTGGTTCCCTGCCAGGTTTAGCTAAGACATTCCACCCCACAGTACCTGGACCTTGACAAGAGTCTGGACATGCCCTTGAGATGGAGTTAGAGGAGATGCCGTCAGAGTCTACCTGAGTACCCCTGGAGTTGGAGCTACATATTTTGAGGATGTTGTGCTAGTTTATCTTATTTCACTTCTGCTTACTTTTTGTAGTGGGATTGTTCCCACCTGACTTTATCTGGGTTGTATATGACATTTCAGATATAGCATCTATATATTCAGCACTTTCCCTGTTATTCTTGTGGATGAGATAGATTTACCTGTAATTAAACTTGTAGAATTTTAGGACAGCGTAGCACATCACTTTGGGTCCATTAAATTGGGTATTCCCTTAGTGACGTGTCAGCTGGCCAATGCCACGTGGCCTAGTTCCGTATATTTTTGGGACTGGGGCGCGACACGGTTTTAGTGGTGGCCCATGCAGGTCGAGTTAATTGCTAGTAACATGATATCATGTTCAACAAACCTGCAATAAGATAGGAATACTAGGTCTCATCCACACTGACTTCATCCATAATTTTTGCATCCTGCTTGATTATCATCTATTAAATCCTTCGTACTTTTCTCAAATTTTCTATCTTTTTCAGAAATATGGACATACCCGGGGAAACTGCGATTGATGGAACTGACCAAGCAGCAGACCTTTCGCCAGATGTCCAAGGGACACCAATCCCGAGAGACCAATCTCCGAGAAGGATGCTGGTCAATCCAACAACCTCGTACCTTCACCAGGATCTGACCCAAGAAGCAACACCAGTCCAGCAAGAAGGGCAACCTTCTCAGGCACCAACACTGCAGGCAGAGATACCTTTGTCTCCACCTCCAGTTCTCGCAGCCCTGATGCCACAACTTGAGGAACAATCTCAGATGTTCCAAGCCATATTGCAGGCTCAGTGGCAACAGAATGAAGTCCTGAGACAATGCTTGATGACGGTTCTGGAGAGGACAACTGCTCTAGCACCAGCCCCTATCCAACCAGCTAGCACTGTTCAAGGCTTTAGCCGGATGAGCCCGAGAACTTTTAAGGGCAATAAAACTCCGGAGGAGATCTCAGACTGGATCTCCAATACGGAAATACTGCTAGAAGGTTCACAACTTCACCCTGACCTATGGATGACCGCAGTAAGGACCCTACTCCTCGGCAATGCCCATCACTGGTGGGAATCTATCGAGCGCAGCACCGGCAAGAACCATACTTGGGAACAATTTCTGGAATATTTTAATGCAAAATATTTCCCAGCCACGGTCAGAGATGAACTGTACTTCCAGTTTCTGCATTTGGAACAAGGGAATATGACCGTCGACGCCTATGATGCAGAATTCAGTCGACTAAGTCAATTCGGTGCCATCCTAATACCAACCGAGCTGAAGAAGGCCCTAAAGTTCCATCACGGCCTTACCCCCGAACTCCAAGGGTATACTACGGCACAGTCGAGGATTTCATACGAAGAAGTTCTTTCAGAGGCAAGAATACAAGAAGCCATTGGTCGAGAAGCAAGATGTTCAAATCCAACCATACTAGCCAGAGACCCGACTGGAGCAGGAGGACCAATCCGTCACCAGAGAAATCAGGCACAACACAAGACGGGGCCATATCAATACAAGAAACTTTTGACTTGTCACCATTGTGGCAGGCAAGGACATTATGCCAAAAACTGTCGAATGAAGTATAGACTATGCCTGATATGTGGAGATAATCAGCATAGGGCCAAAGACTGCCCACAACACAGAGAAGCAACACTCCAGCATGGGCAAGGACCAGTAGCACCAGCCCAGAGAATGCAACTCCCTACTAGAGGTCAGCATTCCCCAGCATCTGGAAGATTTCAGAGGGGACCACCCTTAGTCACCCAAGACACGCAGTATTGCCTAGCCAGACAACAAATCGGTAGACAAAGGCACGAGCAGGCCTTTGCACTAGCTGCAGTTGCAGAAGAACTGGAAGGTGAAACCATTTCAGGTATCATTATAGTCGCATTATTACCAGCAAACCGCATTATTTGATTCTAGAGCTACACTATTTTTCACATCTAGTAGTTTTGTACCCATGCAAATAGCCAGGTTTACCGGAAAAGGCATTATTCCAGTTACCAACATTACTAAAGCCTGCTTGTCAGGTATAGAAGAGTAATGAGGACGCGATTCTTGGTACTTCCAATACCAAACCTCGACGTTGACTTAGACTTGGACTGGCTAAGCCAAGTACAAATACTATCCTAGACTACAGGAAGAGAAGCGTCATCCTTAGACCACCAAGTTACCCATTCAGAAATAGATAGTACCGAGGATAGCAAATCATATTGGTTAACCCTAGTCACCTGATGACTTATAGTATCCGACCTAAATTATTTTCCACCCTTAAATAATGGTCAGGACTAAGCAAAAACAGATACGTAGATTGCTAGACATTGATAGCTAGACAAAACATGTGAATGTAGTAATAGTTGGGTACTAATAGATTTAAGGTATATGACTTATTAGGGTAGTCAGTAACTTCTAGTCTTGTGTTTTAACCAATAGATTAATTACAGCTAGTATTAAGATTAAACAATTAGACTTAAGGAGAGAGGGTAGACAGATGTTAAACTATCAATAATATGCGACCTGTTGTAAACCTGGTGATTGGGTCAACTAGCAACCTAGACAAGGAGTTAGATTAATAACTGTAGAGATTATAGAATCTTGTCTTTTTGGAATTTGAATTGTTTTATACTTCTCACATCATAATCTAGCATACTTATATTTGCTATATTACCTTAAATTTATGCTCTGCTATTATAGCCTAGTTTTGTAAGCTTATTCTTATCAAGCTTGTTCATTAAATTATGTATTATTGGAGTACTACACTAATACATTTCAGAATCAGTGTATGACGGTCTGATCAACCATAATGCACTTGATTCGCCTTCGCATAATTACTTTACGTGGATTAAAATATATAGTGATTAGTAGACATATGTGCTTACCCTCTGCGCATATCGTATCAGCTACATAACTGTGCTAAATACGAATATGTGAATAGGGATTACTAGAATAGCACTTCCATCCACAACTGTCTTGGCAATTCCCATTTGAATTCTTTAAACACCTTGAATCTCCATACTTCTAATCTATTACCCCCTTGAACTCTTGATTACTGCTTTCAGTCTTCCCTTATTTCGGAAGGAAGAAACCTCGTACTTAGTATAAATACGAAGTGTATTGTTTCTGTAGCCATTTCTATTTGTTTCTTGGGGAATTACCAAACCCTATTATTAGATTAGATTGCAGTTTAAAACTATTCTTATTTTTCTTAAAATGACTTTCGTTACCTACCTTACGTTGTATTACGTTCCTCTAGTTCATATTGCATGAAAACATCATGCACCAGGCAAATCAACCTGAGAACGGGAAGAGGATATTCGATAATGTTTCCCCCATCTATTTCCATATCAGGGTATGTCCAAATATTTCAAATCAAACTTCAGCTCTCTATGTCTTGATATTTCGAATCAATCAATCTTTCGTTCTCATTATATGTGTGTTTTTATTTCGAGGACGAAATATTCTAAGAAGGGTAGATTGTAAACTCCCTCGACCAGATTTCAGTATTTTAATATTATTTTTAGTTAATTAGAATTAGTGCAAATTTTTTAAAAATTTTATTTACTATATATTCTATTGATTGTGCACCTGTTCATTACACAATTAATTAGGGCCTCACACTAGCTGTTAACCCTAAACTAATTTCACATTCCTGCCCTAGGCTTGCTAGACTACATTTTCTGTATTTTTAGCAACTCCCAGAAACCTCGTTTTGTGCTTCGTTTTAGTCGCACAAATATCGTTACAAACGTACGTATTTAATCCCTATTTTATTTTCTGCTCTTTACCCATCTCTGTACCTTAGGGATTTGAGGACCAGTAGGCACCTATTTTGCCCAAACAAAAATACGATAATATTCTACTCTAATTGTATTACAATTATCGTATTGACACCGTAGAAAAATTATGACCCTAACTGCCCCTAAATAATTAGTGAACACCGTGCGCAGTATTTATTAAATAATAAATACGGTGACCCGTATCACCTGCAGAATCAGAACCTGCATCTGCCCAGGCTCACCCCACACTGTCCAAAACACTTCCCCAGCTTTTCCTCTCAATTCTGTAAATTTTAGTAATTTGTAGAACCAGGTGATTTTCCAGACAAATTTCATAATTGCGCAATTTCCCAATTTTTGGACTTTTATGTAATTTATGAAAAGTCAAGGGTTTTTATGTAAAAATTCCCATGTGAGGTGGCATTACCTCATTGGTTAGTGAATAGGTGGAGTAGGACCCACAAAATATCAGATTATTATCCATAAATATCTGAATTAGATATTTAATTAATGAAATTACTAATCTACCCTAAACAATTAAACTAATACCATTTATATCCTAAACCCTAATCCTATTTAAACCCTACCCAGCCTCATTCCCGACCATACACCACCGCCCCTCCGACCACCGTACCGCCGCCGACCACTTCGCCACATCCCTCCCCTTCCCTCCGACCACTGCCACCACCCGCCGGCCGCCGCCTCCGCCTCCAGCAACGGCCACAGACCCGACCCCCCAACACTGCCACAGCAGCCTCCGACCACCCGACGTCCTCCTCCGCCACCACCCGCCACCGTGGACCTCCGCCACCACCCCCATCCGCTCCGCCGTGACTCCCTTTATCCAACCATCACCGCCCCGTCCCTCCACGACCACCACAGCCTCCGCCATCACCCCCGCAGCGCCACCACCGCCTCTCCCTGCCCACTGCTCGAGCCACCTCCCGACCTCCCTAGACACCGCCTCCACCGCCTCCGACCACCGCCACCCACCCCGAACTGTTCGCCGGCCCTTCCTCCTCCGCCCTGACCGCCTGCACCGCCGCCCCCGCCACCGCACGCGGCGCTGCAGCCGCCGCAAGTTGCTGTTGCTGCTGCTGTTGCCGACTGCAGCTGCTGCTGCAGGCGACTTTCCGGCCGGCCGACGACGACTCCGCCGCCGTCCTCCCGCCGTCGACCCGCCGTGGACCCCCTGTCACCCTTCCTCAGGTATAAATACCTGTATATACATGGATTTATGTATATTATTAAGTATGTATGTACATATATATATATATATATGTATATATATATGTGTATAATTACATATATATATATATGTTTATATATAATAAAATATATTATATTAATTATACTGTATATATACAGTATACTGTAGATATATTATTATATATATATGTATTTAATATATGTATAAATTATGTATATACTTATATCTACATATATTTATATATATGTATTATTATATATATATGTATATATATGTATAATGTATATGATTATTATTGTATAAATTATATGCAAATATGTAAATATACATATCTATGTATATTTATATACTTATATATATGTATATTAAGTATAAATATCTACTATATATATATTTACATATTATGTAAATATATATTTATATATATATATATATTTATATATAGTATATTATATGCATTTATTTCTGTTTCCTATATATATATATCTATATATAGTATATATAAATATATGTCTACATATATTTATATATAATATATAGTTATATAAAATATGTATACTATATATAATAACATATTATTTATATGTTATAATTATACTATGATTATTATTAATAAATATTGCTGATAATACAGCTTATATTTATATGTATATTTCAAATTCTTGCACTATCTTTAAATTTATTATATATATTATTATATATGACAGTGGTCACATATAGACCCTGACAATAATTATATTATAAATACTGTATATAACAGTGGTCACCTATAGACCCTGGTATTAGTGCTGGATATTACAGCATTTATATTTGTATTTAAATTTCTGCAAATGTCATTTTCTTTTTATATATATATTATCTATATATATATATACTATACAATACTATATAGTACATAGATATATATGTATTTACTTTTTGCCCTGTCATTTCAATTTATTATATCAGTGGATACACCCTGATAATATTATAGTACTATATATAAACAGTGGATATACCCTACTATTATATAAATTTACATTTCTGCATTCTCTTTTTTGTATATATATATGCTATATATATACTACTACTACATACTATATCTATAAGTATATATATATACTATATATATATATATATATATATATATATATATATATATATATATGTGGTGTGTATCCTATATATACATAGGTATATATATACTTTTACATTATACCCTGATAATTCACGAACCTGTATATTTTAACAGTGAATATCTCCAGCACAACCAGTAACCCCTGTCACAAGCAACTGCAAACCTGACTGTGAGATCAGGTTACCAACACTATCAGGGAGTAGGCAAGTATACCTTGCCAAGTACTGTTTAAATTCTCAATATTGTATATGCTCTTGTTTCTGTATTTCATATACAATGATTACCTGAGACTGCCTTGGGTACAGTCAGTTGATATATTGACATTTAAAATAATATTACGGACTCACCAACAATTATGAGAGTATTCTAATATTCTCCTAGACCCTATCACGGGAACACGCAACATGGTTGCAATGCATATTGGGATGCGAGCTGCGTATTTGATTTGCTACCAATACGTGTGACCCGCATCACGGATTAGAATAATTTAGGAAATGTACGACTTGACATTTAGTTACATTGGGCGGGGAGAACGACTAAAATACGTATGGGACACCCACCTCTTTACCATGTGCCACACTCGACGAAGTGATACGGATGATATATGTATATATTCATGTGATCATTCTCATCGTAGATGGAAAATTGTATAGTGCCCTTGAACGGGGGCATATGTGGCATATACTAGCCTCTCACTACAGATTGGTGAACTACGTCAGCATATGTCTAGCCACACATTTTCCATACGTACTAGGTTGTCTCAAATTGCATTTCACATAGATGGTTAGCACCCTGTATTTATTTTATTCAGTAATTTCTATTCAGTATTTACATACATGGCATGTTGTTTTCCTGTATCTTGTTACGTCCCTCTGAGGACCTGGTTCCCTGCCAGGTTTAGCTGAGACATTCCACCCCACAGTACCTGGACCTTGACAAGAGTCTGGACATGCCCTTGAGATGGAGTTAGAGGAGATGCCGTCAGAGTCTACCTGAGTACCCCTGGAGTTGGAGCTACATATTTTGAGGATGTTGTGCTAGTTTATCTTATTTCACTTCTGCTTACTTTTTGTAGTGGAATTGTTCCCACCTGACTTTATCTGGGTTGTATATGACATTTCAGATATAGCATCTATATATTCAGCACTTTTCCTGTTATTCTTGTGGATGAGATAGATTTACCTGTAATTAAACTTGTAGAATTTTAGGACAGCGTAGCACATCACTTTGGGTCCATTAAATTGGGTATTCCCTTAGTGACGTGTCAGCTGGCCAATGCCACGTGGCCTAGTTCCGTATATTTTTGGAACTGGGGCATGACACTCACACTCGTACGGCATTATGTCCGGATTGGTCAAGCGATCGTTCCGCGGGAGCGCTGGCGAGGGTGATTCCCGCCTAGCGGGAACGGCCGATTTGCCTGCGGGAGACCGGGGCGTGACATGTTGGTATCAGAGCCTGGCTTCTACGACTTTGGACTTTAATTCGATATCTCTGTTTCGAAAGCTCGTTCGCGGGTTATGTGCACGCTCTCTCTCAATGCCTCGATGGAATATTCCAACAATAAGTCTAAATACTTTCAAAATGCGTTTTGAATGTAATAACATGCTTGCTTGTATGTTGCTATGCTGCGAGTGGCCTTTGTGCCAACCTGTGCGAACCTTTGAGAGTATCGCTAGTAGCTTGTCCGATTTCACTGACTCTAAGTTTGGTTGAATGCATCTATTCGAGGGACGCCTTGAACTAGTGCACCATCCAAGACTTAAGGAAAGGTAAAACTCGAGTGCTAAGACTTCGCAATCACTAAGCTGGTTGACGTGTTCACGTTAGAAGTGCACTTCGAAAGTGCACACGATCCAGTCTAAGCGATATGATAATTTTGACGCTTGTGCAAGTGAAGATCCAAATGAACAAGTACAACGACTTGTCTAGGATTGCCTCAATCCTAGATTACTGCTTGTCCTCAGTAAGTCTCGAGGACGAGACTTTTTCTAAGTTGGGTAGGATGTAACACCCCGTTCCGCTCAAGTGGACTGCCGTGTCAAACGGCAATAGTGCAACTGTCCCGACCCGCTTTGCCTCAAAGGAGAAGCAAAGGATATCCAGACTTGTCCCTACAGGAATCCAGCTTGGACTTTCAGAGGCTCGCTTGACGAATCGCTCTACCGAGGCGAATCATCGCTAAGGTGGTTGGCTATGGTGAACTTGTCTTTGCTTAGCCAGCACACATAAAATCTGGAATATTCTTGCTAGTCACTAGGTGAATCACCCCCTGCATGCTAATAAATCCAACACACCTAGCTAAGGGAATAATCTCAACTTGTATTACTTATGCTAGAACATAAAAATTGAAATACTGCTTACATTCAGACCCTCGCATGCTAAGTCCCTAACGGCTTCATCTCTCGGCTTACCTTCGGGTCCGAGCAAACGTGTTTACTTATGTTCGTTAGAAACGCATGCTTGTCTGCTTGTAATGTTGCCACATTTTCATCCAAACCCTGGGAGACTACTACGTAGTCGTTCCGTGCCTGAATGAACCTGCAAGTATCCGGGACCGTTGGGTCTCCAAGGCAATCCCCGAACCAGGGGCACGCATCAGGGTAACGAATACTGAACGTAAATCCTATAACGTGACAACTGAATGATAATCATATCAAGTCTACATCTGAACGAGAATCACGTCATGTAATGAACGAATCTCACTCTTGGAGCAAACGCTCGTTCAGATCACGAATCATGGATTATCATTCAAGTTGTGGATTTGAAACCGACCCTGACCTGCATGTCGCGGACAACTTGTAAAAAGGTGATCTTCGGATCTCGTTCCACGGGCGGTCACTGGGGCACTGGGACCGTTCCGATCCGGATGGAACTTCACGATAGTCTCACGCATCTGGACAGGATGGTCTGCAACCAACAACGAATCTTTGTTGCTTTCCATCCTTGTTCAAGACTAAACGGTCATTTATGGCTATGCCAGCGACAAACGTTCATATAGATAAGTCATCCTCGCTTAGCGGCTATCCGCGTGCGAGTCATTGCATCGCATCAAGAAACAACTGAACACCTGAACGATCATGTTAAAACGACCCTCATGTTTGCATATGCTATGCCTCATGAATGTTATACTTGCCCGTGCTCGAATTAACAATGTTTGCCTAAATGTTTGCCTTGGACAGGAAAGGAGATGGTAAGTTGGTAAGTCTCGCCGTGCTTTCTCTCATGTTGCACGGCGCACTGCCCGACACGTTAGGCTATTCAACATTTGCATGAAACTGATCCTAAGACAACTAGAAAGACAACTTAATAGTTGGTGCACGAAACTTATATTACGTGTTTGGATTTGTCGAGCGGGCGAGTAGCTTCCCCACCAGTGCATTCAATGTACTGATAATCCACCAGCTTGTATGCAGGGTGCGGGAGAACCTCGTTCGGTGCGGATGCCTCCTTCGTGCGTGCTAAGGCCAGGAGTTCCCTCTGAAGTCTTGCAATGGTGCGTCCGAAACTGAAGCACATATACAAGACATAATGTTGGAGCGTCGCCTGACCATCGCCTGTACATTCATTCCACAGTTGTAGCCACTTGGCACGCTTTTACTGTTTCAGAGAGAGAGGCTTGAGCGACTTGTAATCTCGGCTATACGCCGCCTGTAACACATGTTTATTTCAATAAAAGAGTTGCTTACTTCAAACTTGTGTTCCAATGCTTCCGCTATATTGTCGACTCAGTGAACCTGTTATCGAATCGCTATGCGTTCATGACTCCGCTGCACTCTGACAATCTGTGCGACTCTGTGGCTTAGAACTCTTACCGCCAGCCAATGAACCATGGCCTTGCACGGGCGTGGCTCACGCTCGTGCGACATCACGCCCAGATGGGTCAAGCGATCGTTCCGCGGGAGCGCTGGCGAGGGTGATTCTCGCCTAGCGGGAACGGCCGATTTGCCTGCGGGAGACTGGAACGTGACACAGGCTAGCCAAAATCCTAAAACAATCAATTAAAAAAATAATATAATCACTAATTAAATATAAATACAATTAATTATAAATAATACATAATTAACCAAATTAAAATAAAAAAATACCCGGCTCAGGAAATGGGGTAGTGACAGGCTCGACGCTGGAAGCGGTTGGCCGGAGAATAATGGGTTACAGCAGGCCGGATCAGTGGCCTGAGCTGCGGTGGCTGCGCTGGAGAACAACGGGTGCGGGTTCGACGCTGGATGCGGGGATCTCGTCGGAGCTGCGGGTTGGAGGGTATAGTGAACGCTGGAGCACCGCGGGTTGCAGCAGGCCAGTGGGAAGATCAGCCGCCGGAGAACAGCGGCTCGACTGAATGCAGTAGGCCGGAGCTAGGCTGTACCGGCGCTCTGGAGGGGCGGACGCGGGGACAGCTAAACCGGAGAGAACTTCCCCAGGAAGAAGAAAGAAAGAAGAAGAAGAAAGAGAGAAGAAGAAAGAAATATGTAGGGGGTGGGTGGCTCAGTTTTCAAGGTAGAGGAGTGAGGAGAGAGAGAGGAGGGGGGTTTTCAATGTCCCTAGGGATTAGGGCCTGCATTGGGGAGAGGGGAGAAAAGATATTATATAGGGGGGTTGTGTGATGAATGGAGGGTGGTGATGCTTCCATTTCAAATGAAGGATGGGGATTTTACATGAAGGGAATAGGTTTCTTCATGAAGAATAAGGGGAGGAGATGGGTTGACTATGGTCAAAGAAGAGGTAGCCTCTCCATTTGGCCTTGGTCAATGATGGTGTGCCACATGTTGCAATATTTATAATTTAGCCCCTTAAGTTTGGATAATTGCACAAACACATAAAATTATGGAAAAATTGTGGAAAAATTGGTGTTTTGTAGGGTGAGGGGGTGTTGTGTGTTTGGCATAGACTTAATTAAATGGGCATTAGAATTAATTGGGGATTAAAATAGGATTAGTCAAAATTGGTATCCCCGATTTAATTAGAATAAAAGTGTCCCGCGCTTTTAAATTAAATGGGGGCACTTGGGGTCTAAATTTAGAAATGATACAAAGGTCAACAATGGTGTGGGCTTGGAGTCAGTCTTGGACCCTTTAGTTGGTCCGGCTCAACGAGTTAAGTTGGTATCTCAAAATTGAAGGTAACGATACAGGTGTCCAACACGAAATTTAAATATGGAGTTTTGGATACGGGAAGTTGTGTAATTAATTTAGGGCACAACGGATTTGATTTTTGTGTGACGAAAAAGTCCAGTGCCTAAATTGGCGAGTCAAGTCAGAAGTACAATAGTCCAATAGAATTTACGGGCTGATGTTGGGTTCCGAATAATTCAACAATGGTAGGGCGCGCCAAGGGTTTAATTAATAAATAACAGACATATGCAACCCTACTCTAAACCTCAAACATCTGCTGCTAAACCAAAAATTTTCATCCCAAACCTGACTATCTATAGAATTAATCGAGGGGGTTTACATATATATATATATATATATATATATATATATATATATATATATATATATATTTATATTCAATTTTTAATGAGTTTAATTATCAATGTATATATATATCGTCCCCCGACGGTACAGAAAGCACTGGAACATTTTTTGAGGCAAAACTATGGTGGGCCATGGATAAACTACTCGGATGCCTCGGAAGAGAAAAAGACGTTCTGGTTTGGGCACTTGAAGGTAAACTTATATTTGATTTTAACATCAGTAATATTTTTATGTTAATATTTTATAACTTACTATTGTATTTCTTGTAAAGAACATATTTCTATCCACCACACCCGGCCGCACAGATCGAGCATCAGTTTTTTTTCGTCGTCGCCAAGCTGATCCGTGATGCTATGGATGACCAAAAGGCTCATGATCGCGAAGGAAAATTGATCCAAGGCTGGATCACGCCTAAGCAGTGGACTGCGATGAGGGCTAGATTCAACGAGGATAGGTATAAAAAATGTTGGAGAAGGCCAAGGTGACTCGACAGAGGACAAAAAAGTGGTGTGGTGGATCGATTCAGATGATAGAATATTTTTGTCGCTTGGTACGTCTTCCATTGTATACGTACAATTTTTAATCATCGTGGCCTAATTTTTTACTTTAATAACAAATAATATATTTTTTAACATGTCCAGAGGGGTGAGGATGCGAACATGGTGACAGTGTTCCTCGCCACTCATAGAAAGGGGGGACAACTTATCGATAATAGGGCGATGCAGAGCTACTTAAGTATTTCCCTTATGTTTTGTTAATTTTGATATAACTTAGCAAAAAATACATGTAATTAGTAATAAGTACCTAAGATATATAGTAAGTAGTATGCTTATCGATAGATACGTATTTTCCTAGGATGAGTATAGGAGGCTCCGCGAAGCGTCGACCCAGCCCACACAGGGAGAGGGGATAGTTCCTCGCAACCCCCGGCCCACCCAGCTCCGTCGGATAACGAGCTGTGGATGAGAGACGTTGGTGGTCTACATAGGGGTATGTACTACGGTACGGGAACCCACGGCGCCTATATTGCGTCACAGTCCTCTAGGACACCCTCTGCTAATGTGTATACCCACAGCCCTCCTAGGAGTCGCAGCGAGCCCAAGAGAGAGTTGACCTTCAGATAGCATCTCTGCGTAACGAGTTGATGCAGAGGATTATGGTGCAGACGCAGTCGTAGACGAACGATGCGACGCTCATAGCACATTTCGAATCACTGTAGCGTAGCATCATGGAGCTGGGGGATCTGACCAAGTCGTTATAGTGCAACATGACATCGCTGCAAGTGTCGTAGTTGACCGTAGGCGCTACACTATCAAGGATGCAGGCGTCACATATTGAGATGAGTGAGCGAATGGAGACCGTGGGCGCTACACTATCAAGGATGCAGGCATCACATCTTCAGATGGATGAGCAAGTAGAGCATAGTATCAGGAGGTTGTTATCTGTCATGGATACTTGCGATGATTGACTGACAGAGTTGGAGCAGCGACGTCCTTTTGGCCGCCTGTATCGTCATCTACATCGACTCCTATATCAAATTTTGTGACGCTTACACAGGAGCAGTTTGACGCGCTATTATCTCATATTTGATGCGGCTTATCCTCCTGATCAGTAGTAGTTTTTTTTTTGACATGTATGTATTGGCCCATTCATGAAAGTTTGTACTTATTATTTGTACACTTTTATTGTGTGACTTATTTGTACATTTTTATTGTGTGACTACATTCGGGCCTTAGAGTCATCTTTTTATTGATTTATTTCATCAGTGTGTTGTGTGATAGTACCGGTGTTGAGTGTTCCACTGAAGGGGTCGGTAAACCCAAAAAATTCAACAGAGGGTTGCTTCGGGTCTGTCTATTTATTTGAAATATGATACTGCAGGCATGTTATACTGTGATATTGCAGGCATTCATTTATTTCAGTTTTTTATTTTTTAATATTAGCGACGTTTAGCGACGTCATTAGCAACGCGTAAGGATGTCGCTAATCGTCACTACACGCCGCTAAATATTACTGATATGACAATTTTGGCCATGTCAGCTATTCGTCGTTGATTCTGGCGCAGGTAGTCGCTAAATTTAACGATATTTACCTACCAAATTTTAATGTCACATATTTGGCGACACTCGACGCTAAGAGTCATCATTTTTGTGACTTTGCAACGTCGCTAAATTACGTCGCTACAGCGATGTTTTTCGACGTTTTTATCCGTGACTAGATTTTTCACGAATAAGTCCAAATGTCATTAAATACGTCTCTACTAGGTATTAGCGACGTATTTTTGACATTTGGTGACACTTTTCTGCATCGCTAGTTTGTCTTATTCTGATAGTTATTCTGGTAGTGATAAGAGAGTAGAACATAGAGCTACTAAATATCCAAGAAGCTTACAGGGCCCACGATCAAGACGGATTAAGGTAAGAACACGTTCTTAAGATAATCAGTTGCATTAAGAGGTTGGAGTTGGAGGCCCTTGACTTCATCTTGAAAAAATAATTTTGGTAAGGATTGGTTCTGCAATATTTGCCTAATAGATACTTGAACTTCATTATAAACTTTCATATGGATAAAATACAAGTCACACAACCTCAATTGTTGAACAAGCTTGTCACAACCAAAACCGAAAGTAATATGAAAGTCGAAAGTGATCTTGTGATCAGTTCGGTAGAATCTTCTTCTATACAAGTCCAGAGAAGGAAATCTTTCAAGAAGAGTACAAAGAAAGAAATATAAATTATTCAGTGGGATAGGTTCATCTCGTGGTAGTAGTGAACCATGAATTCCTTCTAATAATATAATAATACACCATTAAAATTAAATTGGAAGAAAATAAATTATAGTGTGTCATTATAATATTTTAGGGGGTCAGGCTCACCACTAGCCCGTCCCACCTAATAAATTCTCAGAAAGGTATCCTAAAAGCAAAAGAAGGCATCTAAAAAACTTGTCAAACCAAAGAGAGTGCTTCTACAGCGACAAATTAAGATGGTCACTGAAAACGTAACTAGAATGTTTACATTGCGAAAGCAAAAATCTACAACTGATCCATGGGCATTCATGATTGAATTTTATAGGACAGAGAAAATAAAGAAATTATTTATGACTTCCCAATTGACGCAACAATTAGTGTCAGATCTCACGCAAGTCGATTCCCGGAACAAGCTCTTGAGCTTGATAACAATGGCATAATGGCTCAGAGGATACAAAATGTAGCTGCATAGGAAGGGGAGAGACACGAGAATAACAGATACTGAGAGAAGCCAAGACAGCTGCAGACATTGAGATATTTGTTGGAAATAAAATACGAAACCGTTTTTCAAATTTGAGAGTACCTGCGAAAGAATCGAGAAAAAACATACAAATTAAAAAATACCAAACACAAATCGTAGACACAAAAAATTTTACGTGAAAAATTCAGATAAAAAAAACCACGGGACGATTGGAGTCGAACCCTGAAGAACCTCCACTAATAGAATAAAGAGATTACACTCTACAAGCTCCTCATCGATCTAACACGGATCACCGCAACTCTTTGGAACAGAAAATATATTACAACCACAAAGAAAAAAGACAATGAGAAATACCCAAAATTGATCTCCTTCTTGAAACGACCTCCAATCCTTCTTTCTCCTCTCCAAAATTATAATAACACTCTTGCCACCTTTTTTTCTCTCTTATTTTTTTTCTCATGTTGTTATATATTACATGAGTCTTTATATAAACCCTTGCATAAATTAGGATTTTCATATAGAAATCTATATATGAAAGCCAAAAATATTTATGGAAATTCAATTACATTCAATCATATATTTAATGAAAATCAAATCATAAATTAGCTTACCATAAATTAAAAATCCAATTATATGGAAAGTTAATATATGAAAGATCCAATCATAAATATATAATTAAAGTCAAAGATAAAAATCCAATATAATATTGGTTTACCATAAATGTTCCAATACACGGCGATCGATGCACTTTTTCAAACTTTTTTGACACACAGATGGAGCTCGTCGCACTCCAGGGTATTCTCCACATAGGTTGGGAACCCCACCCACTCCAACAAATTTCCCCCTTCATAACTATGTGGAGGGGGTCGTCATCCCGATGATCCGCCTGCAGTACTCAAACTTTCCCATTGGAAGAATCTTTGTGAACATATCTGCTCCGTTGTCATCTGTATAAACATTCTCAAGCGCCGCTTTCTTCTTTTCCTTAACATCCTGTATCCAATGATATCGGGTCTCAATGTGCTTGGACCGGCTATAAAATGTCTGATTTTTCACAAGGGGAATAGCACTCTGACTATCGTAAAGCAAATGATACTGCTCTTGCTTTAGCCCAATTTTCTGCAACAACTTCTTCATCTACAGCAACTCTTTGCAAGCCTCCATCGCCGTAATATACTATGCCTCTGTCGTCGACAAGGCAACACACTTCTGCAACCGCGACTGCCACGATACTGCTCCACCAGCAAACATCATCATATAGCCCGAAGTCAATCGCCTCATGTCTACATCTCCATCCATATCAACGTCGGTATACCCAATAAGCTTCGGCTCGTCACCACCAAAAGAAAGTCTCCAATCGGCAGTGCCCTGAAGATATCGTAAAATCCACTTGACACCACTCCAATGTACCCTTCCATGATTGAAAGTATACCTGCTAACTGAGCCAACTGAGTGAGCGATGTCTAGTCTCGTACACACCATAGCATACATAAGACTTTCCACAGCTGAGGCATATGGAACCCGCTCCATATATTCCTTCTCTTCCTCGGTAGATGGACACTGCTCCTCAGTGAACTTAAAGTGAGCCGCAAGGGGGTTACTCACTTTCTTCGACCCATCCACCCCGAAATGCTGAAGTACCCGGTGAATGTACTTCTTTTAGGACAAGTGTAGCAGCTTGGACTCTCTCTCTCTCTCTCTCCCTCTCGGTTGATCTCCATCCCAAGAATAGTCTTCACTGAACCCATATCCTTCATAGAGAAGGTCGTGCCCAGTTGGCACTTCAACTCCGCTATCCTAGTGGCATTCCGACCCACCAGTAGCATATCATCAACATAGAGCAGTAAAATGATGAAATCATCCTCGACAAATTATCTCACAAATAGACAGTGGTCCGACGTCGTACGTGTGTAACCATGATCCCCCATAAACGACTACCACTGTCTCGGAGCTTGCTTCAAACCATACAAGCTCTTCATCAACTAAAAAATTAAGTATGACTTTTTCTTCTCACATAATCCCTCTGGCTGCTCCATGTACAACTCCTCCTCAAGATCACTGTGAAGGAATGTCGTCACCACGTCCATTTGTACGACCTCCAAATCAAAACTGACTGCCAATGCTAGCACCACCTGGATAGACGACTGTTTGACTACTGACGAAAAGATCTCATCATAATCTACGTATTTTCGCTGACTGTAGCCTTTAACTACCAGCCTTGCTTTGTATCGAGGGCGAGTAACATCATCTGTCTGCTTCATTCTGAATACCCATCAATTTTTCAAAGCCTTCTTGCCCTTTGACAACCGCACCAGATCATAAGTAGAGTTAGCCTCAAAGGAACTCATATCATCCCGCATGGCCTCCATCCACTCCTGCCTGTGTTCGTCTTCCAAAGCCTCTACGAAAATTTTGGGTTCTCCACCGTCAGTCAGTAGCACATAGTCACCCGGTGAGTATCTCGTAGACGGTCGACGCTCTCTATCACTCCTCCTCAATCGAAATACTGGTGTTGGTTGTATACCAACAGCCTCCTCCTCAGGAACTGTCTCATCGACATGCTCATCCTCTTGAAGATCACCCTGACCACCATCAACAGGCTGATGATCAAGGGTTTGAGAAACTTCATGTACTGGCTCCCCCATAACTGGATCCTCTGCGATATCCTCTGGAAACTGCTCGAAGCAAAATGACTCTAACTCAGACAATTTCTCAACCTCAGAAGGCATCTCAGGATCCTGAGTGTTGGTCATAGTCTGATCCTCGATGAATATCACGTCCCTACTTCTGTAGAACTTTCTTCCCACCGGGTCGTAGAGTTTATAGCCAAACTCATCCCGACCGTAACCAACAAAGATGCACCGCCTCATCTTCGGCTCAAGTATGGATCTCTCGTCCTTTGGTACATGCACGAAGGCCTTGCAACCAAACACTTTTAGGTGATTGTATGATGGCTCTTTGTCGTACCATACTTTGTCAGGCACATCACCCTGCAAAGGAGCAATAAGAGATAAATTAATAATATAAGCAGTTGTGTAAAGAGTCGTACCCCAATAGCTGCCTGACAAGTTTGCTTCTGACAGAAAATACCGTATCCTCTCCATCAGCGTCATGTTCATCCGCTCCGCTACACCATTGAGCTGAGGTATCTTTGGCGGAGTCTTCTGGTGTCTTATCTCTTGCTCTCTGCAGTATGCATCAAAGGGACCGATATATTCGCCGTCATTATCCGACAGAATACATAACAGCTTCTTGCCCGTTTTTCTTTCAATAGAGGCCCGAAACTCCTTGAAAGTAGGCAGCACCTGATCCTTGGTCTTTAAGGCAAAGGCCCAAACCTTTCTGGAACAATCATCAATAAAATTTATAAAGTAAGAAGCACCACCAATAGAATTTACCATCATAGGACCGCAGATATCCGAGTGAATCAACTCGAGCAACGCCGGCTTCCTTGAACTTGGGTGGCTTTAGAAATACACCCTATTTTGCTTCCCTACCAAACAGTGCGTGCACCTCTCCAGCTTTGTAGAGTTGAGTCCTGGAATCACCTTCATGTTCAACAAGTATCTCATCCCCTTCTCGCTGATATGGCTGAGCCGTCTGTGCCACAACTAGGTAGACCCATCAGTAGCTGTATTCACCTCATATGCCACATGTGTGCTTCCTTCCATATAATAGAGTCTAGATCTCTTGCTTCCTCTGGAAAACACCATCGAGCCTCTGGAAAGCTTCCACTGACTGTTCCCGAAGAGATTGAAGAAACCCTCGTCATCCAACCTTCCAACCGATACCAGGTTGAAACGGATATCAGGGACATGATAAATATCTTTCAGAACAAGAACTGCACTCGGCCGTCTTTGTCCTCAAATGCACATCTCCAATGGCAACTGCCTTCGACACATCTCCATTGCCCATCTTCAACACTCCACAGTCACCTGTTGTGTAAGTAGCAAATAGTGCCTTGTTATGAGATACGAGCGCTGAATCACCTGAGTCCACCAACCAAGAGTTATCATCACAGGCGAGGTTCATAAATACCTCATCACCTACAATGATCAGATCGCCTCCATGTGTCGAGGCCACCGCCGTAGTATTCTCGTCCTACTTTCCCTTGTCTCCCTTCTTCTCTCTCTTCCAAGCAAAAAAGTTTCGCTTGATGTGATACTTTTTTCCATAATGGTAACACTCCGAGTCCTCTTACCGACCCTTGGACCTTTCCCTACTTTTGTCTCTGCCACCGCCTGGACCCCTGCTTTGACCCCTTCCGCAGCTCTCTAAAACAAGCGCTTCTGAGTGGGATGTGGATGAACTGGCCTGAGAACGTCTCTACATCTCTTCATTCAGTACCCCGCTCTTGGGAAACTCCAGACTGACCATTCCTTCCGGAGCAGAAGCGGTCATAGACACTCGTATGATCTTCCACGAGTCTGGAATTGTACACAGCAGCCATAGTCCCTGAACCTCGTCGTCGAACTTGACTCCCATCGAGGATAGCTGGTCAACCACGTCCTGGAACTCACTCAAATGATCCATAATGGATGTCCCATCTTTGTACCGCAGACCCATCATCATCCGGATCAGGAATAATTTATTTATCCCAATCTTAATCACATACAAAGATAATAGCTTATCCCACAGTGTCCTCGTATGTGTCATGCCCCGATCTCCCGCAGGTAATCGGCTATCCCCGCTGGGAGCGAATCACCACACCAGCGCTTCCACGGGACGATCGTTCCCCATTTGGGCATGATGCCGCACGATCATAAACCGTACCCGTGCAAGTTCATGATCCGAACATGCGGTAAGAGGTCTAAGCCACAAATTCGTACAGATAGTCCGAGTGCAGCAGAATAAAAAATGCACAGAAGATTGGTAACAAGTTCACAGAGTCGTCAATAGTGGAAGCATTGAATAACACAAGTATAGAAGTAAAACAAGCTCTTTATTGATATTGAACAAGGGTTACAAGCAGCGCTAGGCTGAGACTATAGGTCGCTCAAGCCTCTCTCTCTCTCTGAAATACTAAAAGCGTGCCAAGTGGCTATATTTGTGCAATGATACATAGACGATTGTTCCAATATTATGTCTTGTATATGTGCTTAAGTTTCGGACGCAACGCTCCAAAGCTTCAGAGTAAACTCCGAGCCTTAGCATGCACGAAGGGGACATTCACACCGAACGAGGTTTTTTTGCACCCTACAAGCAAACTGGTGGATTATCAGTATATGAATGCACTGGTAGGGAGGCTTCTCGCCCGCTCAACAAATCTAACACGTTATATAGGTTTTGTGCACCATCTATTAAGTTATCTTTCTATTCTTGCCTTAGGATCAGTTTTATGGAATAATAAAAAGCCTAACTCGTATGGCAGTGCGTCGTGCGAAATAAGAGTAACACGGCGAGACTTACCAACTTACCATTTGTCCTTCCTTCTCCAAGGCAAACCAAGTTGAATCAAGCACAAGCATTTATAATGAAAACCAAGTGGCAATAGCATAAGCAAACAAAGTGACATGTGCGATGTACTGTTTCAAGTGCACGAGTTATAAGGATTTCTCAAGTGTGTTGCATTGGATGTTCAAGTGTTCGATGGGTTGCTCAAGTTGCTCAATTGTATAGATATCTTATACCCATATCGTTCAGGTGTTTCAGCTTACTGGATGCGATATAATGACTCGCACGCAGATTGCCGCTAAGAGATTATGACTTATCTATATGAACTGGAGTCGCTAGCATAGCCATAAAGGACGGGTCATTGACGAGGATGGAATGTAACAAAAATACAAGGTGCGCTATAAACCATCCCGTCCAGTATAAGAGACCCAACAATTATTTTTATTCCGAATTGGATCAGCCCCGTACCCCGGAGACCGTCCGTGGAATAGGATCCGAAGATCCCCCTTGTTTCCAAGTTGTCCGTGACATGCAAGTCTTGGTCTTCCAGATTCATAACTTGACATGATAATCCATGATTCTTGTTCTGAACGAGCATTGCTCCACGATTTATGATTCTTGATATGGTTGACATGATTCTCGTTCAGTGTTCAACTTGATTGATACATTCCCCTGGTTCGGGGACTTTGCCTTCGCGACCTAACGGTCCCGGATACTTGCAGGTTCATATTGCACAAAAGGACTATTTGATAGTCTTTTGGCTAACTAGATGCATACACGATATGATTGGTAACATAATTGTGTGGCAAACATTGAAATAAGGCAACGAGTATAAGTTAGCATATAAGCAGGCAAGCATTGCATTTATGTAAATATAAACATTTACGTTAGCACGGATCTAAGGGTAAACCAAGGAGTAAAATCGTAAAGGGACATACCGAGCGACATAATCTAGGGACGTGCAATGTAAACAAGTGAACCGTACACTACAGAGAGTATATAACGATCTACACGAGGCATAGCGGGGTCTAGTTGCATAAGGCAAATGTAGCATACAAGGGTCTATTTATAAGCAAAGTTTTATTTTCATGTTCTAACACAAGCAATACAAGTTGTGATTATTCCCTTAGCTATGTATGTTGTATGCTTTATTAGCATGCATGGGGTGATTCACTTAGCGACTAGCATGTATCATCCATATTTTAAGTGTGATGGCGAAGCAAAGACAAGTTCATCGTAGCCACCCACCTTAGCGATGATTCGCCTCGATCGAGCGATACTCCGAGCGAGCCTTTAAAAGTCTAAGTCTGAACTCCTACAGGGACAAGTCTGGAAATCTTTTGCCTCAAACGAGTATTCTCGCTGAGTAAAGCGGGTCGGGTCATTGTACTTGCACCGTTTGAATCGGTTGTCCGCTTAAACGGAATGGGTTATTATATTATACACCACTCAGAAAAAGTCTCGTCCTCAAGACTGAGCGCAAACCGTTCTATCGTATACTATTGAATCTATCTCAAGCATAATAATTGGTACCACTAGATCCGTTTGAACACAATTTCCTACTCTTTCCTTATACCGTGTCGCGTGTATGCTGGGTCGGTCTCATTGAATAACTCTATCATTCAATCCAAGTTATGACTCGGTCTCTATTGCGCCTTAGCGCGAAATATATAACGTTTAACGTGGGGTATGTTACAATCCATCATGAATGACGATCTAAGGCTGAGGCAAATTTATACAAGTCGTTATACTTGTCTATGCGGGTCTAACATTTTTACTTGCGCTAGCATTCAAGATCAGCATATCACAAGTTTAGATTGTGCACATATTCAAAGCGTCCTTCAAACATATGCATGTCAACCAACTTAGCGATAGCGAAGTCTTTGCGCTTGAGTTCAACGTATCACTGGATCTTGAATCGTTCACATGTTTAAGGCGTCCCTCAAACATATGCATTCAACAAAACTTAGTGATAGTGAAATCGAACAAGCTACTTGCAAAAATATCAAGGATTCTCGTCTTACGAATCACAATGATACTTCCAACAGGGTCAATAAATTCTAAGTTATTTCTATTCTAACTCAACCAAGCTTTGCACTACCATTAAGCACGATCTATCCGATCAACCGACTAGCGTCTATCCGTTCGGGTCAAGCATAGCACAGACTTACCATTCCAAGTCTAACACTAAGTCTTGCTGCCCTAATTCTATGGTTTATTCAAGCAATAATCTAAAGTCGGTCACACAAGTTCTTTCACTCAGTACAGGGTCGTCTGCCTAATTACTAGGCCAGCTCACAAGGTCATGGTACAAGTTCAAGCGCATGATTCATCGTGCAAATTCGTCGCACTATGCTCGCCCCAATTCCTAAGGCCAAACCATTGTTCATTTGCACGGGGTATTCTACCCAAGCTTGTTTCACTCGGATTTCTAAACATCGAGCATGGATCATCCTACACAAATTAACACGTTCATTTGTACATGGTTCGAGTCTGTTCAGTAAAATTCATAATATATCCAAGTTGGAAGACAAGCCTAATAATTCGCATAGTCTATCTCCTTCAAACATGTTTTGATAGGATCCATATATCCATTCTAAGTCTAGACCACCAAGCCAAGATTCAATTCTAAACCTTTGATTATAACTCCAAGTCGTCCAACATGATTCATGTATCCTTTCACGAAACCATCCAGCTTGATTTACTCCAGGTTCTATGCTAAATTATCCCTGAAACACTTCTGATTCACTTGCATGTCCAAATTCATCTTATCGTGTCGAACCAAAAGTCAAGACAATATATTAGTTGTCACGCTCCGGTCTCCCGCAAGCTCGATCACCCTCGTTGGACGTGAGATCACCATGCCAATGCTTCCGCTGGATAATCGTCCTAATCCGGACGTGACACATGTACAAGCATAGAGTTACGCTCGCACAAGACAAGAAAGTCGAACGTTATGGTTATCTTCAAAACGATCAAGATATCTTATTATTTTACTTTGCTCCATCCAAGTTATATATATAAAATCCATCAAGTCATGTCCATTCATGCAGTGATTATAATTGTCTAGTAAAATCATCCAACTTCAACGTTACCGTTTAATAAATCCAGTATCTACTTCTAGCATTCCTCAACCAACTAAGTTCAAATATTCAAGCCCAAGTCTATCCACTTTTGACACATTCCATTCATCGAGTTTGTTTGGAATAATCACCGAACATGTTCTCATGAGTTCGATTATCCCCGCCGTACGTGAAATCACTAAGTCGGCGCTCCTGTAGGATAATCGTTCTCGTTGATACTGATTTTGAAGGTTATCTTTTCGAACTAGATGTCAAGATCGTTCTTCTAAACTCCAGATCAAATCCGTTATTGCTTATCTCTTTCATCGAACCACAATATTCATTCTCTAAGTTCTATTCGAGCGATATTCTTTTCAAGCTTTAATCCGTTTGATTCAATTCAAAATTGCTTGCATAATCCTCCAAGTTTCCAACAAGTTTTCTCAACCAAGATATTGATTTCCATTTCTATGAATTCCTATTCAATGTAAGCCTTATCATTTGTTCAAGATATTCCCAAATCGTTCAATCCAGCTATCGCAACCTATGAATTCGTTTAAACATTTTTAAATGAATCATACACCACTCAGGAATTGAGTCACCCAATTAAATTCTCAATCGGTGCTCGTATTAATCGCTAGCATATTCACCAAGTCGTTCCTAATTCTTGTACGATACCTAAGCATCGCATGATAAAAATATTAATCTCATATACATCCTGTTGATAGTCCTCCAAGTAAACCATTTTTGTTTTGTATCTTCCGACACGAAATACCGTCCGAGCTATTTCTTAAAATCCAAGCACGATTCTCAATATTCGAATCTAATAAGATTTCTATCGGTTGTCATTCTAAGTCTGACTTGTCTTTTCCTAAACGATATCTCAATCTCACTTACAACTAGCTTTGCACCAAAGGGTCTTGGTGTACGATACTCAACACAACTTAGCCGAAAGGCTGTGTGCATAGCTAACCGTTCCAACGATATTCTATTCCGCACACTAACCAGTTGGATAATCATGTATAGGCATTCGGGTTTGCATATAACTTATAATTTCTAGCATGAGTCTATTCCCACAAAGCCTAACACAGGTCGGCACAAAAGCCTTCGCATCACAATTTTATACAAGCAATCATATCATTCATATGCACTTTTGAAAGTATTTAGACTCATTGTTTGAAATATTCCATCGGATCAACAAGAGAGAGTGTATACATAACCCATGAACGAGCTTTCGAAACTGAGAAAATCGAAACGAAGTCCAAAGGCGTAAAGCCATGCTCTGGTACGAATATGTCAGCACCCCGATCTCCCGTAGGTAATCGACCGTCCCCGCTAGGCTTGAATCACCACGCCAACGCTCTCGTGGGACGATCGTTCCCGATCTTGGCGTGATGCTGCACGAGCATAAGTCGCGCCCGTGCAAGATAATGATCCGAACAGGCGGTAAGAGGTCTAATCCACAGAGTCACACAGATAGTCCGAGTGCAGCGGAATAAGAAATGCACAGGCGATTGGTAACAAGTTCAAAGAGTCGTCAATAGCGGAAGCATTGAATAACAAAAGTATAGAAGTAAAATAAGCTCTTTATTGATATTGAACAAGTGTTACAAGCGGTGCTAGAACGAGATTACAAGTCGCTCAAGCCTCTCTCTCTCTCTCTCTCTCTCTCTCTCTCTCTTTGAAATAGTAAAAGCGTGCCAAGTGGCTATATTTGTGGAATGATACGTAGGCGATTATTCCAACATTATGTCTTGTATATGTGTTTCAGTTCTGGACGCACGCTCCAAGGCTTCAGAGTGAACTCCGTTTCATAGTACGCATGAAGGGGGCATCCGCACCGAACGAGATTTTTTCGTACCCTGCAAGCAAACTGGTAGATTATCAGTACATGAATGCACTGGTGGGGAGATTTCTCACCCGCTCGAAAAATCCAACATGTTATATAGGTTTTGTGCACTATCTATTAAGTTATCTTTCTATTCTTGCCTTAGGATCAGTTTCAGGACATAATAAAAGTCTAACTCGTGTGGCAGTACGCCGTACGATATAAGAGTAACACGGCGAGACTTACTAACTTACCATTCATCCTTTCCTGTCCAAGGCAAACCAAGTTGAATCAAGCACGAGCATTTATAATAAAAACCAAGTGGCAATAGCATAAGCAAACAAAGTGTCATGTGCGAGGTACTATTTCAAGTGCACGAGTTATAAGGATTACTCAGGTGTATTGCATTGGATGTTCAAGTGTTCGATGGGTTGCTCAGGTTGCTTAATTATATAGATGTCTTATACCTATATCGTTCAGGTATTTCAGCTTACTAGATGTGATGCAATGACTCGCACGTGGATTGTCGCTAAGTGAGCATGACTTATCTATATGAACTGGAGTCGCTGGCATTGCCATAAAGGACGGATCATTGACGAGGATGGAATGCAACAAAAATATAAGGTGTGCTACAAGCCATCTCGTCCAGTACAAAAGACCCTACAATATTTTTTATTCCGGATGGGATCGACCCCGGTGCCCCGGAGACCGTCCGTGGAACAGGATACGAAGATCCCCCTTGTTTCCAAGTTTTTTGCGACATACAAGTCTTGGTCTTCCAGATTCATAACTTGACATGATAATCCATGATTCTTGTTCTGAATGAGCATTGCTCCACGAGCTGTGATTCTTGATTTGCTTGACAAGATTCTCGTTCAGTGTTCAACTTGACTTGATGCATTCCCCTGGTTCAGGGACTGTCTTGGCGACCAAACGGTCCCGGATACTTGCAGGTTCATATTGCACAAAAAGACTATTTGATAGTCTTCTGGTTAACTGGATGCATGTACGATACAAATGGTGACATAATTGTGTGGCAAATATTGAAACAAGACAACGAGTACAAGTTAGCATATAAGCAAGCAAGCATTGCATTTATGTAAACATAAGCATTTATGTTGGCACGAGTCTAAGGGTAAAGCGAGGATTGAAACCTTAAAGGGACATACCGGGCGACATAATCTAGGAACGTGTAGTGTAAACAAGTGAAAAATGCACTACAGAGAGTATATAACGATCTACTCGAGGCATAGCGGGGTCTAGTTGCACAAGGCAAAGGTAGCATACGAGGGTCCATTTATAAGCAAAGTTTTATTTTCATGTTCTAACACAAGCAATACAAGTTTGGATTATTCTCTTAGCTATGTGCGTTGGATTCTTTATTAGCATGCATGGGGTGATTCACCTAGCGACTAGCATGTATCGTCCATATTTTATGTGTGCTGGCTAAGCAAAGACAAGTTTATCGTAGCCACCCACCTTAGCGATGATTCGCCTCGGTCGAGCGATACTCCGAGCGAGCCTTTGAAATTCTAAGTCTGAACTCCTAAAGGGCCAAGTCTAAAAATTATTTGCCTCAAACGAGTATTCTCATTGAGCAAAGCAGGTCGGATCGTTGCACTTGCGCCGTTTGAATCGGCTGTCCGCTTGAACGGAACGGGTCGTTACAACGTGCTCAATACTAGCAACGTAGTTGTACACGTTCTCGTCAACGAACTGCCTGATGTACCCACACGCCTGTATATGCTCGAACTTTCAGTCATCTTCAGATTCGTCACTAGGCCTCTCAGAAGCAAATACCGGCAAATGCAACTTCTTGACAAATAGCAGATTCTTCATCTTGCTCCTCTAGTAATGATAGTTGGTACCGTTCAGGTTTACCATGCGCACCGGCTTCACGTCCATCTCTCCTCCCTAGTTTGCTTGTCAACTCCTGACACCCTTCTGAAATTCCAGAACCTGGCTCTGATACTACACTGTTGTGAAAGAAACGCGAAAACAGTTCCTCAAACCAAAGAGTACCTGCGAGAGAACCGAGCAAAACGCACAAACCAAAAAATACCAAACACAAATCCCAGACACAAAAATTTTTACGTGGAAAATCCAGATGAAAAAAACCACGGGACGATCGGAGTCCAACCCTGAAGAACCTCCACTGATGGAATAAAGAGATTACTCCCTCTACAAGATCCTTACCAATTCAATACGGATCACCGCAACTCTTTGGAACAGAAAATAGATTACAACCACGAAGAAAAAAGATAATGAGAAATATCCCAAATTGATTTCCTTCTCCGAAACGGCCTTAATCATTCTTTCTCCTCTCCAAAGTTGCAATGACACTCTTGCCACCTTTTTTTCTCTCTTATTTTTTTCTCATGTTTTTGTATATTGCATGAGCCTTTATATAAATTCTTGCATGAATTAGGGTTTCCATATGAAAATCTATATGTGAAAGCCAAAAATATTTATGGAAATCCAATTACATTCAATCATATATTTAATGAAAATCAAATCATAAATTAGCTTACCATATATTGAAAATTCAATTATATGAAAGATCCAATCATAAATATATAATTAAAGTCAAAGATGAAAATCCAATATAATATTTGCTTACCATAAATGTTCCAATATACGGTACTCGATGCATTTTTCGAACTTTTTCGACATATGGATGGAATTTATCGTACTCTAAAATATTCTTCACATAAGTTAAAAATTCTATCCATTCCAACACCATTATTATGATGTTACCAAGTGCTCTTTCGTGAGGACGAGCAACTAATTTAGTCACGACTAGATCAAGGAAGTCTTAGTTAGGATAGCTTATATTGCACGATCTCAATCAAATATATGGAATTAACAAATTTTGCAACGTGATGGTATCGAGCCTACCTAGTAGATGTCATGGTTAGGCACAATCAATACTTATATACTATTTTAGTGAGTCACAACAATCAATCAATGAATCGGACTAGCTAGAAGCCTTGAACTCCAATTCTAGCAGCTAGTACGAATGGACAAAGTTCTGGAGTGGAATCTATCATTTTGGACTTGACATATGGAGTGCAAAAGCGATATTACAGTGAATTACAAGATGGATTCATTGTTAAGCTGATAATGAGAAATGATACAATTGAAGCTTACATAGAAGTAGTTTCATTTCGTGTACATTCAGTATTTCAGTCTAGTAATGGCTGGTATGAAATATGCGGTATTTGTATTCTTAGATTTATCTTAGTCAAGGTCAAGCACTTAATTATAAGAGAGTCAAAACCCACATATATGTAAGTATTACTTGACAACTTGGTCGAAGCATCCATGTGTATGTTCCCTTTACCGAGAAATTTGTCTATTGATCATTGTTGAGTAAACTATTGTTTGAGAGGAAAAAAACCATGTGGTGCATTAAAAGTTGCTGTCCCCATAGATAACTTTGTGTATTCGTAGATACCCCCTTTATTTTTTATATAAATAACTTAGTAATTATTGTAGTTGTGCATCTGTATATATTTAGGTGTGTATTGTGTCTATATTTGCATACACATATATAAATAAGTACGTGTGTTAGTATTTATATATAAAATCGTATACGAATATAAGTATGCATAATTTTTGGTAAATAATATGCATATAAGAATGTTTATAGTGGTATATATACAAGTATGAGTGATATATATATATATATATATATATATATATATATATATATATATATATATATATATAGAGTGAGAGAGAGAGAGAGAGAGAGAGAGAGAGAGAGAGAGAGAGCCCAAAATCTAAAAAGTCCAAACCATTATAGAGCCCAAACTATTATTGAATAACCCAAAGCCCATTAGTATTAATAAATCTTAAACATCCTAAAGCCCGCGTGTTTTGCTAACGTTTTGTCTCGCCAAGTGCAATTACAGAATGACTATAAGTTTTTTATTTTATTCTTTCTTATTAAATTTATCGTTGTGTTTTTCTAACATTTTGTTAAAACGATGCAGGGTTCGGTGACTTTGCTTACAGAAGTTGGTGTGGAGCACCGCGTGTGTGCAACGGATATTATAGATTTTAGGAGCAGCTGTTCACTAATAGAGCTGTCGATGATTGTAGCGTGCGCAGAATAATAAACAGACTTGACGATTTCGTAGGTGTTTACATAACAACCGTGCTTACAGATTTTAGTATAATTTATTTCAATAAATTTATTATAAAACATTTACATTTCGGCGTATCGAAATGGAAGGAGCAATCAATAGTACAATGGAGAGTGGCGGCTGCATGTTACCGATCTGATGCGACGATGTCGACTTGGATAGATCATGATGTTTTGCGTGGCCCAGAGCCCCATATGCCTCACGTATATATTCCACCGGATTATCCATCAAATAATGTTAGCTAGAGACGGAGTCGTTATTCCACTGGATATAAGCATGGAGAAGAGGCGTCTGACCAGGGCCCGAAAACTTTCTATTAGGCTGGAGAGGGGACTTCATACCATGCTGGAGAGGGGAGCTCCCAGGCTGTTCCTACAGATTGGTTCGGACAGATGGAGGAGTATACGCAATTCTTCTCAACTCCATTAGCTTCAATACCAACTCAAGAGCACATAGACACTCAGAATTTGGATTCAGATCCACCCCTACCTACGGAGACTATGGAATAACGAATAGATCCTACAAATCTCAAGCCAAATAGACGCAAATTTTATTTACGATAGATTACACGTGGTGTAGTGGTAGCTGATTATGTTGTATTATTATTTGGATAACTATGCTACTTTGTTTTATTGATATATTGCTACTTTGTTAGAGATCGTGAATAAATTTTATTTCTATATTGCGACTTTGTTTTATCGGTAACTACTTTGATTGCTCTAAAATAAATTTCAAAAAATATTAAAAAAAAAATTGGCGCCAGCATGACTGGCGCCAAATACAAAATTTTGAAGTCTGATGCCATTCACACTAGCGCCAAGTTATTTTTTTAAAATTTTTTGTTTGGCGCCAGTGTAACTGGCGTCAGATCCTTTTATTTGAAAATTTGAAAAAAAAATTCTCTTGTGCGCAAATACTACAAATATTTTTACTCTATTTGAAATTATCTTTATATAACTTTGTATTTATGTTAGATACCTATTGGGTAGGTATTAGGATGTACTCAGGTTTTGTGTCTTTTTGTATTCAAAATATATTGCATAAAAGTTGGTACAGTTGGAGCTGATTTCCGTATATCTGGATCGGTCAACACAAATTTCGACATAGATTATCCGTCCTTTTGTTTAGTTTTTTTTTTTTTTTTTGGGAGAGAGTTTTGTTTTTAATGTATAAAGCAACTAAGATATTTCTATATATTTGAATTTTTTTGGTAATTCACCATGGAAGGATTGAGTAGGGGATGAGCAATGATTTGATTCGGTTCAAATCAAATCGATTAGACCAAAATGGATTGAACCAAAAATTGTTTTATTCAAAACCAAAAAAATGAATCGCTTTAAAAGTCCTAACAAAATCGAAACAAATTAAAATGGTTCGATTTTTTGTTCGTTTGATTTCATTGCTGGCCTGCATTTAATTTTTTTCGATAGCAGTTGTGTTGCACCATTGGACCGGAGTTCCACTTAAATTAATTTAATAACAATTACACATACAATAAAATAAAATAGAGTTTTTTAGACCAGTGGGACGGTAGTAAAAATAAATTTAGTGACAGTTGCTGATACAAACTAAATCCTGACAGTGACCAAATTTACAATTTAAAAAAAAAAATATCAATGTAGATTTAGGTTGAAGGAATTCGGACAATAGAAGAGTTCCTGGAGCCAAGGAAGTTCTTTGTCATTCGTTGTAAGAACAATGGTAAGGAGGTCAAGATATGTATTGATCATGCAATAGAACAACTATATAAATATTATTAATATATACAAGGCCACTGGGTTATCTTTGTCCGAGCTAATTTTGATTGCCGGTCTTTAATCCAGTTAAAAATATATAGATTTAAGTGGAGTTTAGACTGGACCGGTCCTAAAAAAATCAAAAGATTTAAAAGGTTATTCAATAAAGATGAGTTGTCCAAATCCAAAATCATGTTATACTTATTTCTAGAACGACCTTGAATATATAATATGTTAATAAAATATAGAAAAAAATTTAGTTGTTCCTCCACTTGCTTTATCATAATTTAAGGTGTAGACTACCGAGTTACCGTAATGCATGAAATTTCGCATTTTAAACGAAAAATGTCAATGACTAACGGTCACTCTTTTGACCTACATAAAAAAAAATTAAGCTGTATCCCACTTATTTTATCATAATTCAATGTACACCACAGTTATTTGAGGGTATTTTAGTCATAATTTAAGATACATCCAACTTATTTGATGGTAATTTAGGCATAAATGTGAGAAAGGGTCAGATGAGTTGAGTGTTAATCATTGACATTTTTTTTTTTGTTAAAAATGAACAATTTTATATATTATTGTAATTCAATGGAATTTAACTTGAATTATGATAAATAAATGGTAGACAATTTAAAAATTTTCTAAGATATAATTATATTTAATGTCTATGGTTGTTGTAAACCTATCAAGAGAAAGAAAAGAAAAATCACCCAACACACCTACCGTGGGCCCTCTGTCATTTTCAATAGGGAATATATTGTGTTGGGTGTAGTTTAATTGTGGCAATGAGTCACCCAACTTATCCAATTTTGGTCATCATACAGTCAAACAAAACGTGGAAGATCAACATCGTTGCAGTAAATATAAAAATAAAAATAAGTCTAAAATGTCAATATAAACAAATACTAACTGTTAAAAATCTCTCTCTCTCTCCCGCCTGTGGATTGCAGAACTATATATATATATATATATATATCATAACTAGAATCACGTATATAAGTATAGAATAGAAACCCAACTTAAGTCCCCATCTTTCTTTCCCAATGGCGAACACTCTCATTACACTCTCCACCATCGTCTTCTTCCTCGTATTGACCTCTTCCTACTCATTCAAGTGCAACGTACACGACCGGACGGCCCTCATTGCGTTCAAGAACTCGTTCCGGTCCACCGACCTACCGAACTGGACAGACGCCACGGACTGCTGCTCCTGGCACCACGTCGGCTGCGACGTCGGCGCCAACGGCCGCGTCACCTCCCTCCGCTTCTCCGACAGCAATGAACTCGACGGCCCTCCGTTCGCCGACCTAGACGGCCCCATGCCGCCCTCCATCGGGGACCTGTCGGCGCTCAGGGCCGTCGTCTTCCGGGGCCTCCCGCGCCTCGTGGGCCCCATTCCTCCCGAGCTGGCGAAACTGAAGGAGCTGCGCTACCTGACCATCACCCGCACCAGAGTCTCCGGCCCGGTCCCTCCCTTCCTCTCCCGGCTCGCTTCCCTCCGCGTGCTCAACCTGGGCGACAACGCGTTCGTGGGACCCATCCCTTCTTCCCTAGGCGGCCTCGCCGAGCTTGCCAAGGTCGGTTTGTATCGGAACCAGCTGAGCGGGGGCATCCCGCCGTCTCTCTTCGCTAGGCTCGGCGAGGGACTGCTCGCCGACCTTGACCTGTCGGAAAACAAACTAACAGGACCCATCCCTAGATCCTTCTTCGGGGACGTCCAGTTCGCTAGCATCAACTTGCAGGGGAACCAACTGTCAAGTCGATCGATTCCATATTCCTCGCTCGCAGAGAACAAGCTAGTTATATAGCGTCGTTTGATCGATCCTGCAGCCATGGATTTATTTGATCACACAAGAAAATATTGCTTGTGATGTTTTCTCAATTTTCCAATACGATCGATGTCGTAGTGTGTGTGTGTGTTTTTTTTTTTTAAAAGAAAAAGAAAGCGGAGGTGTGAAACCAACCTACCATTGCTTTAGTTTCTTTTTCCTCTTCTTTAAAGAAGAAAGAAGTTGGCTAACTAGCTAAAGCGTACCCCTTCAATCGAAATGCCATATAGTTAATAACACACTTCTAATTTGTCCAAATTAAGTCGGAAGTGTTGGTAGTAAAGTAATTATGAGAGCGCTTATCATGCTTAATCATGACTTTCACGGGTAGCAGCATTTCCTTGAATTACTCTCTCTCTCTCTCTCTCTCGATCTCTATCTACTAACAAGGCTGTCATTATCAAATGCCTTTTGGGACAGGCGCAAAATCAAAATGTCAGTACTTATCCGTTTGAGACCACAAGGATATATTAGGTTTTTTTATTAGATTTTCGAGGTAATGTTCATAAATTTTGTGGACGGTCGAATTTTATATTGGTTGAAATTTGAATTTAAATTTAAAAATAGTTCCATATTTATTTGTTATCCCGTAAATTTAAGTGTGTATTTTAAGTGAACATTTGGTACCCAGAATAATATATAGTAAAAAATTCTATACATTGAGAATTTACTTTTTAATAATTAAATTCTCTAAAAAATTATGTATATATTATCATATTTGGTGAAAAAGGATAACAAAAAACTGAAATAAACATAAAAAACATTAAAAAAATTTGAGATAAAACCAAATAGACACAAGCATCTTAAAATTTTGAAAAAATGAAAAAAAAAATCTTTCTTTAAAAAGAACCAAAAAAGATAAAAAAAATTGAAAAAAATATTAAAGCTGAGAAAAAAATAAATTTCTTAAAATTTTGCAAAAAAAATTTTTAACACAAAAAACATTCATAAAAAAAAGATAAAATAATTGAAAAAAAACCCAAAAAATTCTTATAAATAAAAAATAAAACAGAAAAAAAAACCAAACAAAATTGAAAATAAAAAAAACTGAAAAAAACAAAAAAAAAATGCAAATAAATAAATAAATTACAAGTGGAGTTGTGAAATCAACATGCAATTTAATTTTCTTTTTCTTTTTCCTTAAAAAAAAAATTTGGCTAAGTAAATGTACCATTTTAACAAAAAACAATTACTAAATGCACCACCAAAGTGATAGAAACTATTACATAATAGGAAATATCACACTTAAGTTATAAAAGTGATAGGAGGTAAAGCACAAATTTTTATGGGATACAATACACAATTTCAAGCACTTAAGTTTTTTTTCTCTCACACAATTTTTTTTCTTTCTTTTGCTCCTTAGAGCTCAATTATTGTTAGTTTCAAACCTTATTATAGAAATTTAAAAGTTTTATAAATCGCGATAGTCAGATTGAGAAATAACAAATACGGACATGATTCTGACAATCTTAGGACAAATATATATATATATATATATATATATATATATATATATATATATATATGGTAAACGGAATATGAATCATAGTGTTCATATTCTTATAAGAATATGAACACTATGATTCATATTCCGTTTACCACACACACACACACATATATATATATATATAAAAGTATCGACATGTGCCGACATTTTGATTTTGCGCACGTCCCAAAACAAAGGGCATTTGATAATGACAGCCTTGCTAGTAGACAGAGATCGCGAGAGAGAAATTAAGGATATGCTGCGACCCGTGAAAGTGATAAGCGGTCTCATTACTTTACTACTAACACTTCCGAGTTGATTTGACAAATTATAAGTGTGTTATTAACTATATTTTGTATTGCATTATTGTTAGAGAATTAATAGGACACACAAAATGACATACGCTATCGATCACTTTTTTTTTGAAATATGCTAATTTTTTATATTCAATATTTTTTTTAAAACATTAGGTACAACGCAATTTAAAATACTCATATATTCTCTTCCTCTCACACAACCCATTCTTCTATCTGAATACAATTATTAATGGTTTCGATTCTCGGAGTTCTAAAATTTGTAGAAATCGTGATAGTCGGATTAAGGATGACAAAAGATTTTCAACAGTCTGACAGTATATATATATATATATATATATATATATATATATATATATATATATATATATATATATATGAGTAAACGGGATATGAGCCATAATGCTCATATTGCTACATGAATCATGTACATGTGTACCAATAGAAATAAATTTCTATATCTCATGTGCACCCATGTGCACTAATACACTATATTCCTATTTGTCCACATATGAATGGTTCGCATGAGAATGTCTCATTTAGAAAAATGAGCACTATGACTCATATCCCGATTACCATATATATATATATATATATTAAGGGACCAGATTTTACATCTATCTAAAGTAAATTGTCAAGATGTATAATGGTACGGGCGATCTGGAATTCGGCCTGGGCTCGACACGGTCAACGTCGGTCTGGGTCGGTTCAGACCCGATCAACGGTCTGGACTGGCTCAGTTTACCAATAAAACGATTGCTGACTTGATCCATATTTTTTGTCCGAAAGTCCTGCCCTGTTTAAGAACCGGTCCGAACCGGTTAAATATGCAGAGTCCGTTTGACCCGGCCTGGCTCGGACCGATCCCCCGAACCGTTCAGATCCGGGTAAAGCAGGTACCATATACATTACAAATAAAAAAAATTTAAATAGAGAAGAGGGTGAGATTCGAACCCATGAGACCTTCCTGGATACAAACTTTTCCTCTAAGTTTTTTCCTCTAACCACTCATTCCAATTAATTTTGTGTTTTAAACATACATAAACGAGGTAAACATAAAATATAATAAAGTAATTTTTTTTTAAATTGCTCAGCCCACGAGTCAGGTCCCGCCCAGCCCGAATTAAGTCCGGACCCGGCCTGGCCCAACCCAGTGCTAACCGGGTTTGGGTTCGAGCTGGGTTCTCCCCTCTCCCTTCCTGGCCGGACACGGCTGTAGTGCCCCGCTCCGCGTTGGCACTACGTACAAGTGATAACGGTTTGCTGACTCAAAATGGAAACCTTTCTAACGAACTCCTTGCTGAACAAAAATATTACTGATCTAGGTGAGTGGCTTAGGCTCTTCGATGAATCCTTCAGACAATACACTTTAATAAAAATGATCTCTAGTCTGCACGAATTTCACATTCCTATGCTAATGATGCCTCACTAAACGATATAAGCTAAAAGAGATTGTTTGCAAGTTACCTTATCGTTTCTGCATAGAATGAACTATATGAAATGCTTGAATGGTATCAAAGCAACTCGATCCTCTGGCCTTACGTCTTTTCGCTGAAAGTTCCTATATGACGATTCCTTGCCATTGTATTCAGAGAACCTCGTGCCTAGAGCTTCACTTCGCATACTCTGATTGGACCCTTATTTGTAACACTGTCCCTCTGCTGCGTACTTGATCGATTCGATAATAGCCACAACTTTAACGATGTTGCCTTGTACGAGCGCCCCCATGCTCGCACGGTATTACGCCTCTATGGCAAAAGATATACGTCCTGTAGAAGCGCCGAGACGCGGTGATTCGCGTCCGGCGGTGGCGTTGTCGGGACCTTCGGGATTAGGGCGTGACAGAATTATTGATTTGCCCACTGCCCCAATCCCGAAGGTCCTGATAATGCCCCTGCCGGGTGCGAATCACCACGCCCCGGAGCTCCCACGGGACGTATATCGTTTTCCATCGAGACGTGATGCCATGCGAGCCCGAGGTTAAGCTCGTACAAGAAAACATCGTTAAAGTTGTGGCTATCATCGAACTGATCGTGTATGCAGCGGAGGTACAGTGTTACTAGCAGTAATCCATCTGAGTATACGAGGCAAAGCACAAGGCACAAGGTTCTCCGAATACAATGGCATTGTTCCATACATTATATTCCTCTATATAAAAGTAGCACAGAGCATCTCGATACGGCTCAAGGCATCGACACCGGATTTTCGGGTCCTAGGGATGAGGCACGGCTATCGCTTCCTTGGATGATCCAGCACTTGCGAACAAGCAAACTGTTGGTGGGTCAACACTTTGGAGAAAGTACTGGTGAGTATAAAATCAACGAACAGAAGTAACATTTACTAAAACCAATACTAAGTAATTATGTTATAAAATATTATATTACTAGTGATCTTTCTAGTTTTATCTAGGTTCATTTCATGCAGTACATGAGCATAGTCATATTACTTCTTTTGAAAATATTGATTAAAAAATAGAGTTCAGGCCAATACAACCAAGAATACAAGACAAGCAGTTCAAGCACGATGTGCCAAAATAGAGTGTGCGCAACTGTCTCGTGAGCTATACTCAAAGAATCTAGGGACAATGTAGCATCTAGTGGACTATTCTTTATACTACAAGACGATCAACATATTCAAGCAAGTATGTATAAGTCTATGTGTGATGCAAGAGAATAAGCAAAATAATATATCACTTATTTTATGGATCTTATCCCTCGCCGAACGGTTATCCTTGCAGCAGACATACAAATTAGCAACATATGCATAATGGATAAGGTTCTATTTTCTGTCCGTCTCTGTATCAAACAGTTAGGCAAGCAAGAAGGCTGAATCCTAGCATGTGACCTAACTATATGATGGCCCATGAGTCTACTTCCTCATGATTAGGAGTAGTGTTATCACGGCCCAACACTGCACTAATATACTGGCTCATATACTAGCTGCTTTGACACGTGAACCAGCTATCTAATAGACATGAATACTCCCCTGATCGTGAGGACTTCTTTGTCTCAGGGTATTCTCTAAAGACCAATTCATGAATACAATTCTATCAGATAAACTCTATATGGATGCAACAGTTTAATAAACAAGCATATAATAAATCTATTCTCTTCTCTGTACGGACAAGCCTCCATATCTATCTCTATGCGGAATGGCCGCCATTTCTCAGATACCGTTCAAGCATTTTAAATAGTTCTATCTTTACAACATGATAAAGAAAACATGTAACAGTCTCTATTTAAGCAAGCATGGAAGCAGTTCTCTATCTCTTTTAACTAAGCATGCAGTTCTACTCTTTCTTTAGCATACGATGAAAATATATGAACATTCTTTTACTCTTGTTTATTAGTATGGCAGCAGTTCGTTCGATAGCGGTGTCCGTGTAACTAAGCATGCAACACTTCTTTCTTGACTTAGCATGGCAAGGGTTCTACCTCTTTTAAATAAGCATAGAAGTTATCTAGTTAAGCATGCAATTCTTGTTCTATCATTCTCATCCGATCATTATCTTATTAAGTAAACAAACATTACAAAAACTCATATTCATTATTAAGGCATGCAAGAATCAGAGAATGAAGCTCTGACCACTCACCTAGATCAGTCATCTTCTGGTTCAACAATGAACTCTTCCAGAAGGTTTTCTTTTTGAGTCGTTACTGAATTGAGTGTTCCACACAATAAGTCCATAAATATTCTCAAAGATGTGCGCAAAAGTTTTCTGGATTTGATTTATTGCTTGAGAGTTATGATTTCATGCTCTTGATTGCTAGAGTTTTTTGATTGAGGATGGTGAGGGATGAGGACTATCGCTGCTCTGGATATCGAAAGTTTCTCCTTAAGTTTCGAGGACGAAACTTTTTCTTGGTGGGTAAGTATGTAGTGTCCCACTCTGCGTTGACACTATGTACAAGAGATATAGGTTTGCTGACTCAAAAAGGAAACCTTTCTAATGAGCTCCTTGTTGAACCAGAAGATAACTTATCTAGGTGATTGGCTTAAGCCCTTCGATGAATCCTTCAGACCATACGCTTTAATAAAAATGATCTCTAGTCTACACGAATTGCACGTTCCTTTGCTAATGATGCCTCACTAAACGAGATAAGATAAAAGAGATTGCTTGCATGTTACCTTACCGTTTCTGCATAGATGGAACTATATGAAATGCTTGAATGGTATCAGAGCAACTCGATCCTCTGGCCTTACGCCTTTACGCTGCTAGTTTCTAGATGACGATTCCTTGCCATTGTATTCAGAGAACCTCGTGCCTAGAGCTTCAATTCGCATACTCTGATTGGACCCTTATTTGTAAAACTGTCCCTCCGCTGCGTACTTGATCGATTCGATGATAGCCACAACTTTAATGATGTTGCCTTGTGTGAGCGCCCCCAGGCTCGCACGACATCATGCCTCAATGGCAAACGATATACGTTCCGCGGGAGCGCCGAGGCACGGTGATTCGCGTCCGTCAGGGACGTTGTTGGGACCTTCGGGATCGGGGCGTGACACCGGCCCGACCCGCTTTCTTCCGGACTTAACCCGGTCTGGCCTAAATTTGGTCAAACCCGATTAAATTGGACCTTAGGCCGGCCCAATAGACACCATGAGCGATTTACCCACCTAAGGTTTGATAGTTTTATGATATTTGTACCTCCAAAATGTTCTTTCAAACTATTTTTTTAATATGGCAGATGACGTGACGGTTAATATGATAAATAAAATAACAAATTCTAAAATTAAAATTAAAATTAAAATTATTTTTTTGGATAATTATTTTTTTTGTAAAATTTGTCATGTTAGTTGTCATGTTAGATGTTAAATAATAATATTTGTCACGTCAGTTGCCACATAAGAAAATATAGTTTGGAGAAATATTTTAAAAATATGAATAACATTACTTAGTTTTTTTTTACAAGTCCCTAAAATCTTAGGTTTATTTTAATATATTTTAACATAGCTATAATTAGTATTCAAAAATTCAAGTACTAAAAAGTCTTTAAATCTCAAATAATGTAAGAGGCACCCTACATATACAATAACCAAAAGTTAACATAACCATTTTATTAACAGCCTACAACTACTATTTTGACGTTTCTCCTTCAAAATTTTCTTACTCTACCACGAGCCCAAGAAAAAACCATGAACCATCGTTGTATACTACTATGTGTTTATGAGAAATCCCAAGAATTTAATTACCGTAGAGGGATTCATATCCTACTGTGGGAGCGGGATCCATCTCCATAATAAAACAATATAGATTTGATCCATAGAAATTGGTCGTCTATGGTTAGGTTCGGCCAAGTACTTAACCATTTTTCTGGATGCATTTTTGTGACAAGATTCAGTTTTGGGAGACTATTTTGGATATATTTCAGTCATTATTTGACTCGATCTTCAATACGAACATTGTAGAGAAAAGTTAAATTTTATCCAGGCTTTGAACAAGATCATTTGGAGGTGTATTGAAGAAGTTATAACCATCTGAAGTAGTCTATATGTTCATATTATGCATGCATTCAACTTGCATACAACATTGATGATGGATGGACGAATCTTGGAAGAAGGACGAGGCTGCCTTTTGGACTTCTCTATACAACGATTGTTGTATACCCAAGAGGAATATTGTCACGACCCGCACCCGGTATAGGGGCACAAGAGCGTGGGTACGTCCAGCCTACGCCGCAGCATCGGCGGTAGAACACTGTCTAGGTCATGATACTATCTAATTAATCTCTCACGAATATCCAACTCCATAAGGAGACGCAGATATCACAAAATAATATGGAAATATACTCAATCACATAAACTAGAGCACGATGAGATATCAAAAAAAAAAAAATGAAATACAAGACAAGTCTAAACAACAATAAACAGTCTAACCTGCAATCAATAACATCCAGTCTCCAAGTAAGTCGAAAATAAGTCCTCTATGTCACAGTCTGGAAAATATATCCAGTCAGGATTGGAACAAAATACACCTCTAACAGCAGTTCTACATATATTGATAAAAACTATAGCACAGTGTAAAGAAATACAAGACAGATAGGAATACTGGCAATAAGAAATACTGACGAGCATGGATGTACTGGAAATAGAAATACTGGAATAATGGAATACTGGAGCATTTCATCATCAATGTACATCTAGCAATGAAATAGAAATACAAGTACACGCAAGAACAATGAACTGGTATGTAAGTGTGTACAAGAACAATAACTAGAACATGTAGAGATGCTAGATCAATATACTACAGATGCATGTCAAGAACATCTAACCAAGTGTGTGAAATATTAGCATATCATGTGATCGGCTTGGGACTATATGACTCATTACATTGATTAGCGTTCATCCCCAACAAGTCCGGCTAACCATATGTAACAGCGATGAGGCATGTAAGGGTCAGGCTGCACCGACGTGAGATGTGGGTAAGATATGATGCATGTAAGGTTGGATATGATCACATAAGCTACTAATATTTCTCCATTTCCCCAGCTAGCACGATGGATTCCAATCACGACTCCTCGTGACAGGTCTCAATGATGCCAACTCGTGTAAAGAACAGTGTCAGAGTCATGTACGCTATACAACAAGAATTATAGAGATAATTAACATAATGGAAACTTTCAGAGAATGTACTCGCCTGAGGTCCTGCTGCTGGTATAAATCAGAGTCCAAGTCACAGTCCAAATAGCCTATGTATTACAAATTTACCATATCAAAAGATAATTTATTTTAATTTATTTAATTCTGCAATAATTAATCTAAAATCCTATTTTAATCTTATTATTCTGATTTTTAGGTCAAATCCTAATTTTTGCCCAAAAGAACCTAAATTTATCGACTCGAGACTCATGGCACGCAAATCGAGGCGATCTGTTGACCAAAAAGTCAACCGATACAAACTCGACTTTCATGCATGATTCCCTGTTGATTTCAGCGTCAAAAACACGCTGGAATTTACAGCTCGTCCAAATTCAAATTCGTTTGGGAATTATGGCACATACAAGTTTCGTATCGTGCACCGATGGTTAAATTTTACCCTAGAAGTTCTACAGAATTAACAATATATAAATACTTCGAATTAAATTCTGGAAAAAATATATGTCAATGATCTCGACATTAGCTTTCCGAAACTTTAAACGGTTCATGATTCTGATTCCTGGTTCTCCCGGAATCACGAAAACATCGAAACACGTCTATTTTCGGACATACTGTGTTCTACGAATTTTTCAGAATTTAATACTAATAATTTCGTAAAACAAATTATATAGTCAGAAATCTAACCTCAATATATTTCTAACGCAAAAAACTAGGCCTCGTTTGGAGTCCGGAGCTATGCGTAATGGCTTCTGGAAGATGAAGGAACCCTAGATGGCAATTCTCCAAAAATCGGCTGAAGAAAAACCCTAGAAAATAACTAAACTAATATATATATATATATAGATAGGAGAGAGAAAGAGCAGCCGCGGCTCAGGAGCTTGCCACGTGGCAGCCATCCGTGGCTCCCCGCCCAGATCCAGTGGTCGTAGATCCACGCGGCTCGGCTCGACTCGGCTCGGCTTCACCCGCGGTCGCTGACAGGCGGGCCCCGCACTGTTGGCTTCTGGAGGCTGACAGGTGGGCCCCCTGTTTGCTGACTGGGCAGAAATAATTTTTTTTTGGATTTTCTTTTTCAGAAAATAGTTTTTAATTCAGTTTTTTATAATTAACTCAAAATAAATGCTAAAAATAATCAGAAAATCCCCAACAAATTCTAGAAAATATATTTTATTATTTAGAACCTAAAATAAAAGTTTGGGATATTTTTAAATATATTTGTCCCTAAAATAAATTCTTGAAAGTTCTAGAAAATTAGGATTACTAGTTTTTAATTAACAAAAAATTATGGAAAAATTCCACTAGCCCCAAATTAACCTAAAAATAATATTTAAGCACGAATTTCAGGATACGGAGGTTACAAGTCTACCCACCTTAAAAAATTTTATCCTCGAAATTTAAAATCCTCAATTGTTTTTTTTTTGACCATCAAAATTAAATTCATCAAATCATACAATCATGAACTAATCCATATTATTTTTTCACAACTTTTCAAAATTCTAGAAGTATCATATTCCCGCAAACCTTTAAAATTAAAAAAAAAAATCAAATTTCATTCTTATCAAAATCTCCTAAAAAATTTATGCTAATCACTAAATACAAAACTTAATATTCAATCCTCTAATTTTAAATCCACTCAATGTATATTTATAAAATTTAAAATCTCGTCCAAAAAGTTTGAATTTCACACACTAATCCATTAATCATCTTACTCCTCAAATTTTGAGTAAATCCCTGAATACAAAATTTACTATCAATCCTTAAATTAAAATCCCATCAATGCATATTTATAAAATTTTAAAAAAATCTTATCCCAAAATTTGAATTCAACAATAATCCATTAGTGATCTTAATCCTTGATTTCTTTTTCCACACAATACTCAAACAATGTAGTACTTACGAAATCTTCAAATGCAATATTCAAAACATAAATTCATAACTTGCAGGCCAATGAATATAATGATAATCTTCTTAATTTCCTCAAATGTTAGTGACATTCAATCATACCAAATCTTCATAAAATTCAATGATTTACCGAAATCGTCAATTTTGCCATATTAAATTCTCAACTCTCTTCATTTAAATAAATATTTATCCTCAAAATTTAAGGCACATTGTCTCTCTTTGTCAAGTCATATCCTCTTCATAAATCTTTACTACGGTCAAACCCCCAACAATCAAGGTCTAAGAAAATTCTACCTACAGTCACACAACATGCAATCTAGAGAAAACATACATGGTTATGGTCACTTTTGTCATGGTATTGCAGTATCTGTCGGGGTGTACTACTAACTATATTCTAACAAGAAAATTATTGATACAAGCTATGGTACTAAGGAATCAATCAATCAAACAAATAGATGGAAAAGGAATATGAGAAAACAACAGAACATAGCCTTCTAACCCATTACTTGAACATCTTAATCCTCTAATATACACTTAACTCTGGCACATTCACTCACTAATTCCTATCTCTATATACTGATACCCATATCAACTAATCTCTAGTCCACAAGCTATCCATGGATACATCCACATTACACACATCTGTCTATTGATACTAAAATATGATACCAAGGATCTCTAACACAACCATAGTTTAATAATGCATCCAAAGTTTGATACCTCTATCCCTTGGTACTACTGTTTCTACTACAAGTACATCCACTGCTAGCTCTCTTACCTACTACAATTGTTTATACTAGTCGTTCTTATCACTCAAGTGCACACCAAGTGCAACACACCATACTAAGTACGACTCCTTCTAATACAACTCTAGATGGACCCCCAAGTCAGTTTGTAGTGCCATCTCAAGCATGCTCAAGCCAATAGATCCTCACACATGCACATCAACCACTCATATACTGTTATACATTTCTTACCCACCATAAAATTTTATCCTCAAAATAAAATTATCAAAATTTAACTTCTTGAACGATGTAAAATAAAATGCATATACTTCCTCAAAAGTCAAATACTAAATATCGAAATAAAATTTTTAATCACTTCCAAAATCTTTATAGCTTCGGCTATGTTTATTGAATTGAATTTTAATCCTCAAAATTTTAATAACATAAAATCTTAACTCCTCAAAAATTCTTTAAAAATTAAAATTTATTTCCACTCTTCAAATTATAAATTTAATCCACAAGCATCTAAGTACACATATATACTCACAATCTCTAATACTCAAGGTGCACACAAATACATCAATTATCTACAACTCTCAACTGTGTACTGAATATTACACTGCCTGGATTACTTGTACTATTACTTCCAATAATCAAAGTTATCATCACACATATTTTCTCCAATGATTTTCTATCTATATTAACTGGTACACCAATCTAATTATCATCACACGAAGTACTTACTGTCATTAGCACCTTGCTCAACAAATCCTTGATATAGAATCACTAGCACTATTGGTATGGTAAAACTAGCTTCATCATTAGATTACCTTATCACACTTATTAGAACTCACGATTACTTGTACTTCTATAATACATATGTTTTACTTCACTCTCAAAGGCAGACATATGGTTCCATATCTCGATTGATGTATAAGCATATCTCTTAATCCTTTTACAGCCTGTTATACTAATCTGTGATACACTTTATACCTTTCATGATCAATCTTGATATTCCTCTACCCATGGCATACTCATTAATACCCTTTATTCATATATATTTATTTACTCTTGACACACCCAAGTAATCAATCATCAAATTGAACATCATGCTCCATTAATCTTTAACACAATTCCTTGATACTTAATTATTTACATAGATCATCCAATTACATAATTTAATGACTATCCAGGACTGGCATGCTGATTCTGATACTTACTCTTGGAACCTTCACTAATACTCTTACTCCTCTTTCTATAATACCAATACTAATTATAATAACACCTATCATAGAACTATTGCTACAAGGTACTATGTTATGGGTATCTCTAGATTAATGCCTACTGCTCACATGTCCAACTAAGAAATACTTACAAACTCATAAGTCACACTCAGTCAAACTAATACAAGACACAACCAAAATTGCAAGTCACTAATTATCATACTAACAAGGAATTCTCAAAGAAAATAAGCTCAAAAAGGAACTGGATTAAGGACTGAAGGTATTGCTACTGCTAGCAAAGGAAATGATGGAACAAAGTCCTGGAATAATAGAAATAGATAAGTCTTGAGATGATACCTTAAGAACCAATTTAAGATATGACCTGATAATATACACGTCTATCCGAAATCATGACACTCAGAATCCTCACCACGCCAGTAAGCATAGATGCGATAACGACAAGTTCCGTAACTAAGGTATGCAACTCTATAATCATGTCATCTAGAATCTTCGCCACGCCAACCGGTATGGCTGCGAGAAACTCTAAATTCATAACTAAGATATGTACATCCAAGTCAGGTTCCTACGTTCTCGTCACGACAGCTAATGTGGCTGCGATAAACTCTAGGTTCCATAACCAAAGTAGACGTTTTACCTTTCTCACTGTCCTCATCAATATATGTCATCAGATGATACCGTAAATTTTAGCCCGTAAAATTTCATCTCGATATGAAATTAACTCAATAACGATACCAAGAATTAAATTTAACAACTGGTCAACAAGAATCAAACTCAACAATGATACCAAGATTTTAATTTAATAACTGATCAATAAGAATCAAGTTCAATAACAACAAGTGAGAGCGGACGAAAATAAGAAAAAGATTTAAATTAAAAATTATAATGAGATTCTCAAGGGTTATCCCAGGAATCTCTCAAGAATTTTGTGATTGAGTATCCTCTCTCATCCTAGTATCCTATGTCCTATATCCTATCACAGGCACGCAGTAGTACAACTAAGTTGTCGCACCACCACGACATCGCACAACTTGCAAAGTCTGACCTGCATGGGCCACCACTAAAAACGTGTCACGACCCGCACCCGGTATAGGGGCACGAGAGCGTGGGTACGTCCAGCCTATGCCGTAGCATCGACGGTAGAACGTTGTCTAGGTCATGATACTATCTAATTAATCTCTCACGAATATCCAACTCCATAAGGAGACGCAGATATCACAAAATAATATGGAAATATACTCAATCACATAAACTAGAGCACGATGAGATATCGAAGAAAATAAATAAAATACAAGACAAGTCTAAACAATAATAAACAGTCTAACCTGCAATCAATAACATCCAGTCTCCAAGTAAGTCAGAAACAAGTCCTCTATGTCACAGTCTGGAAAAAATATCCAGTCAGGATTGGAACAAAATATACCTCTAACAGCAGTTCCACATATATTGATAAAAACTATAGCACAGTATAAAGAAATACAAGACAGATAGGAATACTGGCAATAAGAAATACTGACGAGCATGGATGTACTGGAAATAGAAATACTGGAATAATGGAATACTGGAGCATGTCATCATTAATGTACATCTAGCAATGAAATAGAAATACAAGTACACGCAAGAACAATGAACTGGTATGTAAGTGTGTACAAGAACAATAACTAGAACATGTAGAGATGCTAGATCAATATACTACAGATGCATGTCAAGAATATCTAACCAAGTGTGTGAAACATTAGCATATCATGTGATCGGCTTGGGACTATATGACTCATTACATTGATTAGCGTTCATCCCCAACAAGTCCGGCTAACCATATGTAACAGCGATGAGGCATGTAAGGGTCAGGCTGCACCGACGTGAGATGTGGGTGAGATATGATGCATGTAAGGTTGGGTATGATCACATAAGCTACTAATATTTCCCCATTTCCCCAGCTAGCACGATGGATTCCAATTACGACTCCTCGTGACAGGTCTCAATGATGCCAACTCGTGTAAAGAACAGTGTCAGAGTCATGTACACTATACAACAAGAATTATAGAGATAATCAACATAATGGAAACTGTCAGAGAATGTACTCGCCTGAGGTCCTGCTGCTGGTATAAATCAGAGTCCAAGTCACAGTCCAAATAGCCTATGTATTACAAATTTACCATGTCAAAAGATAATTTATTTTAATTTATTTAATTCTGGAATAATTAATCTAAAATCCTATTTTAATCTTATTATTCTGATTTTTAGGTCAAATCCTAATTTTTGCCCAAAAGAACCTAAATTTATCGACTCGAGACTCATGGCACGCAAATCGAGGCGATCTGTTGACCGAAAAGTCAACCAACACAAACTCGACTTTCATGCATGATTCCCTATAGATTTTAGCGTCATAAACACACTAGAATTTACTGCTCGTCCAAATTCAAATTCGTTTGGAAATTATGGCACATACAAGTTTCGTATCGTGCACCGATGGTTAAATTTTATCCTAGAATTTCTACAGAATTAACAATATATAAATACTTCGAAATAAATTATGGAAAAAACATATCTCAATGATCTCGAAATTAGCTTTCCGAAACTTTAAACGGTTCATGATTCTGATTCCTGGTTCTCCCAGAATCACGAAAACATCGAAACACGTCTATTTTCAGACATGCTGTGTTCTACGAATTTTTCAGAATTTAATACTAATAATTTCGTAAAAAAAATTATATAATCAGAAATCCAACCTCAATATCTTTCTAACACAAAAAACTAGGCCTCGTTTGGAGTCCGGAGCTATGCGCAATGGCTTCTGGAAGATGAAGGAACCCTAGATGGCAATTCTCCAAAAATCGGCTGAAGAAAACCCCTAGAAAATAACTAAACTAATATATATATATAGAGAGAGGAGAGAGAAAGAGCAGCTGCGGCTCAGGAGCTTGCCACGTGGCAGCCATTCGTGGCTCCCCGCCCAGATCCAGCGGTCGTAGATCGACGCGGCTCGGCTCAGCTGAGTCCGACTCGGACTTGGACGCGGCTCGGCTCGGCTCAGCTTCACCCGCGGTCGATGACAGGCGGGCCCCGCACTGTTGGCTGCTGGAGGCTGACAGGTGGGCCCCCTGTTTGCTGACTGGGCAGAAATAATTTCTTTTTGGATTTTCTTTTTCAGAAAATAGTTTTTAATTCAGTTTTTTATAATTAACTCAAAATAAATGCTAAAAATAATCAGAAAATTCCCAAAAAATTCTAGAAAATATATTTTATTATTTAGAACCTAAAATAAAAGTTTGGGATATTTTTAAATATATTTTTCCCTAAAATAAATTCTTGAAAGTCCTAGAAAATTAGGATTACTAGTTTTTAATTAACAAAAAATTATGGAAAAATTCCACTAGCCCCAAATTAACCTAAAAATAATATTTAAGCACGAATTTCAGGATACGGAGGTTACAAATATCCTCCCTATAAATAGAGGGAAGACGGTGAAGGTTGAAACACAAAGAAGTAGCAAGAAGCACAACACAATCACACAACTTGTAATCCTCACACTTCTAATCCACCTCAAGTGAGTTTGTAAAAGAAAGTAATCATCAAGTTAAGTTGTACTAACTTAATAGAAGGCCATTTGTAATCTTTTATTTGAATATAGTGTAAACGGCAAAGAAGGGGACGGAGGACGTAGGCTCAAATTGAGCTGAACCTCGGTAAATCTTTTGTGTGTGTGTAGTCTCTGTTATTTTATCTCTTCTCTTCCATTTTTATATTTTATTCTCATCACAAAGACAAAAAATATTTTATTTTTTCCAACAGTGTTATCAAAGCCAGGTTGCTAATCTTCTTGTGTTGAGATGGAGACTCACATTGGTGGCATTCGAATAATTAGTTTGAATGGCCGTAGTTGGATTATATGGAAGACGAAGATGATGGACCTTCTTTATTGCAAGGATCTCTATGCACCGGTTGAAGGTGAATCTTTCAAACCGGAGACCATGACGACGGAAGAATGAAAGAAGGTCGATCAGAAGACCATCGGCACCATTTGACAATAGATGGATGATACCTTATTCCACCATGCGTCAATGAGACTTCGACGAATAGCTTGTGTAAGAAACTTGAAGATTTCTATGAGAGAGACCGCCGGCAACAAAATTTTCTTGATTCGAAAGCTTGTCAATCTCAAGTTAAAGGAAGGTGATTCCATATATGAACATTTAAATATAATTTAAAGTATTGTTAATCACCTTGCAGCTATGAAGCTGGTGTTGGATGACGAGCTTCAAGTCCTTCTTTTGCTTAGCTCGTTATCAGATAGTTAGAAGACTCTGGTGGTGTCTTTTTGTAACTTCGCACCTGACGGAGTTGTATCCATGAACCTAGTTACAAGCAGTATTATGAATGAAAAAATTAGGAGAAAGTTCACCGGATCCTCCCATTCTCATGTCCTTGTCACCGAGAATAGGGGGAGGAGCAAAATTCGACAACCTCAGAACTGAGACAAGTCGAGAGAAAATTAAATGCTAGAAAGGACATTGGCTACTATCACTGCGGAAAGAATGTACACATAAAACAGAAATGCCGCAAGCTCAAGCGAAAACAAAACTAAGGAAGGACCAATGAGAAGCAAGAAATGAATAAAAATGCAGTCGTTGCCAGTGATAATAAAATTGTACCTTTTTCGGCATATGAAAAAGAAAACTGTGCAAATCTCATTTGCCAATACCCGAAATGGGTGATTGATTCCGGTGCCTCCTACTATGACTCCCTGGAAGGACTACTCCACTTCACTTCACTTCGTGAAGGTAACCTTGGAATGTTAAAAATGGATAAAAAACTCTTCTCAAATTCTTGGTATTAGAAATATTTGTGTTATCACTAACCTTGGAAGAAATATGGTTCTGAAAGGTGTTAGATTTGTGCCTGATCTTCGTCTCAATCTTCTCTCCAATGACAAGATTGATGAAGAAGGATACAGAAGCAACTTTGGTAAATGATGATGGAAGGTTACTAAAGGTTTACTTATACTAGCGAGAGGAAAGAAGTGTTGCACTCTCTACAAGACTCAGTTCCACTTAGAGAATGATAAACTTGAAACAGTAGAAGGTACCTCTATGGATTTGTGGCACAAGCAGGTTGGCCACATGAGCAAAAAAGGGCTACAAACTCTCTCAAGAAGACAAATACTTCCATCCATGCAAGGTACATCACTGTCCCACTGTGATCATTGCTTGATTGAAAAACAACACCGGATAGCTTTTGTTAAAAATCATAACAAAAAAAATTGACATATTGGACTTAGTCTATTCAGATGCCACGTCCCAGTCCCAAAATACGTTATACTCGACACGTAGCAATGGACAGCTGGTACAACTCCGTAGGACTTTCCAATTTTATGGACCCGATGAAGTGTACTTATGTTGTCCACGGTAAGTGATCAAGCTAAATATCTATTTGTAATATCCAACCGCTAAAATAAATCTCCATCCATGATAAATAAATATCAAGAAGGAACGGTACACATCATTAGTCTGCAGCCCAATAATACATCCGTTCGAATAGGCCAAAAGAACAATATAGGCCTATAAACACTAGACTATAAAAGCAAAATCACAATAGAAAATAGTACGTGACTGTAATAGCTGAAAGATGTAAAGATACCTATAGTGATATCCAACACTCCACTAGATCAAGCATCATGCAACCTTCTCAAATAACTTGGAAGAGAACCAATTTCTCAAAGGGACGTAACAAGATACAAAAAGTACATACCATAATGTAAATACTGAGTAAATTAAATCAGGGTAAACTATCCTTCTAAGTGAATGCAAATTGAGGACAACTTAGTACGTGTGGGAAGGTTAGGCTAGACATATGTTGACGTAATTTACCAATCGTCCTGACTGACTAATATATGCCATATATGGCACCCTATCTTAGGACAATCTGTATGTAATAACAACCATAACGCTCCGAAGAATGCGACATTTGCATATATAACGTATGTAATACTTCGAAGAATGCGACATCTATACATATAATAACGTTCATAACGCTCCAAAGAATGCAGTATCTGCATATATAATAACTTCCATAACGCTCCGAAGAACACGATATATGCATAAATATATAGAGGTAGGTGTCCCAAATGCCTACGAGTCGTCCTCCCGGCCCAATGCCAATGCACGAGTCTCAAGTACGACATGGACATCTCGTAACTATAATGCAAGTCACCTACAACAATACAACTATGCTAAGTACCATCACACGAGCTACTCGCACAGATGGCCAGTCAAGTACGTAAGCCCGTATCCTATCATGAACGAACTCACTCTGTGACGTAAAATGATACGTGATAAGGCCTCAAAGTTATAATGATAACTTCGCAACTTTAGGTGCGTACACTAGATACTAGGTCAAACACAAGTCCTAACGTCGACGCCTTTGTCGACTGAACCCGAGTAATTCTTGGATGCGCACAGTTATATGATATTCAGAGCACAAAATATAATAATAATTGAATTTAAATAGTACAACAAGGCAAGAAATACTTGCCTGGATCTCTAAGCTGAGCAAATAAATATCTGGAACCCGCAACCAAGGTCGAACCGTCATGGGTGCCTAAATTATATAATAAAACATATCAGTAACTACGTTACGCTAAGCTAATCATGCACAAGAGTATAACATATGCAACATCATGAGTCATATATAGTCTAAACCAAACAAGATTTCTAACTAGGTAGGTCGCCTAGGGATGACTAAACAAGTGTCTAGTAAAGCATATAATCACCAAGTCTACTAGTCACATAACATCTCCAAGTTCTTTAAATGTACAACTTCTCATATAACATAATCATGGTCATAACTAGGGTTCATGTAGTTGCTAATTGGTCCTCAAATACGTAGGTACTAGGTATCCTACCTAGTAGGGACTTCTGGTACAAGTGTGACATATTCTCGACCTCCAATATATATAACAAGTGTCAAACATACTCTTAAGTATTTTATAGAATTCATCCTCAAGTCGTAAATTGAACAACCAACTTAATACCTAATATAGTATTGACATTCACTAGCACTATCCTCATCACACTCTACAATATGTAAACAAAATCTCCACATAATGAGTGTTGAACCACACAACCTTCTCTAACATGATATCTTTAACACGAGGGATATTGATATATACACAACATGTTAAACTTAACCTATCTTCAACTTGTAACCATCAACATATATATAATCTCACATATAAATCAACTAGTTCTTTACAACTCCCAACCATGAACCAATTTGAAATACCTAAACACAAGTGTTCAATATACTATAAACACCCAAATCTGGACACTTATATGAACATGGTATGAAAATTATATCAAAACATGATTCCTCATAAGTTATATGACAAGTATTCAACATATGACCTCAATACCCAAATCTGAATTTTTGGACACATATAAATGGGTTTAAGCAAGTTAAAATGGTAGAAATGAATATGAAGTAAAAGATGAAAAAGAAGATGAAGATGTTACCTAGAGTTTAACTCAAGTTGGAAGGGAAGGAGAGCTCAGATTGAGGGGGGTGCACTGTCAATTTTGTGGGTGCAGCAGTGGCCGGAGTTGGTCCTGTGGGGGCTGGAGTTGGTTATCATGCCCCAGTCACAAAATACGTAGGACTAAGAATACGCGACACGCCAGCTACGTTTTCGACCAGACTTTGGTCCGACTCGAATACGTATAAGCTGTAAACTATTGGTAACTATCTAAATAATCCAGTAAATATAAACATCTATGTCTCAATCCACAATGAACAGAAATACACAAGAATGATCTACATGTGCTACAGTCGGCCGCCCAAAAAACACACAAACTCGAATAGACTCGAGAAGGGACGAGTCTATAAAAACTAGGCTACAACAGCAGATGAATAATCAATATGAATAAAGTAACCATAATGCCAGTAGAAATGATATGAGTACCTGGTACAAATGCTTGCAAGACAAGCAACTCCATCAGCAACTCTAAATGCTCCATAATCGTCTATGCTGCAAAACTGGCAGGGGACCAGGTCCTCAGAGGGACGTAACAAGGTACAAAAATACAACATGCCAAGTATAACAGAAAGTACAAGTGCAACGACGGTGTAATCTAGCATAATCACCTAAGTGAGACACAGTTTGAAGACAATGTTCGACGCGTGGGCTGTCCAAAATAAAATCGTAGCTCAGGATACGAAAACACACGGGACGTACCGCAGCTCCGGGCAAGGAGTCACACGGGTGATACAACTACTCTAGATATAGGATCGCTATAGAAATAGTATATATACATATATAAGCGCGTGCAGAGGAGCCCAAACGTCTATTAACTATCTTTTCCTTCCCAAGCGGTCAACGATTGTGCGCTGAACCTGAACCTCTTTCTAGCAGTCTCGTCACACAGAAATAACTATCAACAGACGCGACCCCAAGGTCGTTCCAGATTTTGGTCATGTTGTCAGTCTCAAGATACAGGAAATCTGGAACGATAACAATGTATGGATGTGTCCTAGGGTTATGATATACACATGTACGTACATCAAGGTATTGCGAACATCTATCACTTGTTACCAGACGTTACCGACAAACTTCTGCACCCGGTTGTGACCCGGACGCGAAGTAACCATTCTAGTCAAAATTGCGCACAATGCCTATAGTAAATCAATAAATATCTGGTAACTAAAATACAGGGTGGCAACGTATACTTGCCTAGATCCGAAAGCTGAAGATGGGTCTCCGGTACAACGTCCAAGTCCACGGGTCCCGTAGTACCTAGAGACGAGGTACAAGCTCAATCAATAGACTATCACGAGGCTAAAATAAGAGGTGACACACGTCTAGTATATGTGTCACTCTCTGTTACAAACTCACATAGTCACTAAGCTAGAGGGTTAACCAAGGTTGACTAAAGGTATGTTACACCTAATACGATCAATCACAGTATACTATCATCAGACAAATCCTCAATCTTATATTTTATCACGGTGTTTATCAGTATTTCAAGCCATGATCAATCCTTAAATTTTATCCCGGTATTCACAGATATTAACATGCACATTTAAATATCACCCTCAAATAAATTATTAATTATTTATTAAACCCTAAAATATATACAATTATTATCATTTCACAATAAAACTTCCCCTCAATTAAATTCATTTTTATTATTCATCTCTTAATAAATGTCCAACATTTAGATATCATGACATATACTCAATCAACCGATCAACAATGCATATAACAATATGTATAAAACCCTAAAAATCTCATATGGCATTTAAACCCTAAACTCATTATATATATCATTTCCAACCATCAAATATATATATTTCATAACCTTAAACCATGAATATCAATGCATTCAAAACCCTAAGTAATCAACTTAGCATTTAACCATCAATTGCATATTATAACATGTATTAAACCTAAAATCTCACATGCATATTTAACACAACCCTAAAACTAACTAAACTATATAACAATATACAAAACACAATAAAACATAAGTAGAGGGGGAGGGGTTCACCTCGGTGATGTGGTGGTGGTGCTGCGGTGGCTACACGCCGGAGGGAGAGGTCGTGGTGGTGTAGGTGATGATGATGATGATGATAATGATGATGATGCTGATGATGATGATGAGGAGGATCGACAGAGGGTGGAGCTACTCGGGTTGGCCGGAGGATGGTCGAGATGGTGGTCATGCTGGACATGACAGCAGGGCGGAGGAGATGAGCGGGTGGCTGGCTCATGGAGGTATGGGTATGGTGGTGATGGTGATGGCGGGTGGCAAGGGAAGGTGGTCATGGTGGTGGTTCGTACAGCGAGGGGTCGATAGCAATGAGTCTCGGCCGGAGGTAGGGATGAACGGGGTGGAGCTGGCAGCAACAAGGTGGAGTCGAATGGAGGGGGCTCGGGGCACGGTCGAGGTTTGCAGTAGTTGGCCGCCGAAGTTCTAGCGGCGCAGAGGAGACGCGATGGACGCAGTTGGCTCGAGGGTGTTCGAGGCAGCAGTAGTGGATGCAGCAGTGGGTTCGATGGGTGGAGCCGGTGGTAGCCGGTCGTTGCTGACGGTTGGTTGGGTGGCCGGTATGGTTGGCCGGAGGGGGAGCTCAGCTCATGATGGGGAGGTCGGTCGAGAGTGATGGTAACGTGCTGGAGGATATACGGCAGTGCATGAGGGTACAATCGGAGAAGAAGGCCGAAGAAGGGAAGCTCGGCTGGTGTTCAGGTTATATTGAAGGAGGAAAAGAAGAAGAAGAAGAAGAAGAAGAAGAAGAAGAAAGGACCTACGGTTGGGAGAAGGAGGGAGGAGAGAGAAAGTGGGGAGGTTTCCCTAGGTGTTGGGATTATGGCCGGCTTAGGGGAAGTGAGGAGTGATGGTGATATTTTATAGGGATGGGTGATGGGGAGTGTGTGGTGAGGATGCTTCCAATTTCAAATGGAGGGCTTCGATTTCTCATGAAGAAAGTTGTGTTCACACCATGGAGAGGGGGGTTTGGTCAAAACCGGTCAAGGGTTAGGGTGAGCCTTCTTCATTGGCTTAGGCCAATGAGGTGATGACACCTATTGCATTATTTATAAATAAGCCCCTTAATTTTGTGTATTTGCACAAACACATGAAATGATGAAAATTTAGTGGTAGAATTGGTGTTTGGTGTTTTGTAGGGTGAGGGGGTGTTGTGTGTTTTGTATGGGCTTAATTAATGGGATATTGGATTAAATTGGGGTTAAGTTGAGATTAGTCAAAGTTGGTATCCCCAATTTAATTAAAATAAAATTATCATGTGCTCTTAAATTAAATGGGGGCACATGGGGTCTCAATTGAAAGTGACACAAAGGTCATGAAAGGTGTAGGCTTGGTGTCAGTCTTGGACCCTTTAATTAGTTCATCTCAACGGGTTGAGTTGGTATCTCAAAATTGATGACAATAACACAGGTGTGCGACACAGGATTAAATAATGGATTTCGTGTACGAAAAGTTGTGCAATTAAATTAGAGAACAAGGGATTATGATTTTGAGTGACGAAAAAGTCCAGCGCCTAAGTTGGCATGTCAAGTCTAGAATACAACAACTTGTTGGAAAGTATGGGCTAATCTTGGGCTCCGAATATTGCAACAACGGTAGGGTGCACCAAGGGTTTAATTAAAATAATCAGATATCTGCAACCTTAATTCTAAACCTCAAATACTTGATGCTAAACCAAAATTTTCTAACCCAAAACCAGTCCATCTATAGAAATAAATGAGGGGGTTTACATTGGTCGGCAAGGAGGTGGAGGGAAAGAAGAAGGGCAACATCAGTCAAAATAACAGCAAAAATTATAAAATTAGCAGCAATAGTAGCTTAAATAGCAGCGATAACAACAATTGTTAGGGCAGCAACATATGCAATGACAGCAAAGCGGAGGAGGGAGGTGGTCGTAAGGTGGTGGTTGTCGTAGTGATGATGGTGGTCATGGTGAAGCTGGTAGTAGTCGTGAGGGTGATGTTGGTGGTGGTCGTGAGGTGGAGTGGGGAGCTCGGGTAAGGAAGGAGAGGAGGAGGTAGGAGGGTGGTGATATTTTAAAAAGAGGTGGAGTGAGGAGGAAGGAGATTAAGGATAAGAGAAGAAGAAGCTTTGGAAGATGAAAACGTTAGGAGGAGGGGAGCTTCTATGGGGTTAGGGCTGGCTGTGGGTAGGGGCTAGGGTGAGTTAGTGTTCCTCATAAATAGGAGAGGAGAATGTAGGGACTTGATAAAAAGGGGTAATCCAAGGGTTAGGATTAAAAGAGAATTGATTTGGATGAATAGTACTATTCAATAGTGGGGGGAGGGGATTCATGATCGGTCAATTCATGACCAAGGGCTTTCTTCATTTGGTTTTGCTCCAATCGGAGGTGGACACCTAGCTATATATTTACAGATAGGTCATTAGTATTTTATGATTTGCACCAAAATAGAATTTGGATTGGTTGAAGGTAGAATCCATGTTTGGTATGTTGTAGTAAAAAAATTGGTTTGTGGTATTTTGTATGAGCTATGAGGGTATGAGTGTGGGTTTGGGTTGATGTTTGGTCAAGTTTTGGGCTAGGTTGAGCCGGTTGCCCCAAAATAAATAAAAATTGTGTCGTAGGTATTCTTTAATCAATTAGGAGTGAATAGAACTTCAATTGGGTGTAACACAAGTTTCATGGATGTAGTAGACTCAGAGTAGATTATCATCATATATTGTGTTTTGAAAAATGGGTTGAAGTTTTATCTCCAATTTTAATTGGAATGGACAAAGGTGCAAAGTTTAGGTTTTAAAAAATTAGATAATTGTGACGAATGTTATGCGATTAAAATAAAGCACCAGAGAGTGTAATTATGAGTGACATAAAGGTCAGGATAAGCGCGCATCTAATGAATAAAAAATAAATAGGTTTCAAATAACTCTAATAATTATTCTAGAATAATTCTAAATTAATCCATAAACCTAAATTTTGGGTCAGAGGGTTTAAATCAGATGTATGCGAACCCATAAATGTAAAAGTCTTTAGTGATTCCTCCTACTTTGTGACCTTCATAGATGATGCATCTAGAAAGGTGTGGGTGTATGTCCTAAAATCTAAAGATCACGTTTTTGAAGTTTTCAAAGGCTTTCATACCAAAGTTGAAAGAGAAACCAGAAAGCTCTTGAAGTGTATTCACACGAATAATGATGGTGAGTATACTTCAAGGATGTTTGAAGATTATTGTTGTAAATATGGCATTAGACTCCTAAAGACTGTCCCACACATACTACAACATAATGGGGGTTGCAGAAAGAATAAAATGCATAATTATGGAAAGGATACGGAGTATGCTATCCTTGGTTAAAATACCAAAAATATTTTGGGGAGAAGGAGTATAAACGGCTTGCTACTTGGTAAACTTGTCCCCCTCGGTTCCTTTGGATGGAGATATTCCTGAAAGAATTTGGAGTGGAAAGGATATTTCCTATTCTCACTTGCGTGTGTTCGGGTGCAAGACATTTTTGTATATACCTAGGAAAAAAGAATAAAACTTGATGATAAAGCCATTTCATTCATCTTCGTAGGATATAGAAATGATGAATTTGGATATAGGTTGTAGGAGGAACAGGGATGTTATATTTTGTGAAGATAAAATACTTGATAATTTTGAAAAAGAAGAAGAGCCACAAAACACTCACATCGTCCCAGATCCAATTTCCACACCGACTGTTTTTCCTTCTCTTATGGTAGAAAATAATTATTTTTAAGAAGTGCATAATGAAGAAGAAATTACAGGTTCCCAGGTTCTAATCTGGGGGAGCATGAACATGCAGAGCCGTCGCATATGGATCAGCCACCAGCACCTTAGTTGAGGCAGTAAGAGAGAGAACGTTAACCCTCAACTAGATATCCTTCTTCAGAGTATACTTTGGTGATAGATGCAGGTGAACTATAAAATTTCCATGAGGCACAAGTTCACGAAGATCGTGCCAAATAAAAAAAAGTTATGCAAGAGTAAATGAATTCTTTGCATAAGAACCACACTTATGACTTGATGGGGCTACCTAAGAATAGAAAATCCTTGAAGAACAAATGGGTGTTCAAAATCAAGAATGAAGGAAATGGCCAATTCAAGTACAAAGCTCATATCGTGGTGAAATATTTTAGTCAGAAGCAAGGTATTGACTATGAAAAAATATTTTCTGCTGTTGTGAAGATGTTTTCTATTCGGGTTATTCTTGGCCTTATTGCTTCTCAAGATCTTGAAGTGGAGCAGTTAGATGTGAAGACTGTATTCCTACATGGTAATTTGGTGGAAAAAAATCTCTATGGAGCAGAAAAAGGGGTTTAAGGTAAAGGAAAAGGAACACTTGGTTTGTAAATTAGAGAATAGCTTGTACGGGCTCAAGCAGGCACCACGACAGTGGTATAAAAGTTTTGATTATTTTATGCTTGACCATGGGTACAAAAGAACATCTGCAGACCATTATATTCACTACCAAAATATGAGAAATAGTGACGTTTTTAGCGACGTTACTCACTTACGTCGCTATAATTTATGAATTTAGCGACACCAGAAAGTAATATCGCAAAACATCGCTGTTAGTGACTGTCCGCGATCCTTAGACTAAAAAACTATTACGGAAGCAGATGTCGCCAGATGTCGTAAAACGTCGCTATTATTTTTATTATAGCGATGTTTAGCGACGTTATCTTCCATACTTTGCTAAATATAATAAAATTTCTGACGTTTATCTATGTCATATTCCATAAGTCGCTAAAATATTTTTATATAGGTTTATAAACTGATTTTATTTTCTTCCTTCCAAAAATTTTCAAACCCTATTTTCTTTCTCCTTTCTCGCACGACCCCTCGAGCGCCGACCGTTCTCCCCCTTCGACCCCCTTAGGCTTCGACGGTGCTCCCCTCCGCGAATCCCTCCGGCTCCGATGGTAAACCCTAACTCTCTCTCTCTCTCTCTCTCTCTCTCTCCGTGCCCCCCGCGAACTCCTTCGGCGTCGACCATCTGAGGGTTAGGGTTCCGACCGTGCTCCCCCCGTGACCCATCCTACCTTGACCCTGCCCCCCTCGATCAGGTAACCCTAACCCCCTCTTGCTGACACAACAGAGACACACAAACACAAACAAACTGACATGATACACACACACTCTGACACAGACACTGACACATTGTGTAAAATGTATATATATGTGGCACGACACACGCTGACACAGACACTAACACGACACACATTCTGTAATATATATATATATATATATATATATATATATATATATATATATATATATATATATATATATATATGTGTGTGTGTGTGTGCATGTGTGTGTGTGTGTGTGTGTGTGCGTGTGTGTGTCAAGTGTCAAGTGTCAAGTGTCAAGTGTTCTCTTTATAGTTTATAATTAAGTTTAATACACCAACTTTAATACTCTAAAATAGAACAACTTATATTGAAATAAATTTGGGTATGCGTTTTAGTCAAGATATTGTGTTTGTGTATGGGTAGTACCTTGTGTGTGTGTCAAGTGTATAAGAGTCCACGTATTCTTTGTGTGTGTGTGTGTGTGTAAAATGTATGAGAGTGTCCAAGTGAGAGGTGTGTGAGTGTGAAATGTATGAAAGTGTCCAAGTGAGAGGTGTGTATGTGTATATGTTTGATTGAGGGATGGGTGAGCTAGCGAGGATTAATAATCTATATAGATAGATACATATATAAGGGTATAGAAATATACAGTTATAGAAGTAGGTATAAATATGTGTTGAGTGTCAAGAGTGCGTGGCTAGAGTGTATGTTGGTACCAAGATACCAAGTGTCAAGTATAGTCAGTATCATGGATATTTAAACTGTATTCTAGTGTCAAGATACAAGAGAGTATCAATGTGATATTATGTACCATGGTATAAAAATATATAGTTATAGAAGTAGGTATAAATGATATGTCTATTTGATGAACATAGTTTTTACTTTGATGTCTACTCATGAATCATGATATGGATACTCACGAATTATAACTCGAATACTTACGCATCAATCAGAGTTGTTACTTTGATGAACATGTGTATCCATTTTTGCATCCATTTGGATAATATACTTGAATGGTGTCTATTCATCTTTAGAGAATTATCTAGAAATAGATCTGAATTACTATCTGCATCATCGTTTGTGGATGTACAACCTTCATCCTGATGACATATGCAGTGTGCGGGATGAATTCATACAGGGGGTGGAACAGTTCCTGCAGTTCGTCAAGGCGTTTCCTCAGTACATGGACGATACCAAAATTAAGTATCACTCAAAAGTGGATGTGACATATCATTTGTACTCGAGAAATTTTATGCCGAATTACTATCAGTGGAAATCACACAAAGAAATTGTGTCTTTAGCATCGGAGCCGGAGCCTTATGTGGACCCGTATATGGATGTCCACGACCACGCTGATTACGATGACGGTACGTGAACATAGTTTTTGATGCTGCCGGACCTAGTTTCAATCCGGATAATCATTATGCAGCTGAGGAGGCACCGAATGTCGATGCTACAAAGTTTATGGAGTTACTGGAGAATGCAAGGACTCCATTATATCCTGATTGTGAGGATCATTCACAGTTTGAGGTAGTTACAAGATTGTTGAACATCAAGTCCAATTTTAACATATTGCAAGAATGGTACAACTGACTGATTGAGTTGATTAAAGAGATCTTGCCAGAGGGTGTTAAGTTGCCAAAAGACTTCTACCGATCTAAGAGGATGGTGAGATCGCTCTGATGGGATACGAGAAAATTAATGCATGTCGCAACGGGTGCATGTTGTACTACAAAGGATGAAGACGCATGCAGATTCTGTGGTGCTGATCGCTACAAGGCCACTGAAAGAAATAAGTTTGTCGGTGCAAGGAAGCCTACCGATTCGTTACATTACTTGCCTTTGACGTCGCGGTAGCAGAGGTTTTTTATGGTGAAGGAGACTGCAGAAAACATGAGTTGGCACAGAAAAAAACAGATCGAATGAGAGTTTGATCATTCATCCGATGGAGAAACATGAAAGAACTTTGATCGAGAGTATCCAGATTTTGCTTCGAATCCGCGTAATGTCAGATAGGGGCTATCCTACGACGGTTTTACCCCATTCAAACTTTTGGGCTCCCAGTATTCGTGTTGGCCTGTGATCATCACTCCGTACAAAGTACCGCCTTGGATGCATATGAAGACTTCGTATATGTTCCTAACAGTTATTATCTCAGGTCCGAACAATCCGAAGAGGAACATCGATGTGTATTTATAGTTGTTGATAGATGTGTTGAATCAGCTATGGGAAGTAGGTGCCAACATGTACGATATTTCTAGAAATCAGAATTTTTAGATGAGGGCAACACTTATGTGGACCATCAATGACTTTCTGGCCTATAGAATATTATCGGAATGGAGCACTCATGCATGTCTCTCATGTACGTATTGCATGGACCGCACTAAGGCTTTTTGTTTGAAATACGAAGGCAAACCGTCCTTCTTTGATTATCATCGACAATTCCTGCCGAAGGATCATCCGTACCGGAGGAACATGAATGCTTTTCGTGTCGACATTGTGGATAAGGCCAATCCACCACCAAGGTGGCCCAAATATACGATATGGCAAGAGGTAAAAGATTTACTTAGTGCTATCGAAGAGCCTGATAAGGGGTACAAGTGTGACGAATTTGGTCACACTCATAACTGGACGAAGAGGAGTATATTCTAGGATCTGCCATATTGGAGCACCAAACTGATCAAACATAACCTTGATATCATGCATATCGAAAAGAATATATTTGACAACAAAATTAATACTATAATTGCCGTAAAGGGGAAGACGAAAGACAATCCGAAGGCCATATTGAACTTGGAAGAAATATGTAGACGTCCTACGTTGCATTTGATAGAGGAGGGAATGAAAAGTTAAAGCAGCCTATGGCAATTTTTTTACTGGAGAAGGAGGATAAATAGAGACTTTATAGGTGGATTCAGGGCCTAAAATTTCTCGAACTTGAAAAGATCCATCGACCTCAAGGAGAACAAACTGACGGGTATGAAGATCCACGATTCTCATGTATTAATGAAGAGGTTAATTTTAATTGTATTTTGGGAATTCTTATCGCAGGTCGTATGGGATCCATTGACAGAGCTCCGTATATTCTTCAAAGATCTTTGTTCTACTAAGTTGCTCGTCGGTCGTCTAGAAAAGCAAGAGAAGGACATTACGGTAACACTGTGCAAGCTCGAGAAGGTATTTTCTCCTGGATTCTTCGAATCCATGGAGCATTTGCCAATTCATCTTTCCTATGAGACATGTGTTAGTGGGCCTGTCGGTTAATGGTGGATATACCCGTTTGAGCGGCATTTGAATCACCTAAAGAGAAAGGTAAGAAATAAGGCACGGGTTGAGGGTTCTATTTGTGAAGCTTATGTTCTCGAGGAGATTACAAACTTTTTTTCAACTTATTTCAAACCTCATGTTGCTACTAATAGATCGAGAGCTCCGAGAAATGACGAAAAATATCAGGAATCTAATGATGCAATACTGAAAGTGTTATTCAAGTGTGAATGGTTTAATCCGATTTTAAACCTCATGTTACAATAATTTCTTTGGCATCTGACGAGAGATTATGGAGTTGACATATAATTTTGGCACAGAACCTGCTAAGATCGTGTTATTCAAGTGTGAATGGTTCAATCTGATTCAAGATCAATGTTAGAAAATTGACAAGCATGGCCTTGTGGATATAAACTACCAGCGTAGATATCAAGGCTACGAACCATTTGTCCTATCAAGTCAGGCTCAACTCGTGTACTTCACAACTTATCCTAGACGGGAAATAACAAGGTCGGAGGTAGGCAGTATACAAGACTAAAGTTAGAAATATCTTTGACTTTGACGAAATAGCTTATCAGGAGGATGAGCTACCTCTTGTAACAAATATTGTAAATGTGGATTCAACAGAAGTTACTCATTACACGACTTAAAATATAGAAGATGTAGAATTATTCGAAGATGAAGATGAAGACGAAAACGAAGTATATGAAAGTGAAGATGAGGAGGAAGAGGAAGAGGAGAAAGACGAAGATGAAGACGAAGATGAAGACGAAGTTACTCATCTGAGTAGTCGATCCTCCATGCGCGCCTCCGGACGAGACGAGGATGGAGATTTAGAGGGATGGGCCTAGCAAGTAAGTTAAATAGTTAATATTTTCCAAATAATTATATCTATATTTTTATGAATTTAATTATTATTGTATATATATTGTCCTTCGACGGTATAGAGAGTACTGGGACATTTTCTGAGACAGAACTATGATGGGCCTTGGATAAACTACTCAGATGCTCATGAAGATAGGAAGGCATTCTGGTTTGCCCACTTCAAAGTAACAATATATTTATTTTTAGTATCAATAATTATTTATGCATATTATGTAACTCTCTATTTTGTTTCTTATAGAAAATATATTTCTATCCACCACACCGGACTGAGAAGATAGATGAGCAGTTTCCTACCGTCGTCGTCAAGTTGATCAGTGATGAGATAGATGACTAGAAGGCTCATGATCGCTTCGGACAACCGATCCAGGGTTGGATCACGCCTGAGATGTGGACTGCGATAAAGGCAAGATTCGATGAACCCAGATACAAGAAAAGGTCGGAGAAGGCAAATGCGGTTAGGTCGAAGGCAGAAAAGTGGTATGGTGGCTCGATTCCCATGACGGAACATTTTTGTCGTCTGGTATGTATTCTATTAAATATATATTATTTTAATAAAAGTGGAATAAGATATTTAATTTTAATAACAAATAATATAATTTTTAACAGGTACAGAGGGATGAAGATGCCAACATGGTGATCGTCTTCCTGGCCACCCATTGGAAGGACAAAAAGCTCATCGATGAGAAGGCCACGCAGACCTATGTACGTATTACTACCCTGTATTAGTTTTAATATAACTTAGAAAATATGCAAATAGATATCTATATAGTTAGTAAAAAATTAACTTAGACGTTAGCAACTACTTTTCTAGGACGAGTATCTTAAACTACGTGAGCGGACAACTATTAGTGCACCTGTAGAGGGAGGGGCTGGTACTTTCTCGTAGCCCTCTACAGCTCCGTCGATGGACGAGCTCTGGATAACCACTGTTGCTAGTCTTCAGAGGGGTACGCATGACGGTATAGGATCTTACCGTGCCTTTGTTGTGACGCAGTCCTCCAGGGCCCCCTCTATTAGTGTGCATTCCTTGCAGCCTTCATAGGGGTTGGCACAAGCCCATGAGAGCGTTGACCGTCAGATTGTTGACCTACGTGAAGAGTTTCTACGGAGGATGGCATACCCCAGTACCAGAATACGGAGACGGACATGGCCAGCTACCCGTACAGGTACTATACGTCATACCACGATCACGGCTGTATAAGACAAGGGGGTGCATGCTACAATCAAGTCTACTATGGTCAAGAAATTCTATGTATTAATTATTCAAATAAGAAACAGTAAATATAGAGCATATATGATAAGCAATAAGGCATCCCAAACGCTTTCCCAAAATATTTTGGAGTCCACCTGAGCAAAATAAGAAGTTAGAAAAGTAGCAAAAGTACATGACAGTGATTCAGCTGCAGTCTGATTTAATACAATAATGAAAGAAAACTAATATCCAGACGAGGTGGCTAACAAGTGCCGATGGCTAAACGCCCAAAAGAAGTAAATGTGCAAGACGAGCAGGGAAGAATAAAATCCACTCGTTATCCCCTGTGACCATATTCCTGGTGCACGCCATGAGTTGGGGGAAAGAATGCTGGATCCTCATGTGCTGGCTCAAAACCTGGCCATACAAAACCAGTGGGGTTAGACCCAAAATAGCAAGTACCACAAAGGAAGCACGAAATAAAGAAACAAAAACCCAACAAAAATAATATAATATACATAGGTTCAGTGTCGTAACTTAAGTTCATGGCATATCCTAGCGCTAAGGCTCAATCCTATAACCAAACAAGGACAAGGGCTGAACCCTCACACTATGATAGTCCATTTCCCTAGGCTACTAGCTGAAATAATACAATCACAAACAATTACATTTCTTATATCGGCCAATCATTTGTATAGCTTGCTATTTTGTGGAGTCTGAGGTTATCTCATAATAATGCATAATAAGTATCCTCAGATCACGCCAATGCCGAACACGAGCTAACCGAACCAATATAATAAAACAAGCACTTGCAAGATGCACCAGTCCCCCGTAAGGCTACTAAGCTAAAAATACGATATTAGTGGTTTCAGTATTCCTATATTGAAACAATGGCTCGACATTATAATAAGTCAGATACTGCACTCCACTAAGGCAGATGATATACAGTATCTTTGGTGGACAACCTACAACGCACTTCGAATAAATCTCTGTGGGAATGTTCATTGGCATGATCTCGGAATACCGTTCCCTCCAAATGTTACTACCACTTTTCGTTACCTAATTAGCCCTAGGTTGTATTTGAAATCTTAAGATGTAGTCATATGAGGATTTCCCTTAAGATAACGTATAAGGTACGGGCACGCTATATACGAATCCATGAAAGTTAAATCTGGATTCACCCGAGCGTGTATGCAACATTCATACAATCAAAAAAATATCCTAGCCATGCTTAGGTAGTTTGACTCTCTTATTATGCCCGTGCTGGGAAAATAATATTCATATTAATAATATCACACGTTCAGGAATTTAGAGGTATTCTCGATGCACAACCCAAATATAATCACTTAACACATGAAATGATGTATTGCACCTTGGCGCATATGAAAACATGAATAATTATCTGGTAATAGTAGTATCAGCATGGATACAGTATTCGAGTCCAATTACCAATTAAATATTAGGTCACATGAATCAAGAAAATATTCGATCAAACAAGCAGGACTACATGGGTCTCTAAGCCGCATGACAATCCTGGCCGCATGAGAAGTCAGGCTGCATGACAATCATGGCCGCATAAAAATCTTGGCCGCATAAAATCATACCGCATGGAGTCATGCCGCATAGAGTCAGGGCTAAGGTCTACTCCTCGGGATAAGTGATGAAGCAACAAAAAATAAATAAAGTGTCATTAATGTGACATAAAGTGTGATGTGACATAAAGTATGTCAGGAAGAAAAGACAAAACCATAAAAAGCCAAGGATGCGCCAAAGTTCAGAGTCATGCATCCTAGGGAAGGTGGTCGCATGCTCTGCTTGCCGCATACGTTCAATGTCGCATAGATTCATGCCGCATAGAGTGTCTTTTGGACTTAGCAAATTTCTCATTCGTTCAGCTAGTGAATGCACAAAGTATTCAAGGACACTTGTGTAGCTCAGCAGTCATGCGTCCAACAGGATGGACGCATGCTGTCAGTATGCGACAAGCGTTCAGCTGCATGACCCTCTCGGGCCGCATAGCACTCTCAGCCGCATTGCTCGCTGGCCACATGAAAACTTTGTCTTCTCCAACAGCTGGTTCGGCCATGACAAAAACTCCCAAAAATGGAAATCTTTTTTTCTTCATAAAAAACTCATTTTAAGTCCAAATCAGGTGAATCAAAAGCCAAACTACTCTAAATCAAAAGATCTAACATGTAGCAAAAACTGATTTTCAAAGACACAAGTTTAATAAATCGAAACCAAGAACATAAAACCCAATAAAAACCTAAGTTAAAAATATAGATCTACATTAATCCATCCATCGAAACAGAAAATTTCAAGAACTAAAAGTGCTTAGAAATATATAATAAACATAACAAAAATAATAATATGGAGGGTTTCTCCATTTTTCATACAAGGTGTCTTTCTCTCCATATTACAAGAAAAATAGAGAAACCCTCTATAATATGGAGGGTTTAATGAAAAAATAATATTGCTTGCATGAGTTTATCTAAGTTGTCTATGAAATATGGAGAGAAAGCTAAAGAAAGAGGAAGAAATAAAGAAGTGAAGAGTGAGAATGAAATATTGGTTTATATATGCTAGGGTTTGAGAGTTGAACCAAAGACTCTCATGAGTTGAACCAACCTACAAAATAAACCATGAACCAGGTTAAACCAAATAATGGGTCTAGTCTCCATGCGCATGCAACCATAATAAAATAAAAATACGTTCCAAAATACGCATATCGGGAATGGGTAGTGACATCTCTATCCACCTTAGAAAAATTTTGTCCTCGAAATTTGAATCCAAGCAAAATCTAGAGAAGTCGGGACAAGCACGATATAAACCTACTAGCAACTACTCATGCAAGCAATATCACCACAACTCCTAATTGATCATCTGATCACAGAATCCGAGATATAAAGACATAAAATAGAATAAACCTTCCAAATCGAACATGTGCGGGTACCGCGGTCGAATATCGTCCTCGTGCTCCCATGTCGATTCTCCAAGAGTGTGATATCCCCAGGTCACTCGGACAAGAAAAATAGTCCGGTTCTTGAGTACTTTCTCTCTTCGATCCAGAATGGATACGGATTGCTCCTCATAAGATAAGTCAGTACCAACGATTAATTCAGAGTGATCGAGGGTATGACTCGAATCCGGAACATACCTACACAAATGAGACACATGAAATATATTGTGTACCTCACGTAACGAAGGCGAAAGGGCTATATGATAGGCAACATCGCCTACCCGATCGAGAATATCGAACGGACCTACGTATCTGGGACTAAGCTTCCCGCGAACCCTGAATCTAATGACTCCAAGGGTAAAAAAAATCCGCAAAAATATGTGGTTGTCGACACAAAACTCTAAAGGTCTAAGATGCTGATCTGCCCAATGACGATGCCTATCTTGTGCAACCCGAAGTCGCTCTCTAATCTGCTTGGCAACCTCTTCTGTCTGCGTGATCATTTCAGGGCCTAACTTCTTCCGCTCACCAATATCGTCCCAAACCAACGGTGACCTACACTTCTTGCCGTACAGTGCTTCAAAATATTCCATCTGAATACTGGCTTGATAACTGTTATTGTACGAGAATTCTACCAAGTAAAGGTGATTCTCCCAAGGTCCATCAAGATCTAAGGTACAGGCTCGTAGCATATCTTCCAATGTCTGGATGGTTCTTTCTGATTGCCCCTCTGTCTGAGGGTGGTAAGCTGTGCTGAATCTTAACTTGGTACCCAAGATCTGGTGCAAACTTTTCCAAAAATGAGAAGTAAACCGTATGTCTCGATCTGACACGATACTTACTGGGATATCGTGCTATCTCACTGTTTGTCGCATATATATTTCAGCCAATTATTTTGTAGACTGTCCTACTCGAAAAGAAAGAAAGTGAGCTACTTTTGTGAGACGATCTACTATCACCCAAACTGTATCTCGACCAGTCGGTGATCTAGGTAAACTAGTCACAAAGTCCATCATAATGTATTTCCACTTCTACTCTGGAATAGGAAGTGGTCGTAATAATCCTGTCGGTCTCTGTTGTTTTGCCTTCACTTGCTGACATATCAGACATCGCGATACGAAGCGTGCTATTTTTCCCTTTATTCCGTTCCACCAAAAGTATTGCTTGATATCTTGGTACATCTTCGTACCTCCCGGATGAATGGAATACTGAGAACTATGTGCTTCAGTCATAACTTCTTGCTGAATATCCTCGCTCGTTACGCATAAACTATTTCTAAATCTTAGTGTTCCATCCGCATATATTATCAACTCCTTTCTAAGACCTGACTCACATTTTTCTTGTAGCTTTGAATCTTCGGGTCCTCTGTCTGAGCTAGTTTGATTCTATCTATCAAATTTAACTGAATCTGTAGGCTAGCCTGAATACCTATACTCTATGGAAGTACTATTTCGATACCCATCTCTCCTAAGTCTTCTAGAATATGCTTTTGAGAAGTCAACATAAATGCTCTACCTCTTCTGCTAAGTGCATTAGCTACTATATTAGCCTTGCCTGGATGGTACTAAAGTTTTACATCATAATATTTTAACAACTCTAGCCATCTTCTCTGCCTAATGTTCAGGTCCTTCTGTGTGAACATATACTTCAGACTCTTATGATCCATGAATATTTCTACTCAATCACCATATAAGTAGTGCCTTTATAGCTTAAGTGTAAACACAACTGCTGCTAACTCCAAATTATGAGTTGGATAGTTCTTCTTATGATCTCTAAGATATCGAAAAGCATTTACTATTACTCTCCCTAATTGCATCAAAACACATCCAAGTCCTTTTCCAGATGCATCACAATACACCGTGAATCCTTCAGAGCCTGCTGGAAGAGTAAGGATTGGTGCAGAGATTAACTTCTTCTTCAAATCTTTAAAGGCTATCTAACATTTCATTGACCACACAAATTTAACTTTCTTGCATGTTAACCAAGTCAAAGGTGCCAAGATCTTAGCAAAATTTGACACAAATCTTCTGTAGTATCCTGCCAAGCCTAGAAAACTACGTACTTTTGCTATCGTCTTTGGGATTGGCCATTTCTCTACTGCCTTTACCTTCTTGGGATATACTGACTCTCCTGCTCCAGAAATAATATGTCCAAAAAGGATATACGATCCAGCCAAAACTCACACTTACTAAGCTTACCATATAACTGGTGCTCTCTCAAAGTTTGCAGTACTATCCTGAGATATTCTTCATGCTCCTCCTTATTACGAGAATACACCAGGATGTCATCGATGAATACTACCACAAATTGGTCTAAGTAAGGTATGAAAATACGGTTCATCAAGTCCATGAATACCTCTGGAGCATTAGTCAGTCCGAATCACATAACTAAGCATTTATAATGCCCATATCGTGACCTAAATGCTGTCTTTGGTATATCCTGCTCCCGGACTCGCACCTGATGATATCCTGATCATAAATCTATCTTGGAGAAGACTATTTATCCACTTAATTGGTCAAATAAATGATCAATCCTTGGTAATGGGTACTTTTTCTTTACGATCACTGCATTAAGCCTCCTATAATCCATACACAACTGCGTCGATCCATCCTTCTTCTTTACCAATACCGCTGGTGCTCCCCACAGTGATGTACTAGTCCGAATAAACTTTTTTTCTTTTAGTTCTTCCATGTGTCGATCAAGCTCTGATGCTGACATTAGGTACACATTTTGGGATACTGGTTCTGCTTCTGGCATCAACCCTATACAGAACTCTACTGTCCTAACTGGGGGTAATCCGAAAAATTATTAGGAAAGGCGTCCATAAACTCTTCAACTATCTTGGGCAGCGAATTTGCTTCTTTTGCTTTGGTTGCTAATCCTTCCTTGTGCTGGTCTCTTGCTATTCTGCTAAGAACAAACTCTCCTAGACCAGGAATTCTAAACAACACTCTACCCTCATGACAATCTATCGTTGCATGAATGTCCCTCAACCAGTCCATGCCTAAAATAATATCAAAGTTACCCATAGAAAACTCGATCAAATTTGCAGGTAATAGATGCCCATATACTACGATTGGACATGCTAGGCACACCCTACTCAATTCTACGATCCCATTCCCAGTGAGTATATTCAGCCTCGCTAGCAATGCCTCAAACTTTAATCCAATACCTGTCGCATATTGTGCAGATATAAATGAGTGCAAAGTTCCATAATCAAATAAAGCTATGGCAGAAAAGTTTGTAATGAAAATATTATCTGCCACTACGTCGTCTGACGCCATTGCTTCCTCTAAATACAAGGTTAGTGCCTATCCTTGGCCTTGTCGAGCTCCTTGCTGCTATCGTGGTTATTATCCTTGCTGATTCTGTTGTTTCTGCCTATAAAGTTGGGCCTGCATTGGCAACGGATGCTGAGCCAGAGCTCGTGCTACTACTGTAGGGCCTCCTTGCTACACTTCCCTTAGAACTGGCAATACAGAAAATTGTTGTACTGGCCCTCATGGCCTTTGCATCAATGGGCACGTGGCAATCTTGTGATCAGGGCTCCCACACCTCAAACATAATCTGTTAGCTGCCCGACAAACATCCCGGGTATGACCTCCCTTGCTACTGTAGGTACAACTTATCGGTATTCCCTGTCGTTGTTGTTGTTTTTGCTGCTGCCTCGGCTGCTGTTGCCGAGTTGGTAATGTTACTATTGGAATTGCCACCCTTCTCGGCGCTGAATCATATATACGAACACCAGGTGATGATGCTGACGTTCGGGGTACTGGTCCTCCTTTATTGTTCTGTCCATGAGGCCTCTTCCGATCCACTCTTCTCGATGCCATCCTTTGAAAAGTAAGCTCAACCCTCTTGACTACTATCAATACTGTCTCGAAGGTCTGGTAGTCGTGCACCTCTACTATGTGTAAGATCTCTAAGTAAAGTTCCTGTTGGAACTTTATTGCTCTCTCCAATTCTGTTGCCACCATGGTTGGAGCAAATATGCTTAGTCAACTAAACTCTGTCGCATAGCCATCTGTCGTCCTTCCAGCTTGCTTGAGGTTAACGAACCTCTGCTGTAACTCATACTTAGACACAATCCCAAATTACTTCATCCTGAACCGGGTCCTAAAATTCTCTCACAAAATATGATACCTCAGTCCTACCTCCATCGTAGCCCACCAATCTCTTGCCAGATCTTGGAGTTGTAGGCGAACCAAGTCAACTTGTTCCTCGGTCAAAACTTTAGCCGCTGTCAGAATGGTCTCAATATCTTGGATCCGATCATCTGTCGTGATTGTGTCTACTGTGCCATCGAAGTATCTGGGGTTCAATCAGCAAAATCGAACATATGTCCCAGAGTATGTTCTCTCGCCTCGTTCTAGGGCTGTTTGCAACCCTTGGTTCAATATGACATTATGTTCCTACTGCTGGAGCTGTTGTTGCTGATGTTGCTGTTGTAGCACCACCATTTGGTATTGTTGGGCAGCTAATAATCCATAAATATTATCTAGCAAGGCTGGGGCATCCAGTACTGCCGGCACTGCGGGAGGTAAGGAAAAACCTTGAGCCTGCTGCCCGATCCCATTTATTGTGGGTTCAACTCGGATCCTTGGCTGAGGTTCCACAGGATCTTGTTCCATTGGCACCGCTGCCTCTCCTGCTGCTGCAACATCGGAGGAAGGAGAAACCCTAAAGAAGAGCATAAGAACCAATAAGCACAGGACGGGAAGGAACAAAGAAGCGACCAATCTGGGAAAATCCAAGCTGAGTATTGAATAGTAAGAATTTAGAGTTTCAAGAAGGATCATGTTTGATTGAGACTCCTATGACCATGACATCCCATAAGCATGAAGAACAGACCTACATGGGCCACCATGAAAACCCTATCACGCCCTAGTACCGAAATACGAAGACGGACATGGCCAGTTACCCCTTACAAGGTACTATACGTTGTACGGCGATCACGGCTGTAACGGGGTGCATGCTATAATCAAGTCTCCTATGGTCAAGAACTTCTATATCTTAATCATTCAAATAAAAAACAGTAAGCATAGATCATATATGATAGGCAATAAGGCGTCCCAAATGCTTTCTCAAAATGTTCTGGAGTCCACCTGAGCAAAATAAGAAGCTGAAAAAGTAGCAAAAGTACATGATAGTGATTCAGCTGCAGTCTGGTTTAATATTGTCATGCCCTAGTCCCAAAATATGTAGGACTAGGAATACGTAAGAATGCCAGCCCTATATATATGGTAACTCCAATATATGGAAACTATAACACATACGTACGCTGTATTATGAATAACAATTCATAAGTGGTATATGTTTTATGTTATAGGTCACACGGCATAACTAGATCTCATCCGCATAATCAAATAAAAGTAAATAACCAATCAATTATATAACTGAATCAAGTATAAAATGCTTGATAAGAACAAGTAGTTGGGTGGAGACAAATCCACTACCAAACTAGAATATAAGAGAAACAAAATAAGTATATCTAATGAATAATGAGACTCGAAGAGAGACCTCCTCGAAAGAGAATGGAGTAGCAAGTCCCGATCCGTGCTCCTACAAATAGTCATGATCGTCTACACCTGGAAAGGGACCAGGTCCTCAGAGGGACGTAACAAGATACATAGAAGCATGCCAATTTGAATACAGTAAACATGCATAATAGGTAGAAAATATATAAGTACGCTTTATAAGACAATCTATATGAGTGCATAATAAGGACAACTTTTTAACGTATGGGCATGGGTAGGCTACTCTATCTAATCTCACAACTGACACACACGTCTAGAACATCAGAAATCGACATACCGCGAGGGTAGCGACCAACGCGACACCAGAAATCGACATACCGCAAGGGTAGCGACTAGCGCGACACAACTACCATAGTGCGTGCTAGTTACTACGATTTACCAGAGTGGATATAGCCCATACGCCTACTGATTGTCCTCCCCTCCCATGATACTATGTGTCAAGTGTGTGTCAACATATATATAGTATATAATTATGACTGAAAGAAAACACACATGCAATGAATATATAAAAATATAATAAGCATGCAAAGTACTGTAAGCAATTTGGTAAGGTATCTTACCTGGTCTGGAAAATAATGAAGTCCCAACTCAAGGCGTCGTTCGATCTACCCGTCACATAAATTAAATAAGTTAGGTTACAAAAGTGGGTGAATAGGTTCCTCCATTTTAATCTATTTTAGTTCTGAATAAAATAAACTAAATTAGTATTTTTAATCTTATTATAATTTGATTTTATTACTAAACCCTAATTTTGGTCTAAAGAAAATCAACTTTACGGATTTGTGATCTGTGGCACGCAAATCGAAGCAATCTGTTGACCAAAAAGTCAACAGACTCAAATCCTAGATTTTTGTATAAAATCCTATAGATTTTAGTGCTACATGAATGCTGGAATTGATGGTTTTATAAAATCACAAGTCGGTAAAGAGTTATGGCAACAAGGGCGCACAGATGACAGTTTTTGGTGGTTTCCTATTTACGTCTATGTTGCACGAATTTTATAGTAGATTAAACTTGTATGTTAAATTCTAGAAAAATATTTTTATGTAATTTTATCATGTCATCTTTCCGAAACTTCAAACAGTTCATAATTTCGAGTTTAGGATCTCCCATAATCTCAAAAATACCAAAATATGTCTGATTTCGGACAACTGACACTTTTAGAATTTTTTGGAAAAATATGTTCATAAATTATTAAAATAATTTATATATTCAGAAAACTAACCTTGATACGCTCTAACAAAAAAATTGGAGCACGTTTGGAGTCCGGAGCTAGGAGTTATCGTCTTTTTAAGTCATCATAACTACTAGAAAATGACGCTGAATTTATGATAAATTTTGACTCTTTTTGGATGAAAAAGAGGGAAATTTGGGGAAAAAATATGAAGGATGAGATATTTATAATGGCGGACACTACTTAATTGAATACGACTAGGATTGGCCAATTTGGATATGGTTAGGATCAGTTTAAATAAGGATAGGATAAGCATGAAGTTTGCTTTCCTAGTAGGCTCAGGATTTGAATTAATTTAAAATCGAGTTTGAGTTTATCTCAATAATTTATAATCTTAAATAGAATTAAAGATAATACAAATAATTTATATATAATTTTATTAATATCTATTAATACTAAATTAGCATCTATCTAATATTAAGACTATATATATGTCACGACCCGCACCCGGTATAGGGGCACGAGTGCGTGGGTACGTCCAGCCTACGCCGCAACATCGGTGGTAGAACGCTGTCTAGGTCACAATACTATCTAATCACTCTCACATGAATATCAAACTCCATAAGGAGACACAGATATCACAATATAATATGGAATACTCAATCACGGAAAATAAAGCACGATGAGATATCGAAGAAAATAAATAAAATACAAGACAAGTCTAACAAAAATAAAATAATCTAACCTGCAATCAATAACATCCAGTCTCCAAGTATGCTGGAAACAAGTCCTCTATGTCACAGTATGGAAAAAAATATCCAGTCAGGATTGGAGCAAAGTACATCTCTAACAGCAATTCTACATCAATGATATAAACTATGTAGTAGTAAATAGATGTAAATATATAAGATGCATATATATGTACAAGAGATACACAATAAAGGAAATACTTGAAATACTGTAAATAAATGCGGGAATGAACAATATGTCAATGAACAAGAATACTATGACTAAGTGTGTGAGTACTAGCTTTAACATATGATCGACTTGGCTATGACTAAGTGTGTGAGTACTAGCTTTAACATATGATCGACTTGGGAACTTGTATACGAGTACGGGCCTGGCTAGTCATACGTGCTGTGTATGACCAACACTAACATGTGTACGAGACTTGTACATGAAGGGTATGATCACATATCTACACTAAAATACTCTCCACCCCCGACTGGTATAGTAGATCCAACCATAGTACGCTATGGCACGGGATTCCCCAAGAAGATAGCGACTCTTCCCGAGAATCTGTGTCCGTACATGTACAAGATAAACAATAAAACAAGACTTGTACAAGATACACCATGAACAAGGAATAACATCTCATGACGAGATCCGAATATTTCAAGGGCCATGATTTCAAATGGATTCAAACGAATGGTTAGGATTGCATTGGGTTCAAAGTTTGAGGGTCATAGTTCGAGGAGGTTGGTGTTTAATTACACACCCCCAAAAATTATGAAAAAAATACACATGAAGGAGAAATGGGTTTATTTACGTGTCGTATCCAACGGGGTGGACACCTTAATGCACTTTTGCATAAAAGTGCCCCACAATTAGAAAATTACACAAGTTGGGTTTACGGTTTAATTAATTAAAAATAAATATAATTGGTGTTCTAAAATTAATTAGAAGTACATGGGACTAAAATTAAGTGGGACACAAGTGTCATGAATGAAGTAGACTCAGAATAGAATATTACCCTAATTTGGGTTGCTCAAAATGGGTCAAGATTGTGTCTCCAATTTCGATTGAAACGCACAAGAATACAAAGTTGAATTTATTCGGATTTAACTAATAACGTCTGCGACAAAAATTGTGCGACTAAAATGAAGCACAAGAGAACATAATTATAAGTTACACAAAGGTCAAAAAAGAAGGCAGGCATGTCTAGGACAAGATTGTGGAATTTGTTGGAAGGCAAAGGCTAGGGTAGCGCTCCAAATATCAAAGCAACGGTAAAGCGCAACAATAAAATAAAATTACGGTAATTTAAATATAATTAAATATTATGCAATCATTTATGAAAAGACAAAAATACCCCTAATCTGAAATGTGGGGGTGACAATATATCCAAATAAATCCTAAATAATTTCAAAAATCTAAATAAATTTCTTAAAATTCTAAATAAATTACAAAAAAAAAAATTAAATATTTTAACCTAAAATAAATATTTGGTAGGAACAATATGCAAGTATGGTCTCACAGTAAATCACGAAAGTCCTAGAAATTTATGTTTCCTATGTTTTAGTTACTCTAAAATTCTAGAAAAAATATGCAAAAATCTAAAATAGCCTAAAAATGATTCTAAATAAATATTTATATAAGTAAATATATTAAGAATTTTATTTTCTAATTAACTAAGAGAATACTCTAAAGAAATTTAATATTTAAAATAATCTATAATAAATATAATAATATAAAATACACACAAAATACCTATTTTGGGTGATGGGGTTTACAATCTACCCAACTTAAAAGAATTTTGTCCTCGAAATTATAAATAAGACATGATTTGCTAATTTTTTCATATTCGTACATAAGGCAAGTCAATCGCAATCTCTTCCAAAAATTTAAATAACGAAATCTATTCAAATCCATCGCAATCACTTCAAAATTAAGATAATCACTGTTCAAATCAAAATTTAACCTATTGTAATCTCTTCTCACTTTTTTAAATTATCAACATCAAAATTTAAATTGAATCCATATAACATCTTCAAGATTTAAATAACCCACATCAATTTTTAATTCACGATCTCCAACTATCATAATCTCCTCTAGATTTTAAATAATAATAATTCTAATCAAATCTTATTCCTATTCTCAATGTATGAATTTCGTACTCTTCAAATTTTAAATTCAATTTCAAACGGGTGATCCAACAATCAAAATTTAACCTTTAATTCAAATCCTCAAATTATAAAATTTTAAATCCAATTCACCAATTTTTCAAGTCTAAATTTCTATATTTATCCTCAAACTTTAAATTGATGATTCAACCTTCAATATTCAAAATTTAAATCATGTGCTCAAAGTATAAATATTTGGTCCTCAATATCAAGATATCAAAATTTTATTAAATCCTTATCTTCTTAATCATTCTCAAAAAAAAAAATCTCAAAATTTAAAATAACTTAAATATCTCAATCTAATCTTACTTGATCACAATCTAAAAGAAATTTACCTCAAGTTAACAATATGACTTCTACCCAATTTAGAATTTACCCATCTATCACATAAGACTATAGATTAAAAAAATATTTCTCAAATTATTTAATCGTTTTATTCAATCCTCAAAAGTTTTAACACCAAATATATCCCCTATAATATGCCCTTAATTACGAAATTAGTCACCAAGTAATGCGATTGGCCTATGGGGTATATCTAGTACTCTACGTGTATCAAACTTATACCAAGCACGAGCGTTCATCTTTTCGAAATAGGGGAAGACAAAAAACAATAATAAGGAGTTTAAGGAGGAGGTGATAGAATGCAAGTACGGGATTCAAAGCAATTTTAAGAATTCAAAAGAGAGTTATCAAGATAGTTGTGGATTGAAATCTTATTTTTGGTAAATTCCTATTCACATGTTCATATCAGAACAGTTATGTACCTGATATGATATGCTCTGGCTTGTCTAGAGGGCAAGTATATTCATCTAACAAGTTGAGTCAACTATATATCCCAATCTACGTAAGGTAGTCATGCGAAGAGCGAACCAAGCGCACTAAGGTTGATCAGACCATAATACACTGATTCTAAATAGACAATTATATTAGTGTGTGCACCCAATAATACATATGTCATAAACAAGCTCGATAAAAGAATAAGCTTACAAAACTAGGCTATAATAGCAGCATAAGTCGAGGTAGTTTAGGAAATATAAGTACGCTAGATTATGATGAAAGAAGGTACAAAAATAATTTAAGTTAAGAAGATCGATGTTGTGCCTCTACAGTTGCTATACTAACTTCTTATCTAAGTCTCTGTTCGACCAAATGGGGGTATGGCCTCTAAGTTCTACAGTCTGGATAAATACTATCTTCTTATGCAAGTCTATAGTTGGTGTCATTCAATTACAATTCATTAATGGGTTAAAAGGGCTATGTTATACTAGGTTATGAGGCATACTACCAAACTTACAAGAATTTAACTAATAGTATTATTGAATACTAGAGGGTATATACCTGGTACATGGCACCTTCCTAACCCCTATCAAGTATGAAAGAAAAGATAAGATTGACGTTGTGAAAGAATCAAGCAAGATGTAATGCGAAAAATCAAATAAGAATGCGAAACAAAATCAAGGAAAATAATTAAATAAGTGGATGAGATCCTATATTCTAATCCTATGTGCAGGCTTGCTCGGTACAGTAACATAACCGAGACAATATGCTCTCGACCTACATGGGCCACCACAAAAACATGTCACATCCCAGTCCCAAAATACGTAGGACTAGGAATATGTAAGCATGCTAGTAGTATGTATATGATAATTCCAATATATGGAAACCATAACACATACGTATGTTGTATTATGAATAACAATTCACAAGTGGTATATGTTTTATGTTATAGGTCACATGGCATAACTAGATCTCATCCACAGAATCAAATAGAAGTAAATAACCAATCAATTATATAACTAAATCAAGTATAAAATGTTGATAAGAAGAAGTAGTTGGATGGAGACAAATCCACTACCAAACTAGAATATAAGAGAAACAAAATAAGTATATCTAATGAACAATGAGACTCGAAGAAAGACCTCCTTGAAAGAGAATGGAGTAGCAAGTCCTGATCCGTGCTCCTGTAAATAGTCATGATCGTCTACACTTGAAAAGGGACCAGGTCCTCAGAGGGACGTAACAAAATACATAGAAGCATGCCAATTTGAATAAAGTAAACATGCATAATAGGTAGAAAATATATAAGTATGCTGTACAAGACAATCTCTATGAATGCATAATGAGGACAACTTTTTGACGTATGGGCATGGGTTGGCTACTCTATCTAATCTTGCAACTCACACACACGTCTATAACATCAGAAATCGATATACCGCGAGGGTAGCGACCAGCGTGACACCAGATATTGACATACCGTAAGGGTAGCGACCAGCACGACACAACTACCATAGTGCGTGCTAGTTACTATGGTTTACCAGAGTGGTTATCGCCCATACGCCTACTGATTGTCCTCCCCTCCCATGATACTATGTGTCAAGTGTGTGTCAACATATATATAGTATATAATTATGACTGAAAGAAAATACACATGCAATAAATATATGAAAATATAATAAGCATGCAAAGTACTGTAAGCAATTTGGTAAGGTATCTTACCTGGTCTGGAAAAGAATGAAGTCCCTACTCAAGGCGTCGTCCGATCTATCTGTCACATAAATTAAACAAGTTAGGTTACAAAAGTGGGTGAATAGGTTCCTCCATTTTAATCTATTTTAGTTCTGAATAAAATAACCTAAATTAGTATTTTAATCTTATTATAATCTTATTTTATTACTAAACCCTAATTTTGATCCCAAAAAATTAACTTTACATATTTGTGATCCGTGGCACGCAAATCGAGGCAATCCGTTGACCAAAAAATTAATTAACTCAAATCCTAGATTTGTGTATAAAATCTTATAGATTTTAGCGCTACATGAATGCCAGAATTGACGGTTTTATAAAATCACAAGTCGGTAAAGAATTATGTACACTAGGGCGCACAAATGACAGTTTTTGGTGGTTTTCTATTTACGTCTACGTTGTACAAATTTTACAGTAGATTAAACTTGCATATTAAATTCTAGAAAAATATTTTATATAATTTTATTATGTCAACTTTCCAAAACTTTAAATGGTTCAAAATTCCGAGTTCGGGATCTCCCGTAATCTCAAAAACACCAAAACGCGTCTAATTTGGGACAACTGACACTTTTAGAATTTTCTAGAAAAATATGTTCATAAATTATTAAAATAATTTATATATTCAGAAAACTAACCTTGATACGCTCTAAAAAAAATTAGAGCACGTTTGAAGTCCGGGGCAAGGAGTTATCGTCTTTTTAAGTCATCATAACTACTAGAAAATAAGGCTGATTTTATGACGAATTTTGACTCTTTTTGGACGAAAAAGAGGAAAATTTGGGAGAAAAAATGAAGGATGAGGTATTTATAATGGCGGACACTACTTAATTGAATACGACTAGCATTGGCCAATTTGGATATGATTAGGATAAGTTTAAATAAGGATAGGATATGCATGAAGTTTGCTTTCCTATTAGGCTTAGGATTTGAATTAATTTAAAATAGAGTTTGAGTTTATCTCAATAATTTATAATCTTAAATAGAATTAAAGATAATAAAATAATTTATATATAATCTTATTAATATCTATTAACACTAAATTAGCATCTATCTAATATTAAGACTATATATATCCAAATAAATCCTAAATAATTTCAAAAATTCTAAATAAATTTCTTAAAATTCTAAATAAATTACAAAAAAAATATAATTAAATATTTTAACCTAAAATAAATATTTGGTAGGAACAATTTGTAAGTATGGTTTCATAGTAAATCACGAAAGTCCTAGAAATTTATGTTTTCTATGTTTTAGTTACCCTAAAATTCTAGAAAAAAATCTGCAAAAATCTAAAATAGCCTAAAAATGATTCTAAATAAATATTTATATAAGTAAATATATTAAGAATTTTATTTTCTAATTAACTAAGAGAATACTCTAAAGAAATTTATTATTTAAAATAATCTATAATAAATATAATAATATAAAATACGCACAAAAAATCTATTTTGGGTGAGAGGGTTTACAAATATAATAATGTTAGGAAACGAATGTCCAAACGAGTCGGCTAACATGTGCCGGTGGCTAAACGCCCAAAAGAAGTAAATATGTAAGACGAGAAGGGAAGAAGAAAACCCACTCGCTATTCCCTGCGACCATATTCCTGGAGCGCGCCATGATTTGGGGAAAAGAACGCTGGATCCTCAGGTGCTGGCTCGAAACCTGGCCATGCAAAACCAGTGGGGTTAGACCCCAAATAGCAAGTACCACAAAGGAAGCACGAAATAGAGAAACAAAAATCCAAGAAAAATAATATAATATTCATAGGTTCAGTGTCGTAACTTAGGTCCATGTCATATCCTAACACTAAGGCTCAATCCTACAACCAAACAAGGATAATGGTTGAACCCTCATACTATGATAGTCCATTTCCCTAGGCTACTAGCTGAAATAATATAATCATAAATAATTATATTTCTTATATCGGTCAATCATTTGTACGACTTGCTATTTTGTGGAGTCTAAGGTTATCTCAAAATAATGCATAATAAGTATCCTCAGGTCACGCCAGTGCCAAACACGAGCTAACCGAACCAATATAATAAAATAAGCACTTGCAAGATGTACTAGTCCCACGTAGGGCCATTGCGCTAAAAATACGGTATTAGCGGTTTCAGTATTCCTATATTAAAACAGTGGCTCGGCATTATAATAAGTCAGATATTGCGCTACTCTAAGGCAGAAGATATACAGTATCTATGGTGTCCAGCCCATAATGTACTTCGAATAAATCTATGCGGGAATGTTCGTTGGCATGATCTCGGGATACCGTTTCCTCCAAATGTTAATACCACTTTTCGTCACATAATTAGCCATAGGTTGTATTTAAAATCTCAAGGCATGGTCACATGAGAATTTTCCTTAAGATGACGTAAAAGGTACGGACACGCTACATACGAATCCATGGAAGTCAAATCTGGATTCACCCGAGCGTGTATGCAACATTCATACAATTAAAAAAATATCTTGGCCACGCTTTGGTAGTTCGATTCTCTTATTATGCCCGTGTTGGGGATATAATTTTCATATTAATAATATCACGTGTTCAGGAATTTAGAGGCATTCTCGATACATAACCCAAATATAATCACTTAACACATGACACGATGTGTCATACCTCGGCGCATATGAAAATATGAATAATTATCAAGTAATAGTAGTATCAGCACAGATACAGTATTCGAGTCCAATTACCAATTAAATATTGGGTCACATGAATCAAGAAAATATTCGATCAAACAAGAAGGACCACAATGGGTCTCTAGGCCGTATAACAATCTTGGACACATGAGAAGTCAGGCCGCATGACAATCCTGGCCGCATGAAATTATGCCGCATGCAGTCATTGCTAAGGTCTACTCCTCGGGATAAGTGATGAAGCGATAGGAAATAAATAAAGTGTCAGTGATGTGACATAAAGTATGATGTGACATAAAGTGTGTCAGGAAGAAAAGATAAAACCATAAAAAGATGCGCCAAGAATGCGCCAAAGATGCGCCAAAGTTCAGAGTCATGCGTCCAAGGGAAGGTGGCCACATGCTCTGCTTGCTACATAAATGTCGCATAGAGTCATGCCGCATAGAGTGTCTTTTGGACAACGAATTTTTTATTCGTTCAGCGAGTGAATGCACAAAGTTTCAAGGACAATTGTGTAGATCAGCAGTCATGCGTCCAACAGGATGGACGCATGTTGTTAGTATGCGACAAGAGTTCATCCGCATGACCCTCTCTGGCCGCATAACACTCTCAGCCGTATATCTTGCTGGCCGCATGAAGTCTTCGTCTTCTCCAACAGCAGGTTCGGCAATGGCAAAACTCTCAAAAACAGAAATCTTATTTTCTTCATAAAAATCTCATTTTAAGTCCAAATCAGGTGAACCAAAAGCCAAAATGCTCTAAATTGAAAGATCTAACATGTAGCAAAAATCAGTTTTCAAAGATACAAGTTTATTAGATCAAAACCCAAAAAAATTCATAAAACTCAATAAAACTCTAAGTTAGAAATATAGATCTACACTAATCTATCCATCGAAACAGAAAACTCCAAGAACTAAAAGTGCTTAGAAACACATAATAAATATAATAGAACAATAATATGGAGGATTTTTTTTTATTTCTCATGCAAGGTGTACTTGCTTATGAAATAGGAAGAGAAAGCTAAATAAAGAGGAAGAAATGAAGAAGTGAAGAGAGAGAATAAAATATTGGTTTATATATGCTAGGATTTGAGGGTTGAACCAAAGACTCTCATGAGTTGAACCAACCCACAAAATAAACCAAGAACCAGGTTAAACCAAATAATGGGTCTAGTCTCCATGCACATGCAACCATGCGAAAATAAAAATACGTTCCAAAATACGTATATCGAAAACGAGGAGTGACAGAGGATTATGGAGAGTCCATTGTCTGTGCCACAGACGAATGATGCGATAATTACCGCACGTTTTGATTCACTCGAGCACAGCCTTACGGATCTCAGGATTCTAAGGCATACAATAAATCACAGCCTTATGCAGCAAAGGACTATGAGCTAGACGACAAAGCACAGCTTGGCAATTATGGCCTCGTCTAGGGAGCACAGACAGACGGAGCTGGAGGGGTCGCATACGGCCATGAGCGACTCACCTGCGAGGATACATGTGGCATAGGATTTGCTAAGTTGGTCGGTGGCGGAGAACACTTCGAGGGTGGTATCTACCATGGATACATACAATGCTCGATTGCTAGTATTGGAGCAGATACGTCCTTCTGGTCAGCCGACATCGACACCAACTCCACCACTGCCTCCTCCATCGGCATCGGTGACGCTTTCACAGAAGCAATATGAGTTCCTTCTATCCCAGATGCGCGACGGTGCTCCTCTTGATCAGTAATAGTCCTTGTTTGGACATGTTTTAGTATGTTTGTGTGTATTGGCCCATTGCTGGGTCTTTCAATGTGAGTTTATTTTATTATTCATATTAACTATATATGAATTTACCGGTGTTGAGTGTTCCACCGAAGGGGTCGACGAACCCATGAAATTCAACGAAGGGTTGCTCCGGGTCTATTTATATAAACTGTGATTTTATAACTGTCGGTAGAGTTTTATTGAAAATTATTTTACATACTGTATCCTTTTTTTAAATTTCAATTTAGCGATATTTTGTGACTTGTAGCAACGTACAGTTATGTCGCTAACAAGTATCAGAATATCACTACCTGGTACCATGGATGTCGCTAGTACGTCGCTAAAATGCTGACATGGCAAAACTTGTCATGTCAGCATTTTTGTAGTAAAATGACGCTCATAATGTCACTAATATAGCGGTGTGTTGCGACTAAAGCTTACGTCTCCAATTTAACGATGATATGATGCTAATCATTGTATATTCTGCGATATCTTCTTGTCACAAATATACATCGCTACAACGACGACTAGCGACATTTTTTGTTGTCAGCAACCATGTAATATGCGTTAACTTAAAAATGTCACTAATTACGTCGTCAAATTATTTTAGCGACGTTAGTTTATATATTAGCGATATTTTTGGACGTCATATATGTTATTCTGGTAGTGGTTTATGTCCAAAAGTTCTCTAATGATGATTTCATTATTCTCTCTCTATATGTTAATGATATACTTGTTGTTGGAAAATGGGGATAAAGATATTCCATGCATCTTTTTAGGATATAGAAATGATGAATTTGGATATAGGTTGTAGGAGAAGTAGGGATATTGTATTTTGTGAGGATAAAATACTTGATAATTTTGAAAAAGAAGAAGAGCCACAAAATACTAATATCGTCCTAGATCCAATTTCCACACAGGTTATTTTTTCTTCTCTTATGCTAGAAAATAATTATTTTCAAGATATGCAGGAAGAAAAAGAAATTACAGGTTCCCCAGGTTCTGAACAGGGAGAGCATAAACTTGCAAAGTCGTCGCATATGGATCAGCCACCAGCACCTCAGTTGAGACGGTCGGAAAGAGAACATCAACCCTCAACTAGATATCCTTCTTCAAAGTATACTATGGTGGCATATGCAGGTGAACTAGAAATTTTTTATGAAGCACAAGTTTATAAAGATCGTGCCAAATGGAAGAAACCTAAGTAAGAGTAGATGAATTCTTTGCTTAAGAACCAAATTATGACTTGGTGGAGCTACCTAAGAACATAAAAGCCTTGATGAATTTGGTGTTCAAAATCAAGAATGAAGAAAATGGCCAAGTTAAGTACAAAGCTTGCATCGTGGTGAAAGATTTCATTCAGAAGCAAGGTATTGAATATGAAGAAATATTTTCTCTTGTTGTGAATATGTCTTCTATTCATGTTATTCTTGGCCTTATTGCTTCTCAAGATCTTGAAGTGGAGCAGTTAGATGTGAAGACTGCATTCCTCCATGGTGATTTGGTGGAAGAAATCTATATGGAGTAGACAGAGGGGTTTAAGGTAAAGGGCAAGGAATACTTGGTTTGCAAATTAAAGAAGAGCTTGTACGGGCTCAAGCAGGCACCGCGACAGTGGTATAAATTTTTTGATTCTTTTATGCTTGACCGTGGATACAAAAGAACATATACAAATTATTGTGTTTATATCCAGAAGTTCTCTGATGATGATTTTATTATTCTATCTCTATATATTAATGATATACTTGTTATTACTACAAAAATACAGAGTTTTAGCGACAAAATTTTTTGTCGCTAAAATGCCTATTTCTGTCGCTATTTTAATATAGCGACGGATTAGCGACAAAAATGTGGCGTCACAAATTAAAGTATCGCTGCCATATTTTTGTCGCTAATCCGTCGACATGGCAATGGATTTGCGACGAACATAGCGACGGAATTACAAAGAGGATTAGTGATGGAATATTTACTTTGCTTTATTTGGTGACAGATTAGCGACGGATTGACGACGAAAAATATGAGCCTATTTTTACCAAATTTTCTAGAAGCTCACTAACAGAATTTTTGTCGCTAATCTGTCACTAAAGACGACGGACATAGCGATGGATATAACGACTATGTCTGATACCAAAAATTCTATATATTTTGGTACTAGACATATCTAGCGACAAATTTTTCGTCGCTAATCCGTCGCTAAAGCATCGCAGATCTGTCGCTGACATGGAATTTTCTATTTTTTGTCGCTAATCCGTCGATATTCCGTCGCTAAATATAAATTTTTTTTACAGAATAGAATCACTTACTTTCTGCTCCTATAACATTATACAAAATTAAATCACTTATACCCAAATACATCAAATATAATATAACTTAAATATAAGTGGATAGCCATAAGTTATCATACACTACCATAATCCAAAATTATATAGTTATATCCAATACATCCAATAAACTATCAAATTATCAAGAAAATAAAAATATATTTCCAATCGACGGTGAAGGCGGAGGCAGCGGCGGCGGCTATCGAGTAGCCATATATTGTGCCATAATCGTAACGATGATCTGCTGTAGGTCCTCAGGAACGACAGACGGAGTAGCAGGAGGTGCCGGAGGAGCCATCGGAGGAGCTGAAGTAGCAGAAGGAGCAGGAGCTGCAGGAGGAGCATGAGCTGGATGATCACGAGACTCTGTCAGTTGTCTAACCTACCTCTGTACCTCTAACAGAGTCATCGTAGTCTGCTCCAAACTCATAGCACCAGGAGGAACAGAATTTGATGGAGATGGAGGAGCCGCCGGAGTTGCTCTGGAAAGAACCGACGGCTGGGATGCCAACGATCTAGTCCCGTACACGCTGCCGCATTTCCCTCTTTCGACAGTTTTTATCCACCGATCGTTTATCTCAGTCAGCGTACTGCTCTCAGCCCCACCCTCCAACGTATCATACATCTCCTATATTTATTTATGTAAATAGGTTTAGATATCGTAGGTTATGATTAATCTTTTATTGACTACAACTAAGGTTAGGTTTAGAGTTATGTTTAGATATCGTAGGTTAGGTTTAGAGTTAAGGTTTTTGGATATTATTGGTAACAATATTAAAGTTAAGGTTAGATTTTTAGGGTAAACGAATAAAGTTAAATTATAAAAAGAATGTAATTAAAGTTCGTTGACAAAACTTTATAAACACAACTTAGGTATGCTTTTGCTGCACGCTCATCTACGAGATTCTCATTCTTCTTCCTTTTGTTCGTCTGCTGGAAGATTGTGGGGAAGTCGGTGGTCTCCGGGTCTCCTCGGCTCTGATGGCCTCCTCGTACTATAAAAATTAAGTAATTAATTAATAAAAAAAAAGAATTATTAAAAATTGATCTAGCAAAAAATTATAATACTGACCATCCGTCGAAAATGTTTGACGGTCGGAATGGATCCACCCGTGTAGAGACCACCCTTAGCACGGGACGCTCTTGCCTTCTCGCACTTGGCAATATAAGCCGGGGCCTCCATCTTCACCTTTATTTTCTCCCAGAACTCCTCCTTGAGCCACTTCTTGCGAAGATCCCCTGAATGTGACGACGCCAGCGCCTTCTGATCATTGATCATATCCCTGAACCTTTTGCTGGTGATGATCTTGTAGCACTTTCGGATCGCAGACTCTCTATAATCCGGCCACCAGTAATTCTTCTACAAATTCAAAAAATATTTTTTAGTATTTAATCATAAAATTATATATTATTCTAAATAAAAATCTTATACATACCCGCAGCATATCCAGTCAAATAAAGCGTCGATCCAGCGGGATGTCACTGAAGTTGATATAAGGGCCATGAAGGTTCTTCCGAAAGATATCCCCCAGATCATTGCCAGCCTTGGTCGAGAAGAACCTGAAATAAGTAAACAATATTCAATTAGAATAAAAATAAATAAATAAATAAATGTGTGAATTAAAAATAAGTACTTACGTCACTCCATCGGCCCACAGCTCGGTATGATCGTTATTGGCTGGCCGCTTTGGTAGAGGAGGGAGATATGCAAATCTTGGACGACGAACATATACTCCGTGCTCCACCAGGAGGCATGGATATAGATTTTCTCCGGTAGGAGCAACTAGTGGAGTAGCCGGTGTACTAATAGTCGCAGTAGTCGCAGGAGTAGTGGCAGGGGCAGAAGCCGAGGAAAGCCCGGGAGATGGAGTAGCTCCCCTACCGATAAATGAGTACATGACGGGGATAAACCATCCTCGGCATCTATGAACTCACCCTCTGATGATTGTGTGACCTGCATCCAGAGTAGTTGAAGGATGCTAGAAAGACAACCCTCTATGAACCTGTCATCGTGATCATCCTCGTCCTCATCCCGCCATAGGTAAAATCGACAGTAAATAATAGATGGTGTTATTAAACAAATAAAAATAGTGACATCAAGATATCATAAAGTAATTGATGGTGTGGTAAAACAAATAAATACTAGTGTGATAATAAAATAAATAATAACCGTGTCATTAAATAAATAAATAATCTAAGCTAATGCATATGTGTGTACATACTAATCTTTTTCATCTTCCGAATCGTCTTCCGAATTATTTTTGAATCACCTTCATCTTCATCTTCTTCATTTTCATTTTCACTATCACCTTCATCTTCCAATTCTTATTCCTCGTTCGATACCTCCATATCAGAGTCCTTCTCTATATGAGGTAAATCTTCTATGCCAATCTCTTCATTAACTCTATCATCCTCTACGATAACATCAACCACCATACCATCAACACCGGCCAAACTCATATATGTAGGTTGAGGCATGACCACCTCATCCTTCTGGTATGCTAGATCCCCAACATTATATGTGTTTCTAGCTTTAGTTTTGTATACAGCCCACCAGTCCTTATTATTGCGTCGTCGACTAGGATAGCTCGTATAATACACTTGAACCGTTTGACTAGCCAACACAAATGATTCAAAACCTATATATCTTTTTCCATAATTTATAACAACAAATCCAAACTGGTTGTCAATTTTCTATCATTGCTTGGGTGTTGTATCCAACCAATCACATTTAAATAATACAACTTTTATCTCATAAAAGTATTCCAGCTCCACGACATCTTTTAGTATACCATAATAGTCAAATTTTGGATCCTCATCATAGTCTGAACCTATCACACATTCACCATTTTTTTGTATAATTAGCTCCTCATCGACAAATGATGGTGTATCCATCTAAATTTAAAACCATTGATGGTGTATCCATCCCAACACTTTGCCCTCTTGCTTGGTCCGATAGCTAATGCTCGAAGTCGTTCATTTTGTACACTACCAAAATATGATAAAATATCGACGTTTTTAGTAACGTCATAATAAAATGTCGCTAATATTAAAGACTTGAGAGACTCCAAAAATAAATATCGCTATACGTCGCTGTTGGCAATACATAACGACTATACTTCAGTTTTTTAAAGAATAGTCGCTATAATCTTCTTTAACGTCGCTAAACATCGCTGAGTTTTTTGATTTAGCGACGTTTAGCAACGTATTTACCGACGTTGTTTTTTTTTATTTTTAGTGACGTTTTTAGCGACATCGCTAACGTCACAAAAATTTTAATTAGCGACGTTAGCGAAGTCTATTTATGAAGTCGCTAATTTTTTTAATTAGCGACGTTTAGTGATGTCTATTGATGACGTCGCTAAACTTTTTAATATTGGATTCAGGATTTTATTTTCCCCCATTCTGTCGACCCCCTTCCGAAAATTTTGAAACCCCCCTCTTCCCCCCTCCGGCGAAGTACCTCCCCTCCGGCGTCCTCCTCCTCTCCCCGTCTCTACCCTCTCCCCCCACAGGCTCCCCGCAGCCCCTTACTCCGGTTCCCCACCGCCTGAGCGCCCCCTGAGCGCACGAATCCTTCCTTCCGACGTGGATCCTCCCCTCCGACGACCTCGGTCTTCTCCTGTCACGCCCCAGTCCCAAATACGTAGGACTAGGAACACGTAAGTATGCCAGCCGCATGGATATGGCAACTCCAATGTATGGAAACCATAATCCAAGCGTACGCTGTAATATGAATATAATTCACATGTGGTATACATAATGTCACAAGTCACAGATATGCTAATCTCATCCACACAACAAGTCATAGAAACGAAATACTAAACTAGAATAAGGAGTCTAAAATATCTAAAAATAATAGTCGGGTGGAGACAAATCCACTACCAACGACTATATCCAAAACTAAAATGAGAGAGGAGTATAAAGTCTCCAATATAAAATAATATGAAGACAGAAGTGTATCAGCTAAAAGAATCCATCGCTAGATAATCAACGATGCTCAGAAGGTAAGACCTCCTCGGCAGAAAGGAATGCGTCAGGTCCAGGCCCGTACTCCTGCAAATACTCAAGAGCAGATACACCTGGCAGGGGACCAGGTCCTCAGAGGGACGTAACAAGATACACAAAACATATGCCAATTTGAATACAATAAACATGCATATAATTTGAAAATAAATAAGTACGCTGTACAAGACAATCTATATGAATGCAAATGAGGATAACTTTTTGACGTATGGGCAAGGGTAGTCTACTCGATCTAAGCCTCACAACTCATGCACTCGTCCATGAACATCATCAGCCGGCATACCTCGGGGGTAGCGACCCTCGGACTACATCAATCGACATACCTCGGGGGTAGCGACCATCGGACACGACCCACCATAGTGCGTGCTAGTGACTACGGTGTTACCAGAGTGGTTAAAGTCCATACGCCTAATGATTGTCCTCCCATGATACTAGATGCCATGTGTGTGTCAACATATCTAATACATAGTAATGACTGGAGAAAAACTACACATGCAAGAACTATACAGAAATTAAATAAATAAAAAGAAATATAAATAGCATGCAAAGTACTGTAAATAATTTGGCAAGGTATCTTGCCTGGCAAGAAAGCTGCAAAATGTAGTGTCCCAATGTCAACACCAATAGTCAGAAGCTACGGCCTCAGAATGAACGTCTCCGGATGCTGAAATACACATCACCAACGTTCCCAGAATGAGCAAAATAGCTAAAAAGCACATCCCTTTCGTCCAATTTGGACACAGGGGCAAAACGGTAATTTTGGGTAAAAGTGGGATCCACACGTGGCCCACTTTGCACCGAAAAGCGTACCAAGGGTAACAGTCTCTAAATGGGACAACTATAGGTCAAACAACTCTAGATGTCGATACGAACCCAATGGTATGTCCAAATGTGAATTCCGATGAGCCGAACACAATTTGGTCCAAAAGTCAACTGTGGGGCCCGCCAATTGGCGATTTGGTCAACCGTCTCAGAATTACGTAAAAATTGGGTCACAGGACCAGCGCGTTACCACGAGTCCAGCGGCACAAGTTTTGTCGCAATCTGACAAGCGTGCACAAAATACGTGCGAGTTTCACAAAAGTTATGACACGGTGTGTGTCCGCGGATACGGTCTGATTTCGGCGCGCACACGCGTCCGAATCAGTCTCCACAAATTTTCACGTGTCCGGTTATGCTGCATGCACCATTCGGTATTCTTGGCACACGGCGGGGCGGTCCCGTTTGGCGGGACGCGCTCCGTTTTCCAACTTTTAGAAAACCGGAAAAAGTGGGTGCGCGCAGTTTTGTGACGAATATAATTATGTCCACAACGACTAATAGCATAGGGTTATTTAACAGAAAATAAACTAGGTCAGGTATTCTACAGGTATCAAAAAGAATCACCGAATTTGGATCTCTGTGGTGGGAGATACGAACTCGGCAATATGGGTGGTCATTCTGGAATTCTGCGATTCCAGAATTGGGTCTGTCCGTCCACTTTGGACGCTATTTTTCACCTAGGGGCACACGTTTTCCGAGGTTGGCTATAAAACAAATATTGGAGAGGGTTGAGGGGTGATCATACCTATGAAGACGGAATAGCGTTTGGTCGAGCGAGTCGACGGAAAATCGTGCCGGAGCGAAGGTGCCTCGAGTGGGAAACTGCAGTTCGCGAGGTCGGCGTCGACGGGATGGTTGGATGGCTTGGTGGGGCTTCTCTGGCTGCGGTGACGGCTCTAGATGGGAAGAGGAGGTCTGAAAATATTAGGTTAGGGTTTTGAGAGCTAATATATATATATATATATATATAATTAAGAGAGAGAGTGGGATATGGAGCGGACAAATCCGCGGGTTTTGGAGTAAGCCGCTGAAGGGAATAGGTGGACGGGTCCCTGTCCACAGCAACTAATGAATGAGGGGGCGGTCCAATGCAAGTTGCTGCCGAATGGAATAAAGGGGAGTGGCTGGTCTTAGCAACAGCAAGTTGCTAGGAGGGAATAGTATACAAAGTAGTAACTTATTAATATTAATATTATTATTATTATTATATTATTAACTTATTTAATAAATTCTTATACTTTCTTTCCTTTTCTTTTCTAAATAAAATATATATATACATATATATATATATTTGTATATAGATATATATATATTTATACTCATAATAAAATTTATATATTAGGATAATGCACACCGTTAGGCTAGCAACAGCTCAAGGGGTCTCCTACATAGAATAAATTCCTAAATATTCCTGATGGTCCCATAAGTCATCTAAGTTTCCGAACACCTAACATAAAAATTATTAAAAATCTATTTCTCCTATTTAGCCACTAAATACTATATTTAAATTATTAATTAATAAAAAAAAATACGGTTTTTAGAAATAGGGGTTTTACATCTCCTTCTCCTCCTCTAGGTAAACCCTAACCCTGTCACTCTCTCACAGATACAGACACGATATGACACTGACACATACACAAAACATACATACTAACACAGATACGACATACACACTATCACAGACAAACCCTGACACATATATGACACACATACACTGACACAGATACGATACACACATACATAGACACAGACACTACACACTGTCACAGACACACACTGAGACAAACACGACACACACATACTGACACAGACCTGACACGATATATATCCATGCAATTAATTAATTTACCATATTAACACACATTTTTATTATAAAATAGTATTGCATGTGTGTATTTAACTTAATTGATAAATGATTGGTGTGACCATCCTAAATAGGATTTCTATATATGTATCGGAGAATCAAGTCCAAGATTTTACTTATGCATTAATGTAGTGTGCGGGATAAATTCATAGAGGGTGTAAACCCTAACCCTCTCTCCCTCTCTCACACAGATACGGACATGATATTTGATAGCGGATACGACACATACATAGACATAGACATGATACGGGATACAACACAGACACATATACTGATATGATATGTCACTGATACGATACGGGATATAACACAGACTCTAACCCTATCTCTCTTCACTGACACAACATAGGATATGACACAGACCCTAACCCAAACCCGAGACACGACACAGACCCTAACCCTATCTAAGTTAATTAGACGCAGTCTTGGGTATCAAGTGAGGTGTTGTACAATGCATACTTGTGCACTATGCAGTGAGGGTGTGTGTGTGTGTGGATATCTCGGTGCTGCAGACACTAACCCAATCCTAATCCTAACTCAGACACACGCACACATGCGGACACTAACACTAACCCAAAATCGGACACGCGAACACACTAACACGCATACACTAACCCTAACACGGACACGAACACGAACACACATACATATTTGTATCATGTCATCTAATGATACGTATGGTAAAATTTTAGGACACATGGATATGAAAGGTTAGGACACAATATCGAGGATAAGATTGTAAGCATTTTATCGGACACGGACACACGCATACATGTAAAGTATGGATATCCAGGAGTGTATCAATGAGGGTCAACTATATATCCTAGACCAAATAAAATTGATACTGGATATCCATGACTTGACTTTTTAATTAGAAAGTCATGGCCTAAATAAATGTCAAGTGCGGATATCCAGGATACAGAGTTGATAATTACTGATACACTGCAATATGAGTATCCAGGATACAGAGTTGAACGAAGAAGTATCAGTGCTAGGACTAGGTGTATTAGTTCATGTACTATATTCCTGAGTATTCTTATGTGTGTGTAGACGAGTTGGTGTATAACATAATAGGGTATTCCTGAGTATCAATGCGAGGACTAGCAGTATCAGTGAATGTACTGTATTTAAATAAAAAAAGATAAATTTTCTGAAAAGGATTGAAAATATCAATATGAAATCCATTTAGACTTGTGACATGTACTATAATTTAAACTATTTTCTTGAACGATGTCTATTCATCTTTGCATATCTGGAGTGAGTGTTATTTGGATAATATATACTACCAAATATTCATACGCACACCGCATGAGTACGAATATGAATTACTATTTGTGTCATCGTTCATGGATATACAACCGTCATCCTGATGACATGTGCGGTGTGCAGGATGAATTCATAGAGGATGTACAGCAGTTCCTGCAGTTCGCCAAGGCATTCTCTCAGTACATGGAAGGTACAAAAATTAAGTGTTCGTGTGTGAGATGTCGCAACTTAAAATATCATCCAGAAGTAGAAGTCATATATCATTTGTACTCGAAGGATTTTACGACGAATTACTATCAGTGGACCGTGCACGGAGGACTTATGTCTTTAGCATCGAAGTTGGAGCCATATGTGGAGCCGTGTATAGATGTCTACGACCATGATGCTTACGATGACGGGTGGATGAACATGGTTTTTGATGCGGCGGGGCCTAGTTTTGATCCGGATAATCATGATGCAGCTGAGGAGGCACCGAATGTCGATGCTACAAAGTTCATGGAGTTGCTGGAGAATGCAATGACTCTATTATATCCTGGTTGTGAGGATCATTCATCGTTGGAGGTGGTTACAAGATTGTTGAGCATCAAGTCCAATTTTAATATATCGCAAGAATGCTACAACCGGCTGATGGATTTGATTACTGAAATCTTGCCAGAGGGTGCTAAGTTGCCTAAAAACTTCTACCTATATAAGAGGATGGTGAGATCGCACTGGATGGGATACGAGAAAATTGATGCATGTCACAACGGGTGAATATTGTAAAACAAAGACGACAAGGATGAAGACGCGTGCAAAATCTGTGGTGCTGATCGCTACAAGACCACTGTTAGAGAAAAGCCTGTCTGTGCAAGGAAGCCTACCGATTCGATGCACTACTTGCCTTTGACGCCGCGGTTGCAGAGGTTGTTTATGGTAAAGAAGACTGCAGAAAACATGTGTTGGCATAGGCGAAAACAGATCGAAGGAGTATTGGATCATCCATCCGATGGAGAAGTATAAAAAAACTTTGATTAAGAGTATCCAAATTTTGCTTCAAATTCTTATAATGTTAGATTGGGGCTCTGCTATGATGGTTTTACCCCATTCGGACTTTCGCGATCCCAGTATTCGTGTTGTCCTATGATCGTCACTCCCTAAAATCTACCCCCTTAGATGTGTATGAAGACTCCGTATATGTTCCTAACCGTTATTATCCCGGGTCTGAACAATCCGAAGAGGAACATCGATGTATATTTACAGCCTTTTATAGATGATTTGAATCAGTTGTGGGAAGTAGGTGCTAACACGTACGATATTTTTAGAAAGCAAAATTTTCAGATGAGGACAGTACTTACATGGACCATCAATGACTTTTTGGCCTATGGAATGTTATCGGGGTGGAACACTCATGGTCGTCTCTCTTGTCCATATTGCATGGACCGCACTAAGGCTTTCCGTTTGAAACACAGAGGTAAATCGTATTTCTTCGATTTTTATCGACAATTTATGCCCAAGGATCAACCATACCGGAGAAACATAAATACTTTTCGTGCGGGCATTATGGAGAAGGCCAATCCATCGCCAATGTGGCCTGAATAAATGTCACACCCCAGTCCCAAATACGTAGGACTAGGAACACGTAAGCATGCCAGCCGCATGGATATGGCAACTCCAATATATGGAAACCATAACCCATACGTACGCTGTAATATGAATATAAACTCACATGTGGTATAAACAATGTCACAAGTCACAGATATGCTAATCTCATCCACACAACAAGTCATAGAAAAGAAATACTAACTAGAATAAGGAGTCTGAAATATCCAGAAAATAATAGTCGGGTGGAGACAAATCCACTACCAAAGACTATATCCAAAACTAAAATGAGAGAGGAGTATAAAATCTCCAATATAAAATAATGTGAAGACAAAAGTGTATCAGCGAAAAGAATCCATCGCTAGATAATCAACGATGCTCAGAAGGTAAGACCTCCTCGGCAGAAAGGAATGCGTCAGGTCCAGGCTCGTACTCCTGCAAATACTCAAGAGCAAATACACCTGGCAGAGGAGCAGGTCCTCAGAGGGACGTAACAAGATACAGAAAATACGAGCCAACTTGAACACAGTAAACATGCATATAATTTGAAAATATTTAAGTACGCTGTACCAGACAATCTATATGAATGCAAATGAGGACAACTTTTCGACGTATGGGCAAGGGTAGGCTACTCGATCTACCTCACAACTCACACACACGTCAATGAACATCAGAAATCGATATACCGCGGGGGTAGCGACCAGCGAGACTCCAGAAATTGACATACCGCGGGGGTAGCGACCAGCGCGACACACGCCCGTAGTGCGAGCTATATACTACGGTTTACCAGAGTGGTTAAAAGCCCATACGCCTAATAATTGTCCTCTATGATACTAAGTGTCAAGTGTGTGTCAACATATCTAATATATAGTAATGACTGGAAGGAAAACTACACATGCAAGAACTATACAGAAATAAAATAAATAAAAATATAAATAGCATGCAAAGTACTGTAAACAATTTGGCAATGTATCTTGCCTGGTAAGAAAGCTGCAAGGTGTACTGTCCAGATGTCAACGCACAGGATCAAAAGCTATGGCCACAGAACAAATGTATTCGGATGCTGAAATAAACATCACCAACGTTCCCAGAATGAGCAAAATAGCTAAAAAGCACATCCCTTTAGTCCAATTTGGACACAGGGGCAAAACGGTAATTTCGGGTAAAAGTGGGGTCCACATGTGGCCCACTTTGCACCGAAAAGCGTGCCAAGGGTAACAGTCTCTAAATGAGACAAACTATAGGTCAAACAACTCTAAATATCAATACGAGCCCAACGGTATGTCAAAATATGGATTCCGATGAGCCGTACACAATTTTGTCCAAAAAGTCAACTATGGGGCCCGCCAATTGGCGATCTGGTCAACCATCTCAGAAATGCGTGAAAATTGGGTCACAGGCCAGCGCGTTACCACGAGTCCAGTGGCACAAGTTTCGTCGCAATCTGACAAGTGTGCACAAAATACGCGCGAGTTCCACCAAAAGTTGCGACACGGGGTGTGTCCGTGGATACGGCCTGATTTCGGTGCGCACACGCGTCCGAATCAGTCCCCACGAATTTTCACGTATCCGGTTATGCTGCGTGCACCATTCGGTACACTTGGCACACGGCGGGGGCAGTCCCGTTTGGCGGTGTGCGCTCCGTTTTCCAACTTTTGGAAAACCGAAAAAAGTGGGTGCGCGCAGTTTTGTGACGAATATAATTATGTCCACAGCGACTAATAGCATAGGGTTATTTTACAGAAAATAAAATAGATCAGGTATTCTACAGGTATCAAAAAGAATCACCAAATTCGGATCTCTGTGGTGGGAGATATGAACTCGGCAATAAGGGTGGTCATTCTGGAATTCTGCGATTCCAGAATTCTGTCTGCTCGCCCAACTTTGGACGCTGTTTTTCACCTAGGGGCACACATTTTCCGAGGTTGGCTATAAAATAAATATTGGAGAGGATTAAGGGATGATCATACCAATGAAAATGGAACAGCGTTTGGTTGAGCGAGTCGATGGGAAATCACGCGGAACGAAGGTGCCTCGAGTGGGAAACTGCAATTCGCGAGGTCGGCGTCGACGGGATGGTTGGATGGCTTGGGGGGCTTCTCTGGCTGCGGTGACGGCTCTAGATGGGAAGAGGAGGTCTGGAAATTCTAGGTTAGGGTTTTTGAGAGCTAATATATATATATATATATATATATATATATATATATATATATATATATATATATATATATATATATATATATATATATATATATATAGGAAGAGAGAGAGGAACGGATGGATGGGTCCGCGGGTCTGTGAATGCAATGGCCGAATGGGCTAAAGGGTCTGCATGCTAGGAATTTGCAAGTTGCATGTCTTCTTAGTTGGCCGCTGCTTCTTAGTAGTAGTTGTTGCAAAGTAACTTTATTAAGAAGTAACTTTATATTAGTATTACTATTATATTATTATTATTATTATTATTATTATTATTATACTAATAAATTCTTTTCTTTTTCTTTCTTTCTTTAAATATATATATATATATATATATATATACATATATATATATATATATATATATATATATATATATATATATATATATATATATATATATATATATATTCACACATAAGAAAATTTATATATTAGGGTATTGCACATCGTTAGGCTAGCAACAGCTCAAGGGGTCTCCTAGATGGAATAAATTCCAAAAAATTTCTGATGGTCCCATAAGTCATCTAAGTTGCCGAACACCTAACATAAAAATTATTAAAAATCTATTTCTCCTATTTTGCACATAATTACCTTAATTAAATTATAAAAAAATAATAAATAATTTTTTTTAAAAAAAATAGGGGTTTTACATTCTACCCAACTTACAAAAATTTTGTCCTCAAAATTGACACTAACCCATATTCATAATGATAACTATAACTATTACACTACATTGGTATCTAGTAGGACTCCTAAAACTCATGGTCTGCCATTCTAACACTTTCCCATCTATTGTCCATCCACTATTTTATCATCCTCTAACTCGTCTACACTACCCAACTTACAAAAATTCTACTAGTTGTCACCTTCTTTGAAGCTATTGTCTAGATTGTAAGGCAATTATATTTATTGGGTCGAGAATCTTGGGATACCTGTCTGGAATCTCATAACTATGACTTTTTCCATAACCGTCAAGTATCATAGTCTAATACTGCCTCGCCACCTGGCCAGTATGGCTGCAAGTAATTCGACTACTCTACCATAATCGTCTGGCGGCAACTGTCGCTACCTTGCCAGCGATTTGTCATAGTCATCAGTTCGTAACAAGTGCCTTCAACTCTTTCCTAGGCATAGTCTAAGTTTTAGGGAACACTTAAGGTCTTGACTAACTATTAGGGGTATGATCTATCTCAAATGATCTAAAAATTTCTACTATGCTGCATGGTGCTACTTATGGGTTAAACTAATAAAGAATACATATATTGCTATAGTGCATATATATATTAAGAACTCATCCTTAGTTATCAAGCATTACTAACACATTTATGTTTAACTAACAAAATAGGGGTGAGATTGATATGAATCAAACAATTCATAATGGCACGAAAGATATGACTATGATGGGAAGAGTTACACACGAGATAAGGAATAAATATAAAAAGAGGAGATGAGTCACCCAAGCGGGCGAGATAAGGATAGGGGAAGAATACTACTACTGCTACTCCCGTCATCCATTAGCATCGCTTGTATGCCATCTGGGTAGAATAGAAATATATCCTCATAACTGCTAGACTATCATATATATAATTCTATATCTATTTGTGCATCTAAGAGCTTGTGTCACAATGGGGTTATGAGTATGCAAAGACAGTTATAACTAAAAGGTCGTACCTGTATCTACGGCTTCCTGTGTCTGCTCTCCATACTTGTCATAATGAGTGCTTGGCCTTGTCCTTGGTTGTTCAACTGGGGTCTAGTCCCCTCCATTTGTGTAGACTGTAGAAGCAGTGGTGGGTCCCTTTGGTCTTCTATACTTGAGGGTGTATGCGGTGTTCCTGATTCTACTGCCATAGACCTCTGGTTCTGCTGAGGGCATCTTCGGGTTTGATGGTGACTTGATCCACATATCATATACAGCCCCAATCGACGATGACAGTCTCTATGAATATGACCTACCTTACCACAAAAGTGACAAGTACGGGGGTCCTTGGTTGGATATGGTACACCACTATTTGATTGCTGGCGTGTCAAAGGGTGTCGAATGGGTCCTCCTTGCTGTATCCTTACTGGTCCTTGGTGACTTCTCTGTTGAATTTCGTTTCCCTTGCTGATGGCCTCCTGGATCCTGGCCTCTGTCAATAGCTCGGCATAAGAGATCCGGGACTGGGAGCTAGTGTAGTGCTGGAGCTCCTGAGTCAGTCCGCGGTGAAACCTCTTAGCCTTCTCCAAGTCATTAGGTATTAGGACTGTGCCATACTTACTGAGACGGCTAAATTCTGCGTCATACTCATCAACCGTCTTGTCCCCTTGCTCTAGATGGAGGAACTGATCATATAATGCGTCCCTTACAGTATCCGGGAAGTACTTTCTCTCAAAGCATTCCAAGAATTGTTCTCAAGTCTGACGCGTACCCAACTGGCACTCCATTGATTCCCACCAGTGATGCGCGTTGCCTTCTAACTGAGTCCTCACGCCTATCATCCATAGGTCAGTAGGTAGTTGTGATGCCTCTAATAACTTCTTGGTATTGGCAATCCAGTTCGTGGTCTCCTCTGGACTCTCATTGCTATTATATGGCTTAGGGACCATCTGCACAAAGTCCTTGACTGAACCGACCCGAGCTTGTGGTACTGAAGCTAGTGCCTGGGTTGGTACAGGGGCTAGTGCAACCATTCTCTCAAGTGCTGCCAGAAATTCTAGCCTTTGCTCTGCTGTTTGCTGCCTCTGCTCGGCTGCCTACTGCCTTTGTTCCTGTATTATCATCTGGAAGAATTGGAACAGCTGTGTCTGGCCATCCTGCGGTGCTAGTGGAGCTGGAAATGTCCCATTAGGTATCGTGGAAGGAGTTGATGGAATTTGATTATTAGTCAGTCCATCCGGTCCGGGAAGAAGAGGTGTCGTTGAGGTCACTCCTAGTGGTTGGTCGTCGTCCCCTGGAGACGTGTTGTCCCCGGTGGCGGCATGCCCGTTATGCAAATTTATCTCTCTGCAAGAGATGGACGAAGGATTAAGAAGAGTACATGAATCAAGCAGGATGCAAGGACTTAAGTAAGACATGTTGGAAGGGAGATAAGTTATAGTCAAGTGTGGATGAGATCTAAAATTCTAATCCTAGGTGCAGGCCCGCTCGGTACAGTGACGTAACCGAAACGGCTAACTTGACCTGCATGGGCCACCACAAAAACATGTCACACCCCAGTCCCAAATATGTAGGACTAGGAACATGTAAGCATGCCAGCCGCATGGATATGGCAACTCCAATATATGGAAACCATAACCCATACGTACGCTGTAATATGAATATAAACTCACATGTGGTATATACAATGTCACAAGTCACAGATATGCTAATCTCATCCACACAACAAGTCATAGAAAAGAAATACTAACTAGAATAAGGAGTCTGAAATATCCAGAAAATAATAGTCGGGTGGAGACAAATCCACTACCAAAGACTATATCCAAAACTAAAATGAGAGAGGAGTATAAAATCTCCAATATAAAATAATGTGAAGACAAAAGTGTATCAGCGAAAAGAATCCATCGCTAGATAATCAACGATGCTCAGAAGGTAAGACCTCCTCGGCAGAAAGGAATGCGTCAGGTCCAGGCCCGTACTCCTACAAATACTCAAGAGCAAATACACCTGGCAGAGGACCAGGTCCTCAGAGGGACGTAACAAGATACAGAAAATACGAGCCAACTTGAACACAGTAAACATGCATATAATTTGAAAATAATTAAGTACGCTGTACCAGACAATCTATATGAATGCAAATGAGGACAACTTTTTGACGTATGGGCAAGGGTAGGCTACTCGATCTACCTCACAACTCACACACACGTCAATGGACATCAGAAATCGACATACCGCGGGGGTAGCGACCAGCGAGACTCCAGAAATCGACATACCGCGGGGGTAGCGACCAGCGCGACACACGCCCGTAGTGCGAGCTATATACTACGGTTTACCAGAATGGTTAAAAGCCCATACGCCTAATAATTGTCCTCTATGATACTAAGTGTCAAGTGTGTGTCAACATATCTAATATATAGTAATGACTGGAAGGAAAACTACACATGCAAGAACTATACAGAAATGAAATAAATAAAAATATAAATAGCATGCAAAGTACTGTAAACAATTTGGCAAGGTATCTTGCCTGGTAAGAAAGCTGCAAGGTGTACTGTCCAGATGTCAACACACAGGATCAAAAGCTATGGCCACAGAACAAATATATCCGGATGCTGAAATAAACATCACCAACGTTCCCAGAATGAGCAAAATAGCTAAAAAGCACATCCCTTTCGTCCAATTTGGACACAGGGACAAAACGGTAATTTTGGGTAAAAGTGGGGTCCACGTGTGGCCCACTTTGCACCGAAAAGCGTGCCAAGGGTAACAGTCTCTAAATGAGACAAACTATAGGTCAAACAACTCTAAATGTCAATACGAGCCCAACGGTATGTCCAAATGTGGATTCCGATGAGCCGTACACAATTTTGTCCAAAAAGTCAACTGTGGGGCCCGCCAATTGGCGATCTGGTCAACCGTCTCAGAAATGCGTGAAAATTGGGTCACAGGACCAGCGCGTTACCACGAGTCCAGTGGCGCAAGTTTCGTCGCAATCTGACAAGCGTGTACAAAATACGCGCGAGTTCTACCAAAAGTTGCGACACGGGATGTGTCCGTGGATACGGCCTGATTCCGGCGCACACACGCGTCCGAATCAGTCCCCACGAATTTTTACGTGTCCAGTTATGCTGCGTGCACCGTTCGGTACACTTGGCACACGGCGGGGGCGGTCCCGTTTGGCGGGGCGCGCTCCGTTTTCCAACTTTTGGAAAACCGGAAAAAGTGGGTGCGCGCAGTTTTGTGACGAATATAATTATGTCCACAGCGACTAATAGCATAGGGTTATTTTACAGAAAATAAACTAGGTCAGGTATTCTACAGGTATCAAAAAGAATCACCGAATTAGTATCTCTGTGGTGGGAGATACGAACTCGGCAATATGGGTGATCATTCTGGAATTCTGCGATTCCAGAATTCTGTCCGCTCGCCCAACTTTGGACGCTGTTTTTCACCTAGGGGCACACGTTTTCCGAGGTTGGCTATAAAACAAATATTGGAGAGGGTTAAGGGATGATCATACCGATGAAAATGGAATAGCGTTTGGTTGAGCGAGTCGACGGAAAATCACGCCGGAACGAAGGTGCCTCAAGTGGGAAACTGCAGTTCGCGAGGTCGGCGTCGACGGGATGGTTGGATGGCTTGGGGGGCTTCTCTGGCTGCGGTGACGGCTCTAGATGGGAAGATGAGGTCTGAAAATTCTAGGTTAGGGTTTTTGAGAGCTAATATATATATATATATATATATATATATATATATATATATATATATATATATATTATATAGGAAGAGAGAGGAACGGATGGATGGGTCCGCGGGTCTGTGAATGCAATGGCCGAATGGGCTAAAGGGTCTGCATGCTAGGAATTTGCAAGTTGCATGTCTTCTTAGTTGGCCGCTGCTTCTTAGTAGTAGTTGTTGCAAAGTAACTTTATTAAGAAGTAACTTTATATTAGTATTACTATTATATTATTATTATTATTATTATTATTATTATTATACTAATAAATTCTTTTCTTTTTCTTTCTTTCTTTAAATATATATATATATATATATATATATATATATATATATTCACACATAAGAAAATTTATATATTAGGGTATTGCACATCGTTAGGCTAGCAACAGCTCAAGGGGTCTCCTACATGGAATAAATTCCGAAAAATTCCTGATGGTCCCATAAGTCATCTAAGTGCCCGAACACCTAACATAAAAATTATTAAAAATCTATTTCTCCTATTTAGCACATAATTACCTTAATTAAATTATAAGAAAAAAAAAATTTTAAAAAAAAGAAGGGGTTTTACAATAAACGATATGGGTAAAGGTAAAAGATTTATCAAGTGCTATCAAAGAGCCTGTTAAGGTGTACAAGTGTGACATATTTGGTCGTACCCATAACTGGACGAAGAGAAGTATATTCTGGAATCTGCCATATTAGAGCATCAATCTGATCAGACATAAACTTGATGTCATGCATATCGAGAAGAATGCGTTTGATAACATAATTAATACTGTAATAGAGGTAAAGAAGAGGATGAAAGACAATCCGAAGGCCAGGTTGGACTTAGAAGAAATATATAGACGTCCTGCGTTGCATTTGATAGAGGAAGGGAATGAAAAGTTAAAGCAGCCTAAGTCAATTTTCTCACTGGAGAAGAAGGATAAAGGGAGACTTTGTAGGTGGATTCAGGGTGTAAAATTTCCTGACGGGTACGTATCGAACTTGATAAGATGCGTCGACCTCAAAAAGAATAAACTGGCTGGTATGAAGAGCCACGATTGTCACGTATTCATGGAGAGATTAATTTCGATTGTATTTCAGGAATTCTTACCGTAGATCATTTGGGATCCATTGACAGAGCTCAGCATATTCTTCAGAGATATTAGTTCTACTAAGTTACTCGTCGATCGTCTAGAAAAGCAAGAAAAGGATATTGCGGTAACACTGTGCAAGATCGAGAAGGTATTTTCTCCTGGATTACTCGACCCCATAGAGCATTTTCTAATTTATATTTCCTATGAGGCACGTGTTGGTGGTCCTGTCGGTTATCGGTGGATGTACTCATTCGAGCGGCATCTGAATCACCTAAAGAGAAAGGTAAAAAATAAGGCACGGGTTGAGGGCTCTATTTATGAAGCTTATGTTCTCAAGGAGATTACAAACTTTTGCTCAACGTATTTCAAACCTCATATTGCTACTAATAAAATGAGAGCTCCAAAAAATGATGACGGATATCAGAAATCTAATGATGCAATACTGAAAGTATTTAATGCATCCGAAAAGCCTTCGGGGAAAATGAAGAAGCGATAATTGAATGACGATGAGCTAAGAGCTGCTCAGTTGTATATATTACTCAATTGCGATGAGGATGAAGTGGAGAAGCTAGAGGGGTAAGTAATTAATGTGTCCATATTTACGTTATCTCAATGTAATAGTATAAGCTAATATTATGTTATTAATCAGCGATTGGTTCATTATTTTTTAGCACATATAATGATGAACTGTGGTCGGTTAGACCCTAGCTACATAACTGACGAAGAAGTAGAACAAGAAATGAAATGTCATTTTTCTTCTTTGTTGAGTGCATATGTAAGGAGCTCGGAAATTACTTTTTCTGTATGCACTTGCACAATAAATAATTTACTATTGCTACTTTGGTATTTAGGTCGATCATCTAATAACATCCGAGACTTAATCTATTAGAACTCCATCCAAGGGACCAATTATTGCCGTCAAAATATGGCCAAGTTACTGTGTGAATAGGTTTAGGTTCAAGTCAACAAATGCTCCGATCAGAGACAGCTTTCTGGATCTTGATTCCACAAAAAATAGTTGTTTGTGTATAAAATCTTTAAACTACAAAGACGTCGATTGTAAACTCCCTTGACCAAATTTAGGCCTACTTAGCTCAGATAGAGATACTAGGGTTAAATTGGATACAATTAGAATTAGAACACAGTGCTTTGGAATTATTGTGCGATGTTTATATCACTTAGTATACCTTATCGTTGCTTCGATATTTGGAGCGCTATACTAGCATTTACCTTCAAACAAGTTTCATACACTTTTTCTAGACAAGCCAGCCTCCCATTATAATATTGTGTAACTCTTAAATACTCTATATTGTGCTTTATTTTAGTCGCACAATAATTGTTACAAACGTCTAGTTTTAAATTCCAATAAATCCAACCTTGCATAATTGTCCGTTCCAATCGAGATTGGAGACACTAACACAACCCATTTTCATGCAACCTAAATTAGGACATTATTTTATTCTGAGTCTGCCATGTCCATGACGACTGCGTTCCATAAAATTTTAATCCTATATAATCCCAATTAATTAAAAAGCATCACTTGCACTAATTCTTATTTAAATTAGTGTGAAGACCAACCTCACCCAAAGCTAGACCCAACCTAGCCCATCTACACCCTACATTTCTTCATGTCAACATGTTCCCCGACCCAAAAAACCCTAGCTGGCCCAATTCCCTAGGAGGACCCCCTTTTTCTCTCTTATATATATATATATATATATATATATATATATATATATATATATAACTTTCTCTCTCCAAACCCAGCACTACACAAAACCCTAGCCGAACCCTATTCTCATCCCCCTTTATCACCAACACCCCCTATCGTCCCCTCCACCGTAGCCACCTCCACCGTCGACATCATCACCTTTGTCCCCATCCCTAGCACCACCATCCGCAGCCACCATCTCCTCCACCATCTTCGCCTATTGCTAACCCGACACCATCACCAACACCCACATCTCCATCACCAACACCCCCTCCATCACCCCCTCCATGTCCCGACCACCACCGTCCTCTTCACCATACCCTGACCGCCGTCCCTCACGGCTAGCTCCACCGCCAGCACCCGCCAACTGCCGTTGCTGCAACTGCTGTTTCCCCGTACAACGTCGGAGCTCCGTCCCCTCGCCGGAGAACAGGCTGTCGACGAGAACAGACCCCCCCCTCTCAGCCACAACTAGGTATATGTGTATTTCATCCTTTCCTTTATAAGTCGAGGTGTCAATGTGTCATTGAACGAACACGGGTAACATGAATCCATAAGTGTAATATGTGTGTGTATGTGTGTGTGTGTGTGTGTGTGTTTATTGTTAATTAGTAATTTATGTTAAGTAATTGCTCAAATAATAAATGATTCATTAATGAGAAAATGCTATGACCTAGAGTTTGGACAACTAGCCTTATGCATGTAACCCTATAACATGCTAGTTAGGACTCATAATTTAGTATTATACGTCTTTAGTTGGGTAGCGTATTCTGATATTTCGTTATCTTGGTGTACACGGTAGCTGAAGACAGAAGACGTGTACGACTTAGTTGTGTGCACACGCGACCCTGTTAGTTGACCAATTGTGACCCTTGCATCAGTTCCTAAGAGCAGCGTAGTGTTCCTGTGCGTATTATTTTAGTGACTGATGATAGTATTACTATATTATATTATATGTATAGGGTCGCTGGACCGTGCAGGTGAGACTTCAGGAGCAGCTTATTGGCACTCGCAGCTTGAGGACCCAGGCAAGTATACCTTGCCATATTTACTGTTACTGTTTAATTTAAATTATGCAATGTTGTATGATATCTTGTTGCATTATTTCATATAACTGTGCGCGTCCGAGATGACTCGGGTGCAGTCGACGAGTACGTCGATGAGTAGTGTATTTGACTTAGTCACTAGCAGATCCACCCACTATTGTGAGGATATTATAATATCTTCCTAGACCTTAATACTTTTACACGCATCATGGTGACAAACTCATGTTGGGATACGGGTTCGCGTACCCGACTAGCTATCGGTGTATGTGACATGCATCACGGTTTAGTACATATTCAGTGTTATATAATTAGTTGAGACTTGGCATATAGTTACGTGGTATGCACGTCGTGTATTCGACTTGTAAGCCCCTGATTTTCAGGAATTATTAATTAAAATCAGGGTTTTAATTATTAAATGATTTTTAAATGATAATAAATAATATTTTTGGGTGTAAAACGAAAAACAAGACACTAAGTTTGGTAAATTTGGAGACCTTTGACCCTGACACGTTTTTCGGTGCAAAGCGGGCCCACATGTGGACCCCGTTTTGACCCAAAATTGTCATTTTTGCCCTTGTCTCCAAATTGGACTCAAGGACAGGCGTTTCTAGCTATTTGATATCTTCTGAGCATGATGGTAATATTTATTTCAGCATCCGGAGATATTTTTGAAAATTTCCCGAGGAAAGAACCGTAGTTGGAATCCAAACATCAGGCAAGTACCTACACTTCAAGTTTATTCTTTATATTGTGATAATTAGTTCCTTGCTCTACTAGTACCATTGGATGATTACACTTAGTGTTAGGATTTGGAGTTCATGTCTTGCTTTTCGTGTTAGGAGGGAGAATACTAGGAGGCATGTAGTTTACCCTTCCCCCTGTCCTGACTAATAGCTGTTGGTACGCGACTGTACCATCAGCCGGATACTCGATTATTCCTGACTGATAGCCGTCTATGACGTGCCGGATTAGCCTTATAACCCCCTACATGCCAACTATGTATTCTAAATACACAATTTCACACACATAGTTTCTTGTCTTATTGCAGTTCCATTTTCTTGTCTCATTATAATCCTGTTTTACTCATGTCTCTGACTTATAGCATTTAACTCTTAGTTAATTTTACTACTTATTATGCATATTCTTATCATGATACTTAGTCAGTTTTACTACTTGTCATAATTATTTAGTTTAAGCTTTGTTGTGTATTGGTACTTTGCTCCTTTCCTGACTGGATCCGTTGATATTAGGCGATGATGAGGACTATGCCCCCACCTTTTATGGCCCATATGACGTAGCAGATGATACTTTCGAGGAGCCGGTTCCTACTCAGGAGACTACTTTTGAAGAGTAGTTAGCCAGTTAGCTAGTATTTTCCTTCAGCATAGCAATCGGGTTTGTCCCCGATTTATCTTCTGGTTCTGTAATAAACTGTGGATTTGTTGTCACATTTTGCCTTATAAAATCTTAGCATTCCTATTTCCTATTATTATCCTTGCCTATTTATTTTTTGTGAATGAGCTAGATTTTAATTTAACCATGAATATGACCTAGACAGCGTACTACCGCCGACACTGCGGCGTAGGCTGGACGTACTCACGAACCGGTGCCCGATTCATCTGGGTGCGGGTCGTGACACGTTTTTATGGTGGCCCATGCAGGTCAACGACTAAATTGTTCGGTTTCAACTTAGGGACCGAACAGGCCTGCAATAAGAATAGGATAAGTTTTAGGATCTCATCTACTTGCTTGAATCGTTCTTGACATCTATCTCGGATTCGAATTAATTCCTTTACTTGCATCCTGCCTTGATTCCTGTGTGCCTCTTATTGTTTATTTTGGTTGCAGAGTTATGGATTCACGAGCGAACGACGAGATTCCTGCAAGATCACCACGAGATGCTATGGTAACCAAAAAAGATGAAGTAACACTAGTGGATGGAGGACAATCAGCTCAACAACATGCCTCGAGAGCCCTCACGATGACCGTGGAGAACGCGCAGACTCTTGGAGTAGCTAATACGCGTAAGTGATTTGTAGCTGCCGTTTCTAGTCTTGTTTTAGCTCGTGCCTATTGGTTCGTGACCTCAGCCCCAACCTAGTAATTTTAAACTTGCTAATAACCTGGTATGCTTTTATATTTGATAACTGTAGAGATTGTAGAGTCTTTTGTTATTGTGCTTATTGGGTGTTGTTTTGTGAACTTGAATAATTTGTACCTCCTTTCATCAGCATCTAGCGTACTTATATTTCATATACTACCTTGACTTATGCTGCTATTTTATAGCCTAGTTTTGCAAGCTTACTCTTTATCGAGCTTGTTCATGACATATGTATTATTGGGGAGGCCCACAATAATATATTTTAGAATCAGTGTATTACGGTCTGATCAACCATAGTGCGCTTGGTTCGCCCTTCGTATAACTACTTTATGTGGATTGAGATAGGTAGTGATTAGTAGACGAATATACTTGCCCTAGACATGTCTGACATATCGTATCGGTTACATAACTGTACTAATACGAGCAGGCGAACAAATGATTACCAAAATAGGATTTCAATCCATAACTGCTTGACAATTCCCATTTGAATTCTTTAAACGCCTTGATCCCGATACTTCTATCCTATCACCACACCCTTGAACTCTTTGACCTTCGTCTTCCCTTATTTCGGAAAGACAAAATCTCGTGCTTAGTATAAGTGTGATATATAGACAGTACTAGATATACCCCATAGGCCGATCACATATTTGAGGATTATTCTTCCGTAATTAAGGACATATCATATGTAATATGATCGGCGTTGAAGTTTCGAGGATTGAAGGACATGAGTAAAAAAATTAAGGAATATTTTCTTAAGGTATATAGCCTTATGTGATAGATGGGTAAATTCTAAGTTGGGTAGCAGTGCATTGTCAACTCGAGAGGAATTTCTTTTGGATTGTGATCGAGTAAAGCTTAGATTGGGTGAGGTTCAAGCCAATTCAATTTTGAGAATTTTAGAAGAATGACTAAGATGATGAGGATTAATGAACTTCAAAATTCTTGATATTGAGGACCCAATATTTATACCTTAGGTACATGATTTAAATTTAGAATAATGAAGGTAAAATCATCAATTTGAATTTAGGGGATAAAAATATAGAATTTCAGACTTGAACATTGGTGGATTACATTTAACTTATCTTCAATTTGATGATTGGAATTAAGAATTTAAAATTTGATGGTTGGACTACCTATTTGAAACGTTGAGGATGTGAATGGAGTTTTAAAAGTCGAGGCATACAAAAAATTTATAAGTGAAAATGGGAATAATATTGGACTCGGATTACTTCTAGAGGAGGTTATGATAGTTAGAGATCGGGAGGTGAAATTTACATGCTTATTTAAATTTTAAAGATGTTATAAGGATTTAATTTAAATTTGGATATGGATATGGATAATTTGAGTAAGTGAGAAGAGATTACAATAGGTCGAATTTTGATTTGAACAAATCGCGATAGATTTGAATAGATTTTGTTATTTAAATTTTTGGAAGAGATTGCGATTGACGTACCTTATGTACGAATGTGAAGGATTTAACAAATTATGCCTTATTTTAATTTCGAGGACAAATTTTTTATAAGTTGGGTAGATTGTAAGCCCCTGATTTTCAGGAATTATTAATTAAAATCAGGGTTTTAATTATTAAATGATTTTTTAAATGATAATAAATAATATTTTTGGGTGTAAAATGAAAAGTAAGACACTAAGTTTGGTAAATTTGGAGACCTTTGACCCTGACACATTTTTCGGTGCAAAGCGGGCCCACATGTGGACCCCGTTTTGACCCAAAATTACCGTTTTTGCCCTTGTCTCCAAATTGGACTCAAGGACAGGCGTTTCTAGCTATTTGATATCTTCTGAGCATGATGGTAATATTTATTTCAGCATCCGGAGACATTTTTGGAAATTTCCCGAGGATAGAACCGTAGTTGGAATCCAAACATCAGGCAAGTACCTGCACTTCAAGTTTATTCTTTATATTGTGATAATTAGTTCCTTGCTCTACTAGTACCATTGGATGATTACACTTAGTGTTAGGATTTGGAGTTCATGTCTTGCTTTTCGTGTCGGGAGGGAGAATACTAGGAGACATGTAGTTTACCCTTCCCCCTGTCCTGACTAATAGCTGTTGGTACGCGACTGTACCATCAGCCGGATACTCGATTATTCCTGACTGATAGCCGTCTATGACGTGCCGGATTAGCCTTATAACCCCCTATATGCCAACTATGTATTCTAAATACAAAATTTCACACACATAGTTTCTTGTCTTGTTGCAGTTCCATTTTTCTTGTCTCATTATAATCTTGTTTTACTCATGTCTCTGACTTATAGCATTTAACTCTTAGTTAATTTTACTACTTATTATGCATATTCTTATCATGATACTTAGTCAGTTTTACTACTTGTCATAATTATTTAGTTTAAGCTTTGTTGTGTATTAGTACTTTGCTCCTTTCCTGACTGGATCCGTTGATATTAGGCGATGATGAGGACTATGCCCCCACCTTTTATGGCCCATATGACGTAGCAGATGATACTTTCGAGGAGCCGGTTCCTACTCAGGAGACTACTTTTGAAGAGTAGTTAGCCAGTTAGCTAGTATTTTTCTTCAGCATAGCAATCGGGTTTGTCCCCGATTTATCTTCTGGTTCTGTAATAAACTATGGATTTGTTGTCACATTTTGCCTTATGAAATCTTAGCATTCCTATTTTCTGTTATTATCCTTGCCTATTTATTTTTTGTGAATGACCTAGATTTTAATTTAACCATGAATATGACCTAGACAGCGTACTACCGCCGACACTGCGGCGTAGGCTGGACGTACTCACGAACCGGTGCCCGATTCATCTGGATGCGGGTCGTGACACGACTTGTATATCTGTATTGGGAGGGGAGGACAACTAGTAGGCATATGGGATACACACATTGGAATCCATAGTATCCGGAGGAGCCACAGATCCAATGACTTTCTTTATACAGATACAGCATTCTTCGGAGTGATACGAACGTATATATTTGCAGATAGCGCATTCTTCGGAATGATGGACGTTACATGTACAGATACCACGCTCTTTGGAGTGTTGGACGTTATGCCTACACCTACCCATGCGTACCAAGGTTGTCCTCACATTTCATTCACTTAGATGGTTAGCACACCCCTTTATTTTATTCAGTATTTATATATGGCATATATTTTTGTATTTTTTTACGTCCCTCTGAGGACCTGATTCCCTTCCAGATTTGGACGAGGCATATTATCCTATTGTTTGTAGACCTGGGTAGGAGACGAGGTACGCATCCGAGGAGGAGCTAGAGGTGCTTCCATCAGAGTTTCCTTGATCATTTGTAGGCCTTCCGCCTAGGACTGGAGCATCCTTATCTAGTCAGCCGATGCTCTAGTCATCATTCTTTTATTTGTCTTTCAGTACTTTTATTTTGTCATAGTAGTGGGTTTGTTCCTATCAGACATATTCTGGATTGTACTATGACATTTCAGACTTGTGCTTATTTTGTAGTATTTATTTCAATACTTCTTGTTTATATTTTGGATGAGATTAGACATTACCTGTTGTATGTTAGTATTGGACTTGTTAGTATTTTAGGACACCGTTGTACGTTTCGTCGGGTCTATTAAATTGGGTAATCCCACGGAATCATATTAGCTGGCTATTGCCACGTGGCCTGGTCCCGTGTATTTTGGGACTGGGGCGTGACATCGATCCAGGCAATGATTTCTTTGGCATCTTACGAGAGATTATGGAGTTGACATATAATTATGGCACATAACCTACTAAGATCTTGATATTCAGGTGTGACTGGTTTGATCCGATTCAAGATTAAGGTTAGAAAATTGACAAGCATGGTCTTGTGGATATAAACTACAAGCGTGGATATCAAGGCTATGAACCATTTGTCCTATCAAGTCAGGCTCAGCTCATGTACTTCACAACTTATCCTACACGGGGGACAGCGAGGTCGAATTAGTGGGCAGTATGCAAGACTAAAGTTAAAAATACCTTTGACGTTGACGAAATAGCTTATCAGAAGGACGATCTACCTCTTGTAACAAATATTATAGATGTGGACTTAAAGGAAGTTATTCATTACATGACTAATAATGTATAAGAGGTAAAATTATCCGAAGATAAAGACGAAAACGAAGTAGATAAAAGTGAATATGAAGAGGAAGATGAAGAGGAGGACGAGGAAGGCGAACAAGATTAATTTTCTGAAGATGATTGAAAATAAAATAATTCCATTTGGACTTGTGACATGTATTATATTTTGACTGTAGAATGTACTATCCATTTAGACTTGTGACACTATTAGTTATTTACTGTGCAATTCTATTATTGTTGTGAGATATGCATAAAATTTTGACTGTAGATTGTACTACATATATTTGTTTATTTGTTTTATCATTATATGTTGTTATCAGGTATGACAGGATGACGCGAAGCGTTCGGCAGGTCCCGAGGTAGACGGAGTGCTCCTCTGGTACTGCCTACTGTTGGTTCTGGATCCTCGTCGCCAAGTACTCCTGTATATCAATCAGTCACATCTCCGACTACGACGAAGTTACGTGGAAGCACTCCTGGGACGAGTAGTTCCAGGCCTGAGACTACTCCCTCGTCCAGCATTCCTCCTGCTGACAGAACCATGGAAAGATATAAGAATATGGCGGAGGTTGAGCCGACGTCGTCCCAGCATCAGCGAGATCCTCCATTCGCACCTCCGGACGATGTCGTCCCAACATCAGCGAGATCCTCTACTACGATAAAATGGTAGTAGGATAAAATATTTAATTTTAGTACTAAATAATATATTTTTAACAAGTACAGAGGGGTGAGGATGCCAACATGGTGACCGTCTTCCTGGCCACCCATCGATAGGACGGGAATCTCATTGATGAGAGGGCCTCGCAGACCTATGTAAGTATTACTTTACTTTGTGTTAATTTTAATATCACTTAGGAAATATACAAATAAATATTCATGTAGTTAGTAATAAGTACCTTAGACATTAGTAATTATCGAGTCTCCAAATATTTCTAGGCCGAGTATCTTAGGCTGCGTGAGTGGTCAACTGCTAGTGCACCTACAGCGGGAGAGGCTGGTACTTCCTTGCAGCCCTCTCCAGCTCTGTTGGCGGATGAACTGTGGGTGACTGCAGCTGGTTAACTCCAGAGGGGTACATACTAGGGTACGGGATCCTATGGCACCCTTGTTGTGACGCAGTCCTCTAGGGCCTCCACTGTAAGTGCATATTCTCCACAGCCCTTGTAGGCGTCGGCCCGAGTCCAGGAGACCGTTGATCGTCAGATTGCGTCTCTCTGTGACAAGTTGCTGCAAAGGATGGAGGAGTAGCCCCTGTCCTAGTCGCAGGCGGACCATGCGACGCTCATCGCACGATTTGATACACTCGATCGCAGCATCATGGAGCTCAGGGATATGATAGCTAATCTTTGAGAGTCGACAAAGTGCAGCGTAATGGAGCTGCAAGCATCACAGTTGTCCATGGGCGAGAGGCTGATGATGATGCAGAATTCAATGGTTTATAGCAGCATGAGACTGTTATCTACCATGGTTCATACAACCATCGACTAGCAGCGTTGGAGCAGATACGTCCTCCGGGTGTGCCTTCATCGATACAGACTCCATCGACGTCACTGCCTTCTTCATCGACATCGGTGTCGATTTTCCGGGAGTAGTATGATTTATTCTTATCCTTGATATGCGCCGGTGGTCATCCTCCTACAGATCCGCAGTAGTCCTAGTTAGGACAGTTTACTGGTTGTTTGTGTGGATATTTATTGTATTCTTTACGATAAGATTTTCTTCATACTCGGTTTATAATTTTAATATTTTATTTTCTTCAAATTTTACTATATTATTCATATTAAATGTATGTTAATTTACCGGTGTTGAGTGTTCCACCGAAGTGGTTGGCGAACCCAGGGAATTCAACGGAGGGTTGCTCCGGCTCTATTTATATAAATTATGAATTCATAAACTGCAGGAATATTGGTTTGGAAACCATTTTATATTCTATTTCTTATTTTTTACTGGACTTTTAGCGACGTTTTGCGATATTTATATGCGTCGGTAATTTTGTAGCTAAATACGTCGCTAAATTGCTGACATGGCAGTATTTATCAGGTAAACAAAATGACGCTAAATGTGTTACAAAATATCGCTAAATCAAAAAATATTAGCGATATTTAGCAACACACAACACGTCGCTAATTTAGCTACGTTGCGTCGCTAAACGTTGCTAATATGAAAAATATTAGCGAATCAAATACGTCGCTAGAAAATATGGCTATAGCGATGTTTTGCAATGTTTTTCCTCTCAACGACTAGCTTAAACGAGACTTCATTGAAAAGTAGCTAATTATATTGCTAAATTTTTTTAGCGACATTTTTATGCCATTTACCAACGTTTTCAGACGTCTCTAATTTGACTTATTCTGGTAGTGATAACTCTGTATCTTAATAAAAAATTTAAAATATCACGTATCATATAGACATTAGACAAAGATTGGTCGAAATGCTAAATTTAGAATGCTTAATGTTTAGGATCCATACATAATTATGGAACCACGATGGAAATTTTTTATCAACCTCTCTAGCAAGATCATCATCATTAATAGTATGTCTCTCTATTTTTACCTCATCTCTAAAAGTACTATGATAGTAAGGAGAATAGTTAGAGCACTTTTTTTTTCAAGCATATACATAATTTAAATATGTAGCAAAGATGTGTCGCTTCTCAATATCTAGCATCTCCTCAAGACCACTATTTAACAATATATACCGATAAGCAGCTTCAAACTCATCGTCTTTCAACCACCGTACTTTAGTAGCACTTGTAGGCTTGCCTCCCATATTGAAGATATTGTAGATTATACTGTTCGGTTCATCAATCCCACCATCATCATTCATTGGGGCTCTATTACGATTTGTTCTGACATGAGTATCAAAGTAGATAGAACAGAAGTTTGAAACCTAATAAATAATATATACTTCGCATATCGAAGCTTCTACATGAGCCTTATTACCCACTTTTTTCTTTAGGTGATGTACATACCTATAGATAATATATTAAATATTATAATTATTTGAGTAAAGAAATTAATAGTATAAACTAATCAATTTATACCTCTCAAATGGATACATCTATCGATAATGGACGGGAGCACCGACGCGTGCTTCGTATGCAAGATGAATCGACAAATGCTTCATACTATCAAAAACTGTATATATTTGTAGGGACGCAACCTTGCTATGCCATGCTATATGTTCTGCTGTATTTGCGGACATGTACATCCTCTGTAGCCCCTTTGTAATCGGTAAAAACTATATATACTCGTAGGAAAGCAACCTTGCTCGGACAGTTGAACTTTTTAAGTCCCGAATTGGCTTGTATCGGTCCGCATGACAAAAAATGCATCTATCTTTATCATTATTTTCCTTGTAGTACAACATACAACCATTTTGACAGCAATCTATCTTTTCGTAGCCTAATTCGAGTTTTCGTATCATCATCTTTGACTTGTAGAATTTTTAGGCAACTCCTTTGATCTTTTTGGCAATAACTCTCTAACAAACTGAATTATTCGGTCGTAGTATTCCTGCGGCAAGTTAAAATCAGAATTGAGGTTAAACATCCGTATCACCACTGACAGAAAAGAATGAGAATCACAACTTGGGTATAAAGGAGTATCAGCATTCTTAAACATATCATAGAATTCCTTCGCATCAGGATTCAGATCCTCCGGATAAAAACTTGGACCGATCGCTTCAAATACTAACTCACGCGCCAGATTTTGCGGTCGATATTCAAAGTTATCTCCGAGAGCGGACTCTTCTACCTCCGTATTTAAGGAAGAATAATATTGAGGAGTCAAAGGTTCTCCTTGAGCCATCCAATCCTTCTAGTTCGGTATGAAACCCTTCTTGTAGAGATGCTCCCTCATGAGATTCACCTCTTTGAAAGATATATTATGACATTTGACACAAGGGCACTTGATGGGACTCTCATCCATGTAATAAGGTTGACTACTGGCGTATTTGAGAAATACCTCAACGCCTGCCCTAAAATTATTTGTCAAACAAATCCTACTCTCATGTCGCCGATTGTACATCCACGATCGATCAACTAAGTATCGACTCATTATTATTTTTATAGACTTGAATGATTATGCACGTACCATGTCAAAAAAAAAGAACTATAAGTACCTAGTTAGGATACTTGCTAAAAGCAAATGTAAGAGAAAAATTTATCTGTCGCATATAATAGTTTTTTGTTTCCAATACCAAAAAATCCGGTACTCCGGTCTGATACAGCCGATATTACCGATATTGTCGATCCCGATCCCGATACTCATAGTAATGGTTTGATACCAAAAAAAAACTAAGAAACAACACTAGAAATACTTAAAATTATGCATATAGTATAAAATATATATATTCTAAAATGTTAATAATTTACTAATAGTTATTTGTTTTCGATACCAAAAAATTCGATACTCCGATCCAATACCGCCTATATTACCGATACTAATAGTGATGGTCTAATTTTTTTTTTAAATAAAACCAGTAACTAGTATCCATATAACAAATTAGTAGATTTCCAACACGATCCAAAGCAAACATGTGTTTATACACCTAATGTTTATATGTGTCTTCTAGCATCTTAGGTCATGTGTCTTCCCACAAAATTTAATTATATTCGACAATGTGTATAGTCTTTCCCCAAATAGATATGTGGAGGGTTAGGGTTTACATTCGGAAGGGAGGAGGGGATCTGACGGAGCGTGGAGGCAGATGCCTGAGGACGGTGGAGGGCCTGGCCTAGATTCCTGAGGTCGGAGGAGGGGCTCGGGGGGATGTCTCCGCCGCTCGAGTTGAGCAGTAGAAGGAGGGCTCGGGAGGATGTTAGGGCTCGCCGGAGTGTGGGAGGGGCTGCTTGTCGCCGGAGAGGGGGAGGGGTCGGTTGAGAAGGATGAGAAGGAGAGAGCGAGTGAGGGGGATGGGCTGCCGGAGATCGGTCGAGAGTCGATGGAGGAGGAGGAGGAGAGGACGAGGGGCTGCCGGAAAGGCGTCGGGGTTCGGTGGAGGAGGAGGTCGCCGGAGAGGGGTAGGGTCGGGAGGGAGAGAGAGAGAGAGAAAAATTTAAGTTTTCTCAGCGACAGATAATTCCGTCGCTAATCCGTCGATGAAGTAACAACGACGGATTAGCGACAAAATATTGACGAAATATAATATATTTGGTTTACATAAATAATTTAATCGTTAATCCGTCATATTTCCATCGTTGACTCAGCGAGGGAATAGTTTTTGTCGCTGAGATCCGTTGCTATTTAACAATATTTTTGTAGTGTGCTGGAAAATATATGTCTAAGATTGACATGTTAAAAAATGATTTGAGCAAGTCCTTTGATATGAAGGACTTAGGAGCAGCACATCATATATTGGGAATGAAGATCTCTCCGGATAGATGTGCGAGAAAGTTGTGGCTATCACAAGAGAGATACATTGAATGTGTTCTGGAGAGGTTCAATATATTGAACTCCAAGCCAGTCAGCACACCGCTAGCGGCTCATTTTATGCTAAGTACACAAACATTGAAGCCCTTCAAGTTTGTACAAGACCTGACATAGCACATATAGTTGGAGTGGTAAGTCATTTTTTGCCAATCTTGGTAAAGTACATTGGGAAGCAGTAAAGTGGATCCTAAGATATCTTAGACGAACCTCTAAATATTCTTTATGTTTTGGAGAACATATCTTGGAAGGTTACACTGATTCTGACATGACAGGTGACTTGGACAAAATAAAGTCCACAATGGGATAATTATTTATCTTTGCAAGGGGAGCCATATCATAGCAAACAAAGCTGCAAACGTGTATCGCTCTATCCACCATAGAAGATGAATATATCGCTGCTACAGAAGCCAACAAGGAGCTCTTATGGATAAAGAATTTTCTGAATGAGTTATCTCTCAAGCAAGAGAAGTACACTCTATATTGTGACAGTCAGAGCGTCATTGACTTTAGTAAAAATGCTACATATCACTCAAAAACAAAGCACATCGACGTACGATATTATTGGATCCGACATGTTTTATAGAATCGTCTTATGCACATAAAAAAATTGATACAAGCCAAAATTTGTCTGACATGATGACGAAGCATCTACCAAAAGAGATGCATGACTTCTGCCGAAGGAGGACAGGTATGACTACTGTTTGAAAACTGTTTCCTTATGAGGATGGAGGAGAAGATTGAGGGGAATGGGGTCCATCCTCATGATGAAACAATATAGATTTTATCCATAGAAATCGGTCACCTATGGTTGGGTTCGGCCAAGTACTTAGTCATTTTTCTAGGTACAGTTTTTGTTACAAGATTCAGTTTTGGGAGGCTATTTTGGATATATTGCAGTCATTATTTGGCTCGATCTTCAATACAAAAGTTGTAGAGAAAAGTTTTTTATTTCATCCAGGCTTTGAATCAGATCATTTTGAGGTGTATTCAAAAAGTTATGATCATTTAAAGTAGCATACATGTTTATATTCTGCACGTATTCAGCTTGCATGCAACATTGATGATGGATGGACAAATTTTGGGAGAAGAAAGGGGCTATCCTTTGGACTTCTCCATGCAACGAATTTGGTATACCCAAGAGGTATATCCTCCCTATAAATAGAGGGGTCGATGGTGAAGGTTGAAACAAAATAAAGTAGCTAGAAGCACAACACAATCACACAACTTGTAATCCTCACACTTGTAATCCACCTCAAGTGAGTTTGTGAGAGACAGTGATCATCAAGTTAAGTTGTAACAACTTGAGGGAAGGTCCTTTGTAATCTTTCATTTGATTATAGTGAAAACATCGAAGAAGAGATAGACGAAGGAGGTAGGATCAAATTGAGCTGAACCTCGGTAAATCTTGTGTGTGTGTGCAATATCTGTTATTTTTTCTCTTTTCTTCTATTTTTATTTTTTATTCTTATCTCATCACAAAGACAAAAAAAGATCTTATTTTTTCCAGCACTATCCATAAATTTATTGCTACCATGATCTCAAGAATTGTAGTTTGCAATGAGCTCGATGGAGGGACCTAGCCTGTTCGTCACATGTTGCTTCCCTATTGACAAGTCAACACTAGCGGGCCCAAGCTGCTTGGGGGGGGGGGGTCAATGAGATTTGGGCCAAATATTTTTTTTCACACACACACACACTATATATATATATATATATATATATATATATATATATATATATATATATATATATAAAAGAGAGGAGGAGGACAATGACAAAATGTTGTTATGGTTCTGACCCATATAGTCGAATTAAGAGGGTCTGGGTCCTTGGGAAGGCAATTGGTCATCGAGTTGGACGGTAGGCTGCAATATAGACTATGATATAGATTATAGACCACAAATTGTGGTCTACAGTAGGCCACGAGTACATGATGGAACTCCTAAGAAGCGTACCCTGGAAGCTGTCAGAGAGAGACTTTCCATAGACGATGTCAAATGTTGGGAAAAGTCTCCTTTTCTTGGACTCGATTCATCAATTATGGTCTATCGGCTCCTAGTTTTCGATACGAGACTTCCTCTTCCTTGGACTTGATTTATATTGGGCTGTTCGCAGGGCAGCGACGGAGAAGGGGGAGATTGAGGTTGAGGGTGGAGGCGAGGGTAGAGCAGGAGGAGGAGGACGACGGCAGCAGTAGTTTCGTGCTTTTGTTGACCTAGAGAAGCAAACGTTGGCCAGGGAGAGGAAATTTTTTTTTTTTTTTATTAGTATGGAATGAAGTCTTTATATAGGCAGTACAAAGGAACTCTTAGACATCTTAGCTATTGACACATAACTCCTAAAGAGTAGGACAAAGCAAAGGAATAGGTAATTACATAAGACTTGGTAATTAAGTTTGAATGGAACATGATTATTCTTAACATTCACCCTCCTAATCATGTTGCTACTTGACGGCTTGAATTCCAATTTTCTGGCGCATCTCTAAGAACTTAGGCCGTCCAAGTGGTTTGGTGAGAATGTCCGCTAGTTGATCATCCGTGGCAACATATTCTACCTCAATCTTCCCATTTTCCACGCATTCACGTATGAAGTGATACCTTGTGTCAATGTGCTTGCTTCTGTCGTGATGAATCGAATTCTTGCAAAGTACAATTACTGATTTGTTGTCCACCTTAAGCACAACTTTGTCATCGTTTTGCACCTTCATTTCACTAAGGAGATGCCTCAGCCAAATACCTTGACAGGCTGCGGTAGTAGCTTCAATGTACTCCGGTTCACATGATGACAATGCCACTATCTTTTGTTTTTATGATGCCGAAGTCACCAGGTTTGAGCCAAGGAAGAATACAACTCCGGTAGTGCTCTTCCGGTCATCCACATCTCCAGCCATGTCGCTATCGCTATAGCCCACAAGACTTGGTTCTTCCTTGCCCTTTTTCACGTAACAGCAGCTAAAAGCAATTGTACCACGAACATACCTTAAGATTTGTTTCATGGTAGCCATGTGCTGCTCGGTTGGTGCCTCCATATAACGGCTCACGATCCCAACCGCATAGGCTATATCCGGCCTTGTATTTACCAAGTAGCGGAGACTTCCTACTATGCTGTGGCAGTAGGTTTTATCAACTTGGGGACTTGAGCTCGACTTTCTCAGCTTCAGCCTTGCCTCCATTGGTGTTTGTGTTGGGTTGCAATCTGTTGGGCCACACTTCTCAATAATCTTGGCTGCGTAAGATGATTGGCACAACAAGATTCCTCGAGATTTCTGTTGCACTTCGATCCCCAAGTAATAACTCAGTAGTCCAAGGTCACTCATGCTGAATAACTCCTTCATTTGCAACTTGAATCTAGCAATCTCAGTCGTGCTCGTCCTTGTGATGATCAAGTCGTCCACGTATACGTCGACTAGAAGACTTCTGCCGCCTAGATTTCTCTTGTAGACAACATTCTCCACTGGGCACCGTGCAAAATCGAGTGAGACTAAACTTTTGTCAAGTTTTGTATTCCAGGATCTTGGTGCTTGACGTAGCCCATACAATGCCTTTTTGAGCCTCAGGACCTTGTCTTCACTGCCCTTCTGTGCTTGGCCGGGCAGCTGTGCCACATACACCTCCTCCTCCAAGTCGCTGTTGAGGAAAACGGACTTCACATCCATGTGGTGCACCTCCCACCCTTCTTGTATAGCTAATGCAAGGAGGATCTGTACGATCTCAAGTCGTGCGACTGGTGCGAATACCTCATCAAAATCTACGCCTTATTTTTGCACGTAGCCTTTGGCGATGAGGCGTGCCTTGTGCTTGACAACAGTATCTTGTGGATCCTTCTTCATTTTGAATACCCATTTTAGGCCAATGGGTCTGTGGCCGGCTAGAAGATTGATAAGCTCCCATGTACCATTATCTTGAATGGCCTCGAGCTCTTTTAGCATTGCACGCCTCCAACTCGCATGCTTTTGGGCTTCTTGAAAACTTGAAGGCTCCTTTATTGCAAACATGCATAGACCGAAGTCCTCGAGTTCAACCTTTGTTGTGGCATTGTAGATGTCCATCAGAGAACTAGTACGCCTTGTCGGTGTAGATGAGCCTTTTGCTGCTGGTCCTTCCACACTCAGCCCACCCGCAGATGTCGACGAGTTAGGTAGTGCTTCTTCTGTAACGCCCCGATCTCCCGCAGGCAATCGGCCGTTCCCGCTAGGCGAGAATCACCCTCGCCAGCGCTCCCGCGGAACGATCGCTTAACCCATCTGGGCGTGATGCCGAGATTACAAGTCGCTCAAGCCTCTCTCTCTGAAACAGTAAAAGCGTGCCAAGTGGCTACAATAGTGGATGATTGTACAGGCGATGGTCGGGCGATGTTCACAACATTATGTCTTCTATATGTGCTTCTGTTCCGGACACACCGTTGCAAGGCTTCAGAGGGAACTCCTGGCTTTAGCACACACGTTGGAGGCATCCACACCGAACGAGGTTCTCCCGCACCCTGCATACAAACTGGTGGATTATCAGTACATTGAATGCACTGGTGGAGAAGCTACTCGCCCGCTCGACAAATCCAAACACGTAATACAGGTTCCGTGCACAACTATTAAGTTGTCTTTCTAGTTGCCTTAGGATCAGTTTCATGCAAGCATTGAATAGCCTAACGTGTCGGGCAGTGCGCCGTGCAACATGAGAGGAAACACGGCGAGACTTACCAACTTACCATTCCTTCCCTGTCTAAGGCAAACATTGAGGAAAACATGTTAATTCAAGCACGGGCAAGTATAAGCATTCAGGAGGCAAGCATATGCAAACAGGAGGGTCATTTTAACATGACCGTTCAGGTGTTTAGTTGTTCTTGATGCGATGCAGTGACTCGCACGCGGATAGCCGCTAAGCGAGGATGACTTATCTATATGAACACGGTCGCTGGCAAAGCCATTATGGACGTAGTCGAGGACAAGGATAGCATGCTACGCGTGTACACGAGGCACACGAACACGATGCGTTGCAAGCTATCCTCCCTGCACACGAGACTACACACGAGCTCCATCCAGACCGGATCGGCCCCAGTGCCCCGGTGACCGTCCGTGGAACTAGTCCGCGACATGCAAGTCAGGGTTAACCAATCTCAGGCAACACGATTTAACCAATCTCAGGCAACACGATTTAATTAGACCAATCTCAGGCAACACGATTACACGAGATACACGAGAACACGCGTGCACTAAAACACGAGAACACGAGAACACGAGTGCACGGGAATACGAGTACACGAGTATACGGGATACTTGAATCTTGGTTCTGTACAATAACTTGTCTTGATGCATTCCCCTGGTTCGGGGCTGCCTTGGTGACCTAACGGTCCCGGATACTTGTAGGTTCGTTCAGGCACGGAACGACTACGTAGTAGTCTTCCGGGGTTTGGATGAAAACACGGTAATATACAAACAGACAAGCATGCGTTTCTAAGGAACATAAGCAGGCACGTTGCTCGGACTCGAAGGTAAGCCGAGAGTTAAAACCGTTTTAGGGGACTTAGCATGCGAGGGTCTGAATACAAGCAGTATTTTATTTTCCATGTTCTAGCAAGCAATACAAATTGGGATTATTCTCTTAGCTAGGTGCGTTGGATTTATTAGCATGCAGGGGTGAATCACCTAGCGACTAACATGAATATTCCAAATTTTATGTGTGCTGGCTAAGCAAAGACAAGTTCACCGTAGCCACCCACCTTAGCGATGATTCGCCTCGGTAGAGCGATACGTCTGAGCGAGCCTCTGAAAGTCCAAGGCGGATTCCTGTAGGGACAAGTCTGGATATCTTTTGCTTCTTGATAGAGGCAAAGCGGGTCGGGACAGCTGCACGATTGTCGATTGAGTCGGCAGTCCGCTTGAGCGGAACGGGGTGTTACATCCTACCCAACTTAGAAAAAGTCTCCTCCTCGAGACTTACTAAGGACAAGCAGTAATCTAGGGTTGAGGCAATCCTAGACAAGTCATTGTACTTGTTTCATTTGGATCTTTACTTGCACAAGCTTCAAAATCAGCATATCGCTTAGACTGGATCGTGCGCACCTTCGACATGCATTTCTAGTGTGAGCACGTCAACCAGCTTAGTGATAGCGAAGTCTCAGCACTCGAGTTTCACCTTTTCTTAAGTCTTGGATGGTGCACTAGTTCAAGGCGTCCCTCGAATAGATGCATTCAACCAAACTTAGGGTTAGTGAAAATCGGACAAGCTACTAGAGATACTCTCAAAGGTTCGCACAGGTTGGCACAAAGGCCACTCGCAGCATACAACCAGACAAGCAAGCATAACATTCAAAACGCATTTTGAAAGTATTTAGACTTATTGTTGGAACATCCCATCGAGGCATTGAGAGAGAGCGTGCACATAACCCACGAACGAGCTTTCGAAACAGAGATATCGAATCGAAGTCCAAAGGCATAGAAGCCAGGCTCTGATACCAACTTGTCACGCCCCGATCTTCTGCAGGCAATCGGCCGTTCCCGCTAGGCGGGAATCACCCTCGCCAGCGATCCCGCGGAACGATCGCTTAACCCATCCGGGCGTGATACCGAGATTACAAGTCACTCAAGCCTCTCTCTCTGAAACAGTAAAAGCGTGCCAAGTGGCTACAATAGTGGATGATTGTACAGGCGATGGTCGGGCGATGTTCACAACATTATGTCTTCTATATGTGCTTCTGTTCCGGACGCACCGTTGTAAGGCTTCAGAGGGAACTCCTGGCCTTAGCACGCACGTTGGAGACATCCGCACCGAACGAGGTTCTCCCGCACCCTGCATACAAACTGGTGGATTATCAGTACATTGAATGCACTGGTGGGGAAGCTACTCGCCCGCTAGACAAATCCAAACACGTAATACAGGTTCCGTGCACAACTATTAAGTTGTCTTTCTAGTTGCCTTAGGATCAGTTTCATGCAAGCATTGAATAGCCTAACGTGTCGGGCAGTGCACCGTGCAACATGAGAGAAAACACGGCAAGACTTACCAACTTACCATTCCTTCCCTGTCCAAGGCAAACATTTAGGCAAACATGTTAATTCAAGCACGGGCAAGTATAAGCATTCAGGAGGCAAGCATATGCAAACAGGAGGGTCGTTTTAACACGACCGTTCAGGTGTTTAGTTGTTCTTGATGCGATGCAGTGACTCGCATGCGGATAGCCGCTAAGCGAGGATGACTTATCTATATGAACACGGTCGCTGGCAAAGCCATTATGGACGTAGTCGAGGACAAGGATAGCATGCTACGCGTGTACACGAGGCACACGAACACGATGCATTGCAAGCTATCCTCCCTGCACACGAGACTACACACGAGCTCCATCCAGACCGGATCGGCCCCAGTGCCCCGGTGACCGTCCGTGGAACTAGTCCGCGACATGCAAGTCAGGGTTAACCAATCTCAGGCAACACGATTTAACCAATCTCAGGCAACACGATTTAATTAGACCAATCTCAGGCAACACGATTACACGAGATACACGAGAACACGCGTGCACTAGAACACGAGAACACGAGAACACGAGTGCACGGGAACACGAGTACACGAGTATACGGGATACTTGAATCTTGGTTCTGTACAATAACTTGTCTTGATGCATTCCCCTGGTTCGGGGCTGCCTTGGTGACCTAACGGTCCCGGATACTTGCAGGTTCGTTCAGGCATGGAACGACTACGTAGTAGTCTTCCGGGGTTTGGATGAAAATACGGTAATATACAAACAGACAAGCATGCATTTCTAAGGAACATAAGCAGGCACGTTGCTCGGACCCGAAGTTAAGCCGAGAGTTAAAACCGTTTTAGGGGACTTAGCATGCGAGGGTCTGAATACAAGCAGTATTTCATTTTCCATGTTCTAGCAAGCAATACAAATTGGGATTATTCCCTTAGCTAGGTGCGTTGGATTTATTAGCATGCAGGGGTGAATCACCTAGCGACTAACATGAATATTCCATATTTTATGTGTGCTGGCTAAGCAAAGACAAGTTCACCGTAGCCACCCACCTTAGCGATGATTCGCCTCGGTAGAGCGATACGTCTGAGCGAGCCTCTGAAAGTCCAAGCCGGATTCCTGTAGGGACAAGTTTGGATATCTTTTGCTTCTTGATCGAGGCAAAGCGGGTCGGGACAGCTGCACGATTGCCGATTGAGTCGGCAGTCAGCTTGAGCGGAACGGGGTGTTACATCTTCGGCGTTCACGACTGGAGTGTTGTGTGCTGCAATTGGCGATCTGCGTGTCCCACTAGCACTGCCCGCTGTGCTCGGTGAGCCATGCATCGCACCCTCGATCCCTGCATCAACATGAGATGGATAATACACTGTAAACACCTCACCGAGTTTTTCTACCATTTGATCAGACTTGGATTCCCAATCCCATTGTCTAGCTTCTTCAAACACCGCATCTCATGTCACATGTAGCTTCCTCGTCATTGGGTTGTACATCCGATATGCCTTAGATCCTGGCTCGTACCCGATGAACACCATGGGTACGCTGCGATCAGCGAGCTTCGTGAGATGCGGATCCACCACCTTGACGTGCGCTACACAGCTGAAGGTTCGATGATGTTGTACTCTTGGCTTCTTTCGGTAGAAGGCTTTGTATGGTGTCTTACTGGTGACGCTCCGAGTCGGTGCACGGTTCAGGAGATAGACTGTTGTAGCAACAGCCTCTCCCCAGAAGCTTCCCGGCATCCTCTTACTCTTTAGCATGCTCCTTGTTATGGCTATCATCGTCTGATTTTGACTTTCTACTACGCCGTTTTGTTGCGATGAATACGGTATGGTGAGGAAGCGCTTGATGCCCAAGTTCTCACAATACTTGTGGAACTCGTGTGAGGTATACTCCCTACCTCGATCAGTTCGTAACACCTTCACCTTCGCATCCACCTCCATTTCGACACCGGCCTTTATTTTCTTGAAGGCAAAAAGAGTTCCATCCTTGTTTTTAAGTAAAACTATCCACATATACCGACTATGATCATCAACCAACAACATGAAATACTTGTTACCTCCATGTGTTGCCGGTGTGATTGGGCCGCATAAATCACCATGTAGCAGTTGCAGTGGGCTGTCCGCGCGGTAGAGTGATAGAGACGGGAATGGTGCACGTCGTTGCTTGCCAACCATACACCCGTCGCAGACTTGATCGACTTGTTGTATGTGTGTCATGCCCTCCACCATCTCATGGTGCGTCAGGTTCCGTAACGCCTGGAAATTTAGGTGCCCATAGCGGCCATGCCATAGCCATGCATCCTTCTTGATGCACGCCAAGAGGTACATAGGCTGTGCACGTTTTAGGTTGAGTGTATACAACCTATTCTTTGATTTCTTTACCTTGGCCATCAGCCTCCTCTCTCGATCGTAGATGCACAGGAAGCCACCTTCCATAACGGTTTTGCAACCGTTCTTGTCGAGCTGGCCGAGGTTGATGATGTTGCTCTTGAGACGGGGGATGCAGTACACGTCGGTGAGAACACGATTCTCTCCGGTTTGGCATTGGAACAAGATCGTCCCGCTCCCATAAATTTCCATGGCGGAGTCGTCACCGAATCGGACAATGCCCCTCACCGAAGTGTCCAGCTCAGAGAATATCTCCTCATAATCGGTCATGTGGTTGCTCACTTCATTGTCGAGGTACCATACGTCGCTTGCGCACTGGCCCGATCATGCGATTGGCCAAACCTTCTCCTCGTTGAGCATGACCATGTCACGCGCCTCCTGCACGCGCATAGACAATAGCATGGCGGGCTCGTCGTCTTCAGCCTTGGTGAGGGGTGCTTCTTCGTCGCGATCACGTCGTTGCTTATGGCACTCCGACGCATAGTGCCCATACACGTTGCAGTTGAAGCATTTGATTCTGTTCTTGTCGCGGCCTCCACCGGATCCACGACCTTCACCATCATTCTCCTTGTTGTCGCGTCGGGCCTTTGCTACTGCCATGGCCGCCCATCCTGCCACGGCCACGACCATCACCTCCGTTGCTGCTGCGTATCTTTGAGCCCGAGGGCGAATCACCGCCGTTATTTTTCTTCAGCCTAGCAAGCCACTCGAAATGTGTGAGCAGCAGGTGCTGCTCCTCCTCCCTGTTGCCGTAGCCATGAAGTAGCTCTTCGTAGGCCTTGAGACAACTGATTAGCTTCTCAACTGTCATGGTCTTGAGGTCCACTAGTTGCTCGATCGGAGTCACGAGCTGCATGAATCGTGTCGGCACAGCACGAAGAAAGTTTCGGACGATGGAGGTCTCGTCTACCTTCTTGCCCAGCGCACGGGTGCCGTTGACAAGCGTCGTCAACCTCATGGAAAAGTCGTCCCCTGACTCGCTATCCTTCATGCGAATCGCCTCGAAGTCACTCTTCAAGGTTTACAACTTGGCTTTCCTGACGCGCTCCGCGCCAATGTGCATCATCTTGAGCATTTTTCACGCCTCTTTGGCCGAGTCCTTCTCAGCCAGCGTGAGAAGAACATCCTCTGGTACTCCTTGGAAGATGCCGGCGAGAGCCATCCTGTCTTTGCGCTCGTCGACGTCGTCGTGTACAACGGCGTCCCACAGGCCTTAAGCCTGCAGGTTCACCCGCATTTTCAAAGACCAGGAGGCGTAGTTGCTCCGTGTGAGCATCGGGTACTGCAGCGTCACACTGCTCTCTTTTCCCTTCCAGACCGTCGTGACTTCGCCTGAAGATGACTCGGTGCTCGACTGCCTCGGCATGATCTTTGGCATTCAACAACGACTCGAATGGCTCTGATACCAAGTGTTGACCTAGAGAAGCAAACGTTGGCCAGGGAGAGAGGAGAATTATATTGTTTTTTTATTAGCATGGAATGAAGCCTTTATATAGGCAGTACAAAGGAACTCTTAGAAATCTTAGCTATTGACACATAACCCCTAAAGAGTAGGACAAAACAAAGGAATAGGTAATTACATAAGACTTGGTAATTAAGTTTGAATGGAACATGATTATTCTTAACACTTCTCAGCCGCATGGATACATCAACTGTGCATCCACACGTGCCAAATAATTTTTTTCGTTTAATAAAAAAAATTTGGTCACCAGAGTTCAACAGTTTAGAAAATATTATTTGCTTCATTTCTTGATTCTGAATCAAGTTATACAACTCAAAACAAAAATAAAAAACAACAACATTAAACTGCACTTCAATGCTACTAAGAACGACTTAAAATTATTACAGAACAACTAATACTTAGTAATATTCAAACAGCGAGCTCGTCTTCTCTTTCATTTGCACGCAGGCAGCGGTGTCCCGCACAAGCACTTGTTCTGTTCGAAGGACTGTGTTCCAAACTGTCCAAAGTTGCCTCCAGTTGGTATCTTTCCGCACAGCTTGTTATAGCTCACATCAATTCCTCTGAGATCCACCTCTGTGATTTGGTTTGATATACTCCCATAAATCTGGTTGTGGCTGATATCCATATTCAACGGGTTCACTGTCGGGTATTCCACACGACTCAGATCGAATGAAAGCCTGTTCCCCGCCAACGTGATCTGGGAAAGAGGCTTAGACTTGCCGAAGAGAAACGAAGCATCACCGGTGAGCTGGTTGTTGTGCAAGTCTATGCTATAGAATCCAACGTCGCCGAAGGAGCGGGGGATCTCGCCGGTCAGCTTGTTATTTCCTAGGTACAAAGAGGGGAGGTTGTTCTTGTTTTTGCTGAATAGGGAAGGTGGTATGCTCCCTGAGAGCTGGTTTCCTGACAGATCGATGATGTTAAGGTTAGGGAGGCTGCCGAGGGAAGAAGGGATGGTGCCTACGAATTTGCTGTTTGCTAGAGTGATTTGTTCGAGGGCCGGCAATGCAGAGAGAAAGGAAGGGACCGGGCCGGAGACTTTGGTGCCACCGATAATCAACGTCTTGAGATTTTTGAGCCTCGACAGCTGGGGTGGGATGGTTCCAACTAGGCTAGGGAGGGAACTGAATGTGATGCTTTCGAGGGAGGATAGGTCTCCGATCGATGCGGGGATGGAGCCGTTGATGCCGACAGATGGGTTCTCCACTTGATTTCCGAAGAAGGAGAGAGAAGTGACACGGCCGGTGGAGCTGTCGCATGCAACATTGTCCCAGGAGCAGCAGTCTTTGGAGGTGGTGGTCCAAGTTGGGAAGGGAGTCGAAGGGAAGGAGCTCTTGAAGGCGTGGAGGGCCTTCCGGTCAAGATTGTTGCATGCAGAGGGGGAGGAGGAGGAGGAGGAAGAGAGTAATGTTAGGAAGAGAATCAGGGTGGCTAGAGTGAAGAAAGCAGTAGTCATTTTGAAGGTGATGAGGTGAAAATGGTTTGGAAGCGGCAGTGAAGTAATAATGTCTTTGCTTCCTTCCCATTTATAGGGAGTGGAAATTGGGACCGGCATGTTTCAAACGTGTCTACTTGAAGTTGACAGCAAATTACCATTTCTTATTTGGGCGGACTGAGCACATGTACGTTGATGCATCTTTGACTGGCGGCCGGAAATGTTTGTTACTTAGCGCGCGTTATGGTCCATATGCATCCCACTCCAACGTTCCTCCAACGTTGGCTGGCTGGAGTGCATGTGCCATGTTCGCAGAGTATGGTGACATAATAAACAATAATTACCTTGAGGCATTGATTCTACCCCCTCCATCCCTCCATCTGTACGTCTCTCTCCAGACATCAAACTAAATATCGACAACAATTGTATCTACTTTACTAAATTCTCTTTGTATTTTTTGCTTTAACAGAGTAGACTTCTATTTTACAAGAGTTCAGGCAAGGAGATTAATCTCATTTTAATTCTGCTAACTTGTTTGTTGTAGAGATTTGGATTAGGTTTTGAAAGATAAGATGAAGAAAAAGAGGGGAGAATTTTTTTTATTATTGATTGTTGAAAAAATGAAATAAAATCCAAACTTCTTACATCCTCTAGCTGTGCTGACTTGGCCACTGTAATTCGTCGAATTTCCAGTTTGAGTGTTTTGCCGATTTCTACCAAACCCACTGAAATTTAGATCCGGGAGTTATGGACATTTTGGTGCACTTGACACCGGTAGGGATATCCAGTGGTCATGTTGTTTTTGTTTCTTCAACACTCCCTCTCAAGCTGTTGAGATAAAGTCTCAAACTCTCTTCTATATGCAATTACAAATAAACAAACACAAACAGATATTAAAAATAATAAAAGACAAGAGACGCCAAAGTTTTTACGTGGAAAATCTTTTCAAAACGAAGAGTAAAAACCACGAAACTTCGTCTAGAAAAAAAATCACTATCAATTTTTTGATTTACACTTTCTACCGCGGTAGAAGATTCACCACACTTCAAAAAAAATTCAAGAGTCATCAGCCATATATGTGCTGGATACAAGTTGGATGAGCGGTTTTACGAATTTAATCATAAAGATACATCTAGATTTGAAATAATCAAATCTATTTAAAACTCCAACAACCTTTACAATTTAAACTCCACGTTTAAATCATGTCTCTATCATTTAAGGCATCAATTTAAATTCTACTCATTTAATGCATGAATTTAAACTCTCCTCCTTAAGATATGAATGCTCAACAATTTCTATATCATTTAAGGCATGAATTTAAACTCTCCTCATTTAAGGCATGAATTTAAACTCTACTCCTTAAGATAGGAACACCCAACAATCTTCCCCTTCCTATCATAAGGATGGATTCACCAGATCCAAACCTGCATAGTTGCAACATGCTTCATTCTTGCCTCTAGGCAATGTCTTTGTCATCATATCTGAACCATTCTCTTCAATATCAATCTTTTCAAGTTGTAATTTCTTCTCTTCAAGTACATTCTGGATCCAATGATACCTCACATCTATGCATTTTGATTTGGAATGAAAACTTGAATATTTACTAAGATGAATAGCACTTTGACTGTCACAGTAAATAATGAACTTGTCCTGCTTGGCACCGAGTTCTCCAAAGAATCTCTTCATCCACGATATTTCCTTGTCGCACTCTGTTGTTGCAATATATTCTGCCTCAGTGGTGGATAGAGCATTTTTGCAACTTTGACTTCCATGACACTACTCCTCCTGCAAATATAAATAGATAGCCCGATGTAGACTTCTTAGAATCAACATCACCTGCCATATCTACGTCTGTGTAGCCAACTAACACATGTTCATCACCTCCAAAACATATGCACGACCTAGAAGTACCTTTGAGGTATCTGAGTATCCATTTCACTGCATCCCAATATTCTTTGCCAGGATTTGCAAGAAACCTGCTAACAACACCAACTACAAACGCAATATCTGGCCTTGTACACACCATTGCGTACATCAGACTCCCTACAGCTGAGGCATAAGGGATCCTCTCCATTTTTCTTTCTCACTCTCAGTGGAAAGGCTTTAATCCCTAGTAAGCTTAAAGTGGCCTCCAAGTGGACAACTAACTGGCTTAGCCTTATCCATTTTGAATCTCTGCAATACCTTCTTAATATATTTTTATTGTGATAAACACAACTTCCTGGCCTTCCTATCACGAGAGATATGCATGCCTAGGATTTGTTTTGCAGCACATAAATCCTTCATATCAAATGGCCGTCTCAACTCTTCCTTTAACTTAGCAATTTTGCTGTTGTCTTGTCCGACAATCAACATATCATCAATGTAGAGGAGAAGAATGATGAAATCACCATCTGCAACTTTTTGCACAAAAACACATTGATTTGAAGCTGTTCTCCTGTAGCCATGGTCTACCATAAAAGTCTTAAACCTTTTATACTACTGCCTTGGTGTATGTTTCAATCAATACAGACTCTTTGTCATCTTGCAAACTATTTTTTTCTTACCATTGACTTTGAAACCTTCTAGCTGCTCTATGTACACATCCTCCTTCAAATCACCATGAAGGAACACAATTTTTTACATCTAACTACTCAATCTCCAAGTCCATGCTTGTCGCCAATCCCAATACAATACGTTTGTAAGTTATCTTCACCACCGGTAAGAAGATATCATCCAAGTCAATGACTTTTCTGTGTCCAAATTCCTTCACAACCAGTCATGCCTTGTACCTTGGTTGTGAGCTATTTTCTTCTGTATTAATCTTGAACACCCTTTTGTTTTTTTAGAAAATTATGATCTTGTCTTTTCAACCAACTCATAAGTATTGTTCTTATGCAAAGAAGCCATCTCTTCTAGCATTGCTTTCAACCATTTATTTTTATGTGCATCTTCTAGAGCTTCTTTGTAATATTCTGGCTCTCCCCCATCAGTAAGCATCACGTACTCAGTAGTTGGATATTTTAATGAAGGTTTGGTACTTTATCTGATCTTCTCAACTCAATAGGTGGTTCTTGAGGAGCTTGAACATGTTCCTCATCTTCATCAATAGGAACATCATCATATGAGGAGCTTCATTATGAATGTCTTCATCTTCATCTTCATGATCATGGAAATATGTATCATCAACGCCATCCTGTACCATAGGAGGAATAATTGGATCAACATCCATCAAGTCATCATTTTGAGGCTCAGACTCTTCGATCTTCTCGAAGTCTTCAATAGTTTGGTCTTCAAGAAAGACCATATCTCTGCTTCTGGCAACCTTCTTGTGCACTGGGTCCCATAGCTTATACCCAAACTTATCATCTGAATAGCCCAAGAAAATATACTGCTTGTCTTTGTCATCAAGACCTTTTATCTTTGGGAATATGCACAATTGATCCGTAAGCAAACAATTTCAAATGATCATACTTAACATCTTTACATATTCATACATTCTTTGCAACCTCTCTGTTAAGTGGGACTGAAAGGGAACAATTTATGAAGTAACATGCAGTATTCATTGCTTTCCCCCAAAAAATTTGGCAGTTTGGCCTGTGAGAGCATGCATCTGATTCTCTTTACAATTGTGTGGTTCATCCTTTCTGCTACACCATTATGTTGAGGTATCTTCGGAACTGTTTTCTCATGATGAATATCATGACTCTTGCAATATTCTTCAAATGGCCCAATGTATTCTTTCCTATTATCCATACATATACATTTCAGTTGCTTCCCTGTTTCTCTTTCCACCATAGTATGGAAGGCTTCAAACACCACAAGAACTTGATCTTTGGTCTTTAAGGCATATGCCCAAACTTTCCTGGAAGCATCATCTATAAAAGATACAAAGTACGAAGCACCACCTAATGTTTTAACTTTCATAGGTCCGTACACATCAGAATAAACAAGCTCCAAAACATTTTAAAAAAATTTGGGAATTTTTTATATAAAAATTGACTCTATGTTGTTTGCCTACCAAATAATGAGTGCAACTAACCAAATACGTACATTTCTTGTTATGTAAGACCTTCCTTTTAATGAGAATTTGAAGTCCCTTCTTACTCATATGACCAAGCCGCCTGTGCCATAGATCTATGGAGAATTCTTTCTCTGCTACATTTAACTCGGCCTTGTTGACTTTTTTATTGAGCCTTGTACAACATGAAACACTTCTTTCCTCGACCCGCTATAAAGGAACCTTTCGTAAACTTCCATTGTCCGTTGTCAAACTGACCCATATGCCCTACTCATCTAATTTCTCTGCTGAAATTAGGTTTAATCAGAGATCCGGTACATCTCTCATATCTTTGAGAACCAACATGCACCTTGTATTGGTCTTAATACTTATATCACATATGCCGGCATTTTCAGAAATACTACTGTTTTCCATTCTCACAACACCAAGATCACCAGTCTTGTATGAAATAAAGAAGTCTCTCCGTGGAGTAGCATGATATGAAGCGCCCGTATCAACTATCCAGTCCGTATCAAGGATGTAACGGTCAAATAATTATCTTCACAACTAGAGACAAAAATGATATCCCCATCTATTGCAAGAGCTACAATATCCTTTTCTTACTTCCCATCACCTTTTTCATTCTGCTGATCCTTCTTGTATTTTCTGCATTCACTCTGGTAGTAGCCTACGTTATCACAATAAAAGTGCTTTACATCATTTCTTGTCTTGGATTGACTCCTGGATCTACCATGATATTGAAAATTTTTACTTTTATTTCTTTCCCGATTTTTTGTAATGAACACATCTGATTTTGACGAACCCGAGGCTTTTATTCTTGTCTCCTATCATGCCCAGTCCCAAAATATCGAGAGACTAGCCACGTGGCAATGACCAGCAGCACAACTGTCATGACCCATACCCGGATATTCGGGCACGAGTACGTGGTTACGCCCAGCCTACGTCACAGAATCGACGGTAGAACGCTGTCTGGGTCATTTTTAACTATCTAATATCTCAACAATATAATATGACATCTCAACAATATAATATGGTACTTGTCAATCATCTCAACTCCAAACGGAGGAGCAATATGGTATCTCACAAGTATATCAAATCTCAATCATAAAACAAACTAAGAAAGAATAATGCACGAATAGAATAGTGAAGAAAAGAATAAGGTACAATCCATAATATAAAATAATAATACATCTGTAAATTTCAACAAAGAATAGTCTAATACAAGAATCACTACACATAACCAAACCTCCTCAGTCACTGGTACTATATCCTCCTGCTCTAGGGGAGTATCCTCTAAAGTCTCACCGTCTTGATGGCCGTAATATGTGGGACACAGCTCCTCTAGCCAATCATTTGGAAAAATATATCCAGTCAAGATTGAAGCGAAGTACATACCTCTGAAAGCAATTTCAAATACATAATCGAGCATATAAAAAATGATACAACATGCACAAGTAGAAAGAATATACAATACAGGGTGAACAAGCAATAAGCACAATAAGAACTGGAAAGTAAATACGAGAAATAACTGCAAGTAGAGAACACGAATACTATCTATGTAGTTTAGAGTGCAAGTTCGTTATGTGATCGGCTTAGGTTGCACATGAGGTATAAAGGTAACTCCATTATACGTGAGGTGTATAATCGACATGCACATGAGATCAAGAGGGCTTTGATCACATATCCAACTCCAACTCCCCCTCCCCAACCAATACTCATGGATCCAATCATGACACGTTACGTACATGATCACGATATAGTCACACTAGCACACGAAATAGTGGATGCACAAGAAGCACATAAAAGTCAATACCCGATGCACACGATAAAATACATGTGACTGGGTATCCGTTGTACACGGTAGGGGATAATACCTCCTGACGGAATCCATATAGCACTAGTCCGTAAAATTACTGTATCGAAAATCAATGTATACAATTCTAGAACATGCATATAAACAATATTATGAATTAAAATAAGATTGCTCTTCACCCTGGATCAGATTGTCAACGGAGTAAAAGAGCCGCCACAGCCGCTCTTTGTCCATCGCCACACCCCAAATCAAAATATTGTACTTAGATAATTCTATTTAGGATTCTTTGTACCCTTTTTTGTTTCTTAAATACAATATTTGCAAGAACTCATTTAATGAAAAAAATGGACTTATTGTCTGATCGCTTGCTCTTCGATTCATTGAGATGCCTACAATTGATGGCACTCTCTATCAATACGCTGAAGATATGTATCCTGAAGCATAGCTTGTTTTTACTTTTGGTTTGTTGTTCATACACTAAATTAGTAGTTGGAATGATATTATTGTAGGTGACTGAGTATGGGAGGGTAGTGAACCGTCTAAGTAAGCACAACGCAAAGGAGATTTGCCAGATCGAGCGAACGCTCATCGAGTGAGTGTACTTCCTGCCTCTCTCTCTATGAACTCATGCTTGATTTATTGATTGATTGATTGATTGTCCATTTTAGGAAGTTGTGTCATGTTCATGTTCTACTATAGAGAATGCATTCTTGTCAAGGATCTTTCATATTCTCAATGCAGTCGATCGATTACTCTGTTTGTGTGTTCTATCATCCTTGTATCTATCTTTAGTTTTAGCTTGTATGATGTTTGATTAATTTTTTTAGTGTCTTCTCTAGTTCTCCACTATTCTACTATTATATAAACACATAGATAGGTCTAATTGTAGTGTACTCTTTGTGTTTTCTGTTAGATTTTAGTGGTTAGAATCTTTTAGTTGATGAGTAGGTAAAAATTGTTCCTTCTATTCCAGGTAAGGTGGAACCTCCTTCTGATTCGATTAGTTCTTACTCAGTTGTGAAAGACTGGAACTATAGGATATTTATGCTACATGGAAGGCCTCGACCGCCAGGGGCACCCTGTGTGCTACAACGTATCCTCTGTGTTCAAAGAAGAAGAGTTCTATAAGAAGGCCTTTGGGAGAAAAGAAGGAATGGTGAGGTTCTTGAGGTAGAGAATTCAATTGATGGAGAAGGGGATACATAGTCTTAACATGAGGCAGGTGGGGTTTCGACTTTGCTTCAGATTACTGATTTGAAGGATTCAGTTAGGCCTTCAAAGAAGGAGCTGAGAGATACTACAAAGCAAGCTCTTCAGGTTTTGTAAGACAACTATCCTGAGTTTGTGGCAAGGAATATGAGACTTTTCTGCATCACTCTCTCATTTATTTTTTAGATAATTAATTTTATTCCTTAGTTTGTGGCAATAAATGTTAGACTTCTCTCCATCACTCTCTTATTTATTTGTTAGATAATTAATTTGATTCCACAAACTCAAAAAAAAAAGTTAGGCCATATCTTTTGTGTTTTGGTAGATTCTTGTAGTTGGGAGAAACTTATATTTGCATAAAATATTTTCTTTTATCAAGAAAAGTGCATGATGATATCCATGCTAGTGAAAATATTGTGATTAGTCTAAGATGCTTTTACATAAGTGAAATACTTTAGAACTCGTAAATCTTTGACATAAACAATTTTGTTATAAGGATTTTTTGTCCTGTGATGCACTATTAAAACCTTTGTTGTTCCTTGAAATTCCATTCCTCTGATTAGTTGAAATAAATTTTTACTATTATTCTAATATTGTAGATCTTCATCAACGTTCCCTTTTGGTACTATGCATTCTATGCTCTTCTCTCACCATTTATGACCCAAAGAACGAAGAACAAGTTCTTCATTTCTAGTTCTTCAAATGTCACTGAGACTCTTCTCAAGTAAGCCTTCTCTTTTACTTGACATTAATTAATTTGAACTATGGATCTTCAGGTCTTCATATGTATCTAAGGCTACTCATCTAATTATTATAGGCATATTCATGCTTAAGATATTCCTATTCAATATGGTGGTTTCAAAAGGGAGAATGATATAGTGTTCTCATTAGAAGATGGCCCTGTCTCAGAGCTCATAGTTAAGGCTAGTTCAACAATGACTTTTGAAATTGCTTTACCAAAGGTATCATACATGTTATTTCTTATAGTATTTATATATAGCCTTTTTAACTTAACATATCTTGATTTTGTGAAATTGAAATAGTGTTTTAAAAGTAAATATCATTATTGCAGTAGGTTGTTTCTATTTTATTTTTGATTCTTTTATCCACTGGAACTATTACTATGATTCATGCATCTCAACAGATGAACTTCATGTAATCCTGTCACCAGTTCTAACAAATTACCTTTATTTTCTTTTATTTCTAGAGAATAATTGACTACTTTCTTTATAAAGTTATGTATTTAAGTCAAATTTATCACGAGGTTGAGGTTTTAATCCCACTATTGGGTTGAAAAGGTTCACACAAGTTTATTTTTGGGTGCATATCTTATTGAATGCACCAATTATGAGTTATTAAGCTCACATAGGAAAAATATGTAGTCTGTAATGATTCCACACAAGTCTCATGATTTGACTTGACCAAGCTATGCAACATCTTGGAGTAGGTCCATTAAGCTTTCTTTCTACTAATTAACTAACATCTACAATCATTGTTGAAGCATTTATTAGATTAGCTCCCTAATTATATCCATATGGATTCATGCTTTCTTGACCTTTCACATTCTACATGATATAGTATCTACTACCATGTTAAATTGAAACTTCTTAGCACTCTTATTTGGTGCCTGTCTTTTGAAGTCTTCACAATATTAAGCACTATACAACATATGTCAAAGAAGAGAGGTGCTTGGTTCTTCTTTAAAGTACTACTGCTGATTATCAAAATGAGTTGAAGAGAATGGATGATACCTTGGTCCTGTTAAAAGTTCACTAAATATTATTTTGTGATGGAATGTTTTTCCTTTTATTAATTCTAATATAAACCTTTACTAATTTGGCAGGATGAGCAGACAGAGTTGAGGATTTGCATGATTTATAGTGGAATAGCGATTTGGTTAATTGAGACGAGCTGAGTTAAGTTTTGAGGATGAGACAAACATGGAAGGGCCGAAGTGATAATAGCCGCAACGAGAATGAGAGAGAGTTTTTGATGATTTATTATGTTGTGTGTCATTAGACCATCTAAACATTTGTGCAAATTGTTTACTCTTGGATATGGATTTAGGTTGACTGAATTCTACTTGTATTATTTTGTTTTCTCCCATTAAGCACTTGCATATTGGTATTTTTTCTATGTCAGAATAAAATTTTCAGGATATAAATACAGATTTTGCAAAATTTTCATGGCTTGCTACTTAATCTGAATTCTATGTATATCTTGATTAATGGAAAAAGTATGGATTTGTTTAATATATTATACAATTCTTTTTGTATCTAAATTTTATTACAACACTCAGAAATATGGTACAATTGCAATAGAAAATGTGTTTGATATTGTAATGCTCATAGTAGGACTATAGCGTTCCGTAATGCAATTAGTTAATAGAGTTATCAAATGTTATAGGTTAATAGTACTCAGAAATGCTATAGGTTAACAGCACTCTCAAACTCTATAAGTTAATAGCGTTCCTAAGTGTTATAATTCTAAAGCATTATGTATCTACAATGTTCATGTATGCTATTGGTTCATAGTGTTCTGCTATAGCGTTCCGAACGCTATAACAAGCGACATCGTTTATGAACGATATAATCTTATAGTGTTTGGATACTATAGCATGCAATATATTCTATATTAATAATCTATAATATTTTATGCCTGCTATAATATGCCCTATTTGTTGTAGTGGTATATAGGTAAGTCATCTTAAAATGGACGTTCACTAAGGACATAATTATCACACATCGTAGGGCCCCAACCCATAATCTGACCAGTCTAAGAGACTCTACCCCTTGTTATGAAAATAATCTCATTCTGTGCAACCAAAGAACCCTTTCTAACCAACTCAATAATAGATAACCAACTAATAATCTAAGGTAAGTATGCCTACCCAAAATTGTTCTTTTAAGGGACAATATATGTCACATCTCGACTCTGTAGAGTCGATAACCGTCCCCCGGGCGTAATGTCGAGCGATTATAGATTGCACTTGCACAAGGCAAGAAGATAAAACATATTGGTTATCATCTTTTTCTAGTATCACAGCGGAAGAATATAGAGTCCCAATTGAAAAAACACAGAGTATGCGAAGCCAAGCTCTTTTATTGATAATTGCAGTTCTTACAAAGGCTTTGAATAGCCCCCATTAAATATACCAAGTTTGCTTAAAATACCCATTGATCTCTTTTGATCACGAAGGATTCTACCATTGCATAAAGTATGTCTTCATATATTAAGCACGCATCCCGGCTGAACACATGCATGTTGCTAACCCGAGCTTCCAACGCCTATGGTACATCCGAGCGATCCTTCATACATGGGGGTTGGGGTATTAGTACACATCTTGTACTAGTGAGCGAGTTAATCCACCCGCCTAAACCAACACTAAGTATTCATGTGAAGCATATAGATTATATGGTGATCTATCTATTTAGAACTTAGATGAATTATAGTTCATGGTTAGAGCATGTATTGAAATTAGTAAATCATGTATGCATGGTAAATATTGAAGTTACATAACATGTATGTTAAGCACTGAATCACTCAAGCAGGTATGCATGTTATACTCGATCACATCGATAACTAAGCATGTTATATTTGAATTAGGTATGTAGCACATTTAAACCCACTGAGTCGCCTCAGTAAATGGAGACTCTCATTATAGTCGATGTGCATACTCTTGCACGAGGTAAGATAGACGCTAACTGATGATCCTATCCTTGCACACAACAAATTGCACACTCTTCTTCCTTCTTGAAATATTTGATAGTATACCAACTCTTATCTATATGAAGATTATTGGTGATATTGCCAATACCAAGAAGGAAACTTACATGGTCATTGTATAGTTCAGGTTACAGTGCCCAACTGAGGTCATGCAATGCCTCATGTTGTAGCACGTTTATATAATTTCCCCTAGGTAGACTCAGTTTCGATATGATCGGATACTGATCTAGGAAATATCCAAACCCTGTGCACAAGTTTTTCATGACTATACAAATACGTGAATTGTTTATCCACGAAGCATATGCATGACGTGGAGCAGAATTAAGCTGTAACATTTATGTACTCAGGCAAAATTTTATAATGTAAGTACGACGATGAAAAAGTCTACTTATCCCACTAAAATCCAATGCCTTTTTATTTTTAAGTACGATGAGCAACAAGTCTATTCTCTCCACTAAACTCTATTGCATCTTTATTTCGTTGTTATGGTCGGACGACCCGCAGGTCCCAACAACCAAGGTAACCCGTAGGCACTAAATACTCTGATAGTTTCGATAGCTCCGTGGGAGCCATATCCTTCTGATTCAGTATTTGCTTGGCGACCCATACGCCCCAAGGTATCTAGTCACCATGCCGCTTCTCGATGTAATATTTTGTGGTGCCATTCTCCTTCCGACACAGTTGCACAATTTTGAACCATAACTACATACTTCGATTGATGAAGCGTTCTTATGATTCTCAGGCACGGATGTACGCTTCCATCTTTAACATACCGGCAGTCCCGTGGCATTACGCCATGACTGCTTGCCTCGCTTAATAAATCATTTTCGTTCGATGCTCATTCGCTTGATGCATGCCTCGATATACTTGTTTCAATGTTCTATCTTATTTTTTAACCCATGTTACAACTTATGTTATCCGAGCGATGCACATTGAATCGATGATATCTCTAGCACACATGTATGTATTTTGTTAAGGCATAATAAGTAGAGGAGAAGGGATAGAGCTAGCCCACCTTATATTCATTTGCATATCGTTCTGCCGAGTCGACACAGTCTATCGCTTCGCCGAGTCGATGTAGCCGATCCCAAAAATTTGTGGTCCGATGTGAAGCATGATTCACTTAATTGGTATAACCATGTGAGCCGTCCGTACTTCTCAATCATCCTACCCGAGCGGAATAAGGAAGACTACACCAGATTAAGGAAGACTGCACCATCGCTCATTCTTGCTATCTCTGTGCTGCTCTGAACTAATCCACTGATTTTGTTGTACGATGATGACTACGTGCTTCTGCCCCCATCGGGGCAAGATATAGACCTTAGAAAGTTTTGTGTAAAACTTGCACATTAAACCAAACTTGAATCAATAATATTTCCCAATTTCAGACTCATCATATACAACAAATGCCTCTTGTCATTTCTGACTCAGCGTAATGCACCATACAGAGCAGGGCATTACAAGATCTAACCAAAATCTTTGTCCTAAACTTATCCCAAACTGACTAATTTATTCCAACAACTTCATTGTCCCAATTCTAAATCCCTCATATAAATTTATAAAACCAACTTTAATTTCTCAATTTGTCACTTACACAATCTTGAAGTCAAATGCTTACTCCAATTTACATTCTCATAATCGTACTCAATTTTCTGCGTATCCATTTTATTTATTCACGGCACCAGGTCGACTATTTAAGCCAAAATTCCATCATAGTCACCTCAATAGTCTATGATTTACAAGTTGCTTTTCATTCTGTCTTTCCCATTTTATACTCTATTTCTATATATATGTTCAAACTGTCCATACATATCTAATACTCATCAACCAGTCAATAAGGCAACCATATTTTATTATTTTATTCAATCACATTCACTATGCAAATCCATTCAGAGTCAACTTATAGCAATTAACATTAACCATCAACTAAAATTCTTTTTACTTCCTCAAAGTTCTATAAAAGAATTCCCAATCGTTGAACCAAGTTCAATAAATATCCGCCAGTTACTACCTACCAGTTATATAACCATGCTACCGATCGTCCATCATCAATAACCACATCAACTTAGTTGATACGACAGAATCATATAGCTATATCATAATCCAACAAATCTTATATTTCAACCGACTATTATCCATGTGACTACATTATCCACCGACAATGTCTATCACATCTTGCCATACCTCAATCTTTATTTTATCCCATCAATGAAAGGCTCATAAGTAACTTTTATATAATTGTATACAACAAGGGTCTAAGTAATCTATTAAATCTAATGAGCGGCTATACTGATTAACCATTTCCCATACAACTTAAAATATCTAAGGGTCAATGTCAGTCACTTCGTAACACAACTCAATCCTTCAAGCATATCTGTACATAACACTATCTATGCCATCAAATAAAATTCCCACATCACTAGTGATATCTATGAACTAGGCTTATACTACCATTACACACCTAAGGTCAAGGCATAATTATCTATATACCTTGGGTCTTTCGCAACAACTGTGCAACCAACAAATTAGTTTCCAACATAAATTTTTATCTAACCAATTCCTAATCATCATTCATCAAACGGTCTATATTGTTCCCAATAAGTCATCAACAATACGCTCCATTATTGATAGCAAATCTAAAATCTTTTACCCAACCGATTCAAATCACATATAAATCTATATAAAATTTATATCGTTATTTCCAACCAAGTTATCCATTTTACATTCCACATATTTTTATTATCCAACATAGCATTAACCATCCAGAGTCTACTTTGGATCATCCGAATCTGACTTATCAAGGGACGCTCAAGTCACATTGCACAAGTATAACTCCCTATCACTTTCCAACTAATAGGCTTAATATTATCATTATGAAAAGGGTCAAGGCACATAACATCACTAAGAGGGTAGAGGCATATACCACTCAGAAACTTGACCATTTCCGACAAAATTCAACTTATTACACTGATTAACATCCATTCCGATCTAGACTCCCCTCGGTGGCATTGTAGACCACCAAATATACTACTAAATCAAAATTCCTTTTGATTCTATTACTGAATTTAATGCACACTTCCTTCCTGACATTTAATGCACACTACCTTCCTGACACACCATGCTATTACCTACCACCGATTGAAATACATCAATCGACTTCTCTGAATCAAACAAACATGCATCATTAAAGATTACGTGGTTTTATCATAGCATCGATTCATTATTTGTGTTTCTTGGTATCATTAATATCAATAAATTCAATAATGGCACCCTAACATATCTAGGCTTATTTTATGGAACATCCAGTGAGTGTCAAGGAGGGTGAGCGTACTTTCAATTACGGAAGCAACTGAGAATACTCATAGACGCGACTTAGAGTAATTACAGAAGCAACTGAGAATACTCACAAAAGTAACTTAGAATACTCGCGGAAGCAACATAGAATATTCGCGGAAGCAACTTTGAATAATTGCGAAATAACTTTAAATCGAAAGAAAATTGAATGAGAATCCAAGGACATAAATTCGTCCTCTGATACCATTTTGTCATGTCTCGATTCTGGAGAGTCAAAAAGTAGCTACTGGGTGTGATGTCATACAAGTCTAGGTTGCACTTGTACATGACAAGAAGATAGACAATTACTGGTGTATCTTAGAAACAATAATATTTCAGCAGAAGTACACAAACAAATTGAAGTCTCAATAAATTTAAGAAAAATATCTCTTTTATTGATAATTACAATAGAATACAAAGGCTTTTAATAGCCAACTAAATCGTGCCAAACTAAGCTTACATTAAACTTGTCGACTTGGCTACAACATCACTGATACAAAAGAATTATAAAGTTCCATACATGAAGATACCTTATGAAACTATCAATCTATGCCGAAAGTGTATAGTCATGCATGAACATTATACTATTAGTTAAGAGTCAATTAGCTAGTACAATTTCTTCTAATGAGCTATATACTTATTTGATAGATGACATAATATTATTTCTTGTTTATGATGGTGACTCCATGAGGAGGAGATTGGACTTGGGATTGAAGTTCGTCTATGTCGTGATGGACTGTAAAGTTGTCGGAGTGATGAAGATTTGTCACGCCCCAGTCCCAAAATGCCGAGGGACTGGAGAGGCACGGCAATGGCCAGCAGCACGCACCGATGGACAACCCAATTTAATGGATCCATCAGGGCATGCTTAAGCTGTAGTCTAGCAGGAAATAGAGCAATTGTTACAGGTCACAGACTAATCTAATCTCATCCACAACAGATAATCACAGATTAAATGCCAGAAATAATACAATAGAATAACTATCAATCTTACTAAATATCTCGGTGAACAATCCGAGATTATGTCTGATACATCAATGCCAATAGACAGGAAATAAAGGAACTGAAAAGAGAAATAAATGACTACATACGGCCAATGCTCAGGAGAAGTCCTCCGGTGCGAGCTCGTCTTCAGGTCCTGGTACAGCTCCTGGAAGTGCTCTGGTACGGGGTATCTCTGGATGGATCTCAACAGCTATACCTGGGGACATAGTCCATTCCAGGTCCTCAGGGGACATAACAAGGTACAGATAATACAAGCCAAAATATAAACAGTACAGCAGAATTAAATGAAACAGCAGGGTAAACTATGTAACCAGCTAAGTGACAATGCAAGTTGAGAGCATCACTAGAACTCAGGCTGAGACCGCTACAAGCTCTGTGTCGGGGAGCCGGTAGCAGTAATAACACGTAAAGGGTCTAGCTCTGTTGGAGAGTCTACGACCTCACACTAATAATATATATATATGAAAACAGCCTGTAGCCTGTGTGTCTCTCCCCACCCAATATAATCATACGTCTCATGTCTATGACACGCAAGATCATAACTAATGCAGCAGTCATATAATGTCTAGGAATAAACTGTCCATGTCATACATGTATCTTATACAGAATCATCGTGAATATCTCAAGAAGATTATGTCCATGATAGTGTCAAGTGTCCTGGGTTTTGTTGTACTTGATAGGACAAGTACCAAGAGTAAGGGTATCGAATATCCATCTCTAAATGACGTACCCAACACCGCGTACGGTGTTGGCACCCGACTATGATCGGACACTCGGTACGTCACACGTTTCCTAGGTTAAGCAGTTAAAACAAGTTATAATTAAAACAAGGAATTATGCAACAAGACTGTAAAGTTGGCAAGGTATACTTGCCCTCTGATATATAACTAAGCCAAGAAATATTTAGTAAAGACTGCAGGTTTTGGCGAGGTACACTTGCCTGTGGTTCCGGCTCGGTTTGCAGTTCTGACTTCAGCGGGAATTGCAGGCGGTACTCCGGTTGCTGTAATAAATATCACCATCAGATCCAAAAAATATCAATCAGCTAAAAACGCCTGTCCTTGGGTCCAATTTGGAGACAAGGGCAAAAACGACAGTTTCGGGCCAAAACGGGGTCCACCGGTGGGCCCGCTTTGCACCGAAAAATGTGTCAGGGTCAATGGTCTCCAAATTCACCAAACTTAGTGTCAACAGGTTAGGAACGCTGATACGAAACCAACAGAACTTTCAGAATTGGATTCCGGTGAGCCGATCACAAAATCGCCCGTCGAGCGGGGCTTGTGGGGCCTACGACACGCGATTTTATCAACGTTCTCAGAATTGAACCAAACTTGACCTACAGGACCAGCGTATTACTATGATTCTGATGCGCAAGTTTCGTCTCGATCCGACGTGTGTACACAAAGTTAGGGCGTGTTCCAGGAAGTACGGATACGGGACGATGTCCGCGGATACGTGTTGATTCCGGTGTGCACGCACACCTGAATCAGCTTCCGCGAAATTCCATACGTCCGTATCGACGAGGCGCACGTATCTGTGAAAATCGCGCGCGACCAAGTCGTCCCGTTTGGCGGGGCGTACTCGGTTCCGGGGTGAAACAGGGTCTGGTTTTTCCCTAATTTTGGATCGTGGTGTGCGATCACCACAGGACGCGATGCCCCGAGCGGTTTGTCCGGGCACCGAGAGGGGCATACAGGCTTCGCAACGCAATTTACGGAATCGAAACCAGAGCTACGAGACAAAAGTTACACGTACCTGAAGGGACCCAAGAAACCGGGGTTCGAGTTGTGTCCGACACGTGTCCGACTCGTGTCGGACACAGGAAAGATTCTAGGGTTAGGGCTTGGAGTCCCTCGCCGGAGGACGGCGCTCTGCGTCCAGGCGGAGGCGGAGGGGACCGGCAGGCGGAGGCGATCGAGGCCGGCCGGAGGCGCGCGGCAGGCGGCGCGGCTGCTGCTGTTCCTCGCTGCTGCGGCTGGGAGAAGAGGGGCGGCGGAGGCTGACGGAGGAGAAGGGCCGGGCTGGGCGGCGGCATCAGCGCTGCGGCGGTGGAGGCTGACGGAGAAGGAGGGCCGGGCTGGGCGGCGGCGTCAGCGCTGCAGCGGTGGAGGCTGTCGGAGGAGGAGGGCCGGGCTGGGCGGCTTGGTGTCGACGGCCAAGGGGGGGAAGGTCGAGGGTTATATAAGGGGGAAGAGGGTGGCGTCGAGGGCCGGGGAAGGCGGAGGGGCTGGCGGAGGGGTAAGGGCGACGTGGGGGCGAGGTGGCCGGCCGGTACGGCGGCCGGTGCGGCGCCGGACGCGGGCACGAGGGCTGGGTCGGGGTGAGGGAGAGAGGAGCGGGTACGGGTTTGCGGGTCGGGCGGCGGATCCGACCCGACCCGCTGGGCAGTGTCTGGGCCGGGTTCGGGCTGGGCCCGGTGGGCCGGGTCCAGCGGGCTGGGCTGGGCTGGGTTAGGTTAGGAATAATAATAATAATAATAAATAATAAAATAAATAATTAAATAAATAGTTTTAGGTGTTTTAAAAATAGGTCCGGGGCCCAATAAATTCCAGGAAAAATTGCCCTAAGTCCAGTTTTTCATTTTACACCCAAAAATATTATTTTCATAATATTTTAATATTGTTTAATATCATTTAAAAATTATTGAATAATTAAAACCCTGTTTTTAAATTACAGAAAATTCTCAGAAAATTACAGAAAATCTGTAAAAAATCCAGATTTTTAAAATTTAGAAAAATCAGGGGGTTTACAATCTACCCCCCTTAAGAGGATTGCGTCCTCGCAATCAAAGAATAACCGGTCAACAGAGATGATGCGGTCGCAACATTGTTTGAAAATACATCACAAAATACTTAGGGAAGTACCGTTTCCCTAAAAATTGAAAGTTTACACTTTACAGGAAAATCTAGTTAAAGCAAGAAAATTACAACCTTTATGAAAACCAGGTTATTATTAACAAGTTATAATTTACTAGGTTGGGGCTGAGGTCACGAACCAACGGGCACGGACTACAACAAGACTAGAAACGGATAAATATGAATCACTTACGTGCATCAGCTACTCCACGAGTCTGCGCGTTCTCTACTGTCGTCGCTGGAGCTTGTCCGTGTCCTTGCAGTTGTTTCCTCTGCCGCTGTTGAGTCTGCTGGAAGAGTGTTGCCTGGGTTACCAAGGGTGGCCTCGGTATTGGTGAAGCTTGCAATGCTGGAGAGGCTGACCGTGGTGCTGGTAATACTTGCTGGTTACCTGTTGGTATTCTGTCTCGACGCTCAGGGCATTCTTTGAATGAATGCTGACTGGATCCGCAAGCTATGCATAATCTCTTCTTTCGTCTGCACTCGTCCTCAGTGTGGCCTCGCCGGTGATAATATGAACAGACAGGTATTGCTGGTGGAGATGCTTCTGGTGGCTGGTGTACGTGAGACTTCCTTGCAATTTCTGCCTGTGGTACTCCAGCTGGGGCTGATGAGGCGGGTTGAAGATTCGTCAATGCTTTCTCCCGATGCTGGGGACAATCCTTGGCCAAGTGTTCATTGGTTCCGCAAATCAGACATAATCCCAACTTACGTCTGCACCCGCTCTCAATGTGGCCTTGTTTGTGACAATGTAGACAAGTGGGCAGTACTTTCGGAGATGCTTCGGGTGGCTGGTGCAGCTGAGGCTTCTTTGGAGTTCCTTCCTGTGGTGTTCCGGCTGGTGTTGATGTGGCTGGTTGGTGAATCACCACTGGTTTCTCTCGACGTTCCGGGCAATCCCTGACCGAATGCTTCTTGGATCCACAAGATAGACATTGTCCCAGTCTGCGTCGGCATTCTTTAGCGATGTGGCCTACCTTGCCACAGTAGTGACAAGTAGGAAGGAATGAGGCTCCTGATGCTGTTCTTGGTAGTGGATGTATCTGTGGCCGCTTTGCAGCTCTTTCTTGTTGTGATTGGTCCGGTGCTGACGCATACGGCCACTTTTGGCTGGACTCGATCCTTGTGGTGCACTCCACGGGTCTTGCTGCAGTAAGGACGTCCTCGTCGAAGGCGGTTGCATTTGAACTGTTTGGCCTCAGTGACTCCGAGCTAGTTCTATCGATGGAGTTCTCCGATTGATTTTGTTGAGATTCTTGTTGCACCCTTTGATAGGCTTGCATCATTATATAGAACATGCGGAACATCTGCTGTTCGTCCATAGGTGCTCCCAGTGGGAAGGAAGGCATTAGTGGAGTAGGCTGCGTTGAGGGTGGAACGCCATCTTGATGGATTATTGAGGCAGGCTGACTTGCTTGACTGCCTTGTGATGATTGGCCTTCACCGACTGGTATCACATCGTCTTCTTGGGTAACCACAACGGGTTGTGGTGTTTCTTCATGAGCCTCGTTGCTGGCTTGTGGGTCCATTTCCCTGTATCAAATACAAATGATAAGAGGCGCACATGAATCAAGGCAGGATGCAAGTTAATAATTTAATTCGAATAGATATCAAGAACGATTCAAGCAGGTGGATGAGATCCTAAAGCTTATCCTAGCTTTATTGCAGGCCTGTTCGATCCCTGAGTTGAAACCGAACGATTTAGTCGAAGACCTGCGTGGGCCACCACAAAAACCATGTCACGCCCCAGTCCCAAAATGCCGAGGGACTGGAGAGGCGCGACAATGGCCAGCAGCACGCACCGATGGACAACCCAATTTAATGGATCCATCAGGGCATGCTTAAGCTGTAGTCTAGCAGAAAATAGAGCAATTATTACAGGTCACAGACTAATCTAATCTCATCCACAACAGATAATCACAGATTAAATGCCAGAAATAATGCAATAGAATAACTATCAATCTTACTAAATATCTCGGTGAACAATCCGAGATTATGTCTGATACATCAATGCCAATAGACAGGAAATAAAGGAACTGGAAAGAGAAATAAATGACTACATACGACCAATGCTCCGGAGAAGTCCTCTGGTGCGAGCTCGTCTTCAGGTCCTGGTACAGCTCCTGGAAGTGCTCTGGTACGGGGTATCTCTGGATGGATCTCTTCAGCTATACCTGGGGACATAGTCCATTCCAGGTCCTCAGGGGACATAACAAGGTACAGATAATACAAGCCAAAATATAAGCAGTGCAGCAGAATTAAATAAAACAGCAGGATAAACTATGTAACCAGCTAAGTGACAATGCAAGTTGAGAGCATTACTAAAACTCAGGCTGAGACCGCTACAAGCTCTGTGTCGGGGAGCCGGTAGCAGTAATAACACGTAAAGGGTCTAGCTCTGCTGGAGAGTCTATGATCTCACACTAATAATATATATATATATGAAAATAGCCTGTAGCCTATGTGTCTCTCTCCACCTAATGTAATCACACGTCTCATGTCCATGACACGCAAGATCATAACTAATGCAGCAGTCATATAATGTCTAGGAATAAACTGTCCATGTCATACCTGTATCTTATACAGAATTATCGTGAATATCTCAAGGAGATTCTGTCCATGATAGTGTCAAGTGTCCTGGGTTTTGTTGTACTTGATAGGACAAGTACCAAGAGTAAGGGTATCGAATATCCATCTCTAAATGACGTACCCAACACCGCGTACGGTATTGGCACCCGACTATGATCGGACACTCGGTACGTCACACGTTTCCTAGGTTAAGCAGTTAAAACAAGTTATAATTAAAACAAGGAATTATGCAACAAGACTGTAAAGTTGGCAAGGTATACTTGCCCTCTGATATATAACTAAGCCAAGGAATATTTAGTAAAGACTGCAGGTTTTGGCGAGGTACACTTGCCTGTGGTTCCGGCTCGGTTTGCAGTTCTGACTTCAGCGAGAATTGCAGGCGGTACTCCGGTTTCTGTAATAAATATCACCATCAGATCCAGAAAATATCAATCAGCTAGAAACGCCTGTCCTTGGGTCCAATTTGGAGACAAGGGCAAAAACGGCAGTTTCGGGCCAAAATGGGGTCCACTAGTGGGCCCGCTTTGCACCGAAAAATGTGTCAGGGTCAATGGTCTCCAAATTCACCAAACTTAGTGTCAACAGGTCAGGAACGCTGATACGAACCCAACAGAACTTTCAGAATTGGATTTCGGTGAGCCGATCACAAAATCGCCCGTCGAGCGGGGCCTATGGGACCCACGACACGCAATTTCGTCAACGTTCTCAGAATCGAACCAAACTTGACCCACAGGACCAGCGTATTGCTACGAGTCCGATGGCGCAAGTTTCGTCTCGATCCGACGTGTGTACACAAAGTTAGGGCACGTTCCAGAAAGTACAGATACGGGGCGATGTCCGCGGATACGCGTTGATTCCGGTGTGCACGCACACCCGAATCAACTTCCGCAAAATTCCACACGTCCGTATCGACGAGGCGCACGTATCTGTGAAGGCTGCGCACGACCAAGTTGTCCCGTTTGGCGGGGCATACTCGGTTCCGGGGTGAAACAGGGTCTGGTTTTTTCCTGTTTTTAGATCGCGGTGTGCGATCACCACAGGACGCGATGCCCCGAGCGGTTTGTCCGGGCACCGAGAGGGTCATACAGCGCAACGCAATTTGCAGAATCAAAAACAGAGCTACGAGGCGAAAGTTACACGTACCTGAAGAGACCCGAGAAACCGGGGTTCGAGTTGTGTCCGACACGTGTTCGACTCGTGTCGGACACAGGGAAGATTCTAGGGTTAGGGCTTGGAGTCCCTCGCCGGAGGACGGCGCTCTGCGGCCAGGCGGAGGCGGAGGGGACCGGCGCTAGGGCGGCAAGGCGCGCGGCGGTGAGGCGGAGGCGATCGAGGCCGGCCGGAGGCGCGCGGCAGGCGGCGCGGCTGCTGCTGTTCCTCGCTGCTGCGGCTGGGAGAAGATGGGCGGCGGAGGCTGACGGAGGAGGAGGGCCGATCTGGGCGGCAGCGTCATCGCTGCGGCGGTGGAGGCTGTCGGAGGAGGAGGGCCGGGCTGGGCGGCTTGGTGTCGACGGCCAAGGGGGGGAAGGTCGAGGGTTATATAAGGGGGAAGAGGGTGGCATCGAGGGCCGGGGAAGGCGGAGGGGCTGGCCGAGGGGTAAGGGCGACGTGGGGGCGAGGTGGCCGGCCGGTGCGGCGGCCGGTGCGGCGTCGGACGCGGGCACGAGGGCTGGGTCGGGGTGAGGGAGAGAGGAGCGGGTACGGGTTTGCGGGTCGGGCGGCGGATCCGACCCGACCCGCTGGGCAGGGTCTGGCCGGGTTCGGGCTGGGCCCGGTGGGCCGGGTCTAGCGGGCTGGGCTGGGCTGGGTTAGGTTAGGAATAATAATAATAATAATAATAATAATAATAATAATAATAATAATAATAATAATAAATAATTAAATAATTAAATAAATAGTTTTAGGTGTTTTAAAAATAGGTCCGGGGCCCAATAAATTACAGAAAAATTGCCCTAAGTCAAGTTTTCATTTTACACCCAAAAATATTATTTTCATAATATTTTAATATTGTTTAGTATCATTTAAAAATCATTGAATAATTAAAACCCTGTTTTTAAATTACAGAAAATTCCCAGAAAATTACAGAAAATCTGTGAAAAATTCAGATTTTTAAAATTTAGAAAAATCAGGGGGTTTACAAGATTTGCAAGAAATCAAGCTTAGTACTCACATAGAACAATGGGGTTAAGACTCATGGAAGGTTGCTACAGATGGAAACTAGATCATGGTACATCTTGAATCAAAATAAGGGGATAGGATTTAACTTGATGGGTATCAAGGGAAGGAGAGATTACAACATAGTAATCGTACTAAACTAAATAGTATCATCTCTACTCTTATAATGAGGCTAAAAAATGGTTCAAAATTGAGCCGACTAAACCGTATGTAAATACTTAATTGAGCCGACTAACTATTATTTTTTAAAATTAATAAATAATTTTTTAACTAATTAATATTATTTATTTAAAACTAAATAATTCTAACTTAGGTGGTTAAGATGGATATACTTTTTTTTGTTGCTTGAGTTTGATTCCTAGGAACGATAATATTTATAATAATTTTATATTTAAATTTTTTTAACATTTTTTACATACATGAAATGCACGTGCACGTTACTAGTGGTGATAATGTTCTCTAATTAATTATATAATATGTTGGGTATACGAGTTTATATATACTAGAGACAATTTAAAAAATTTGGAACTCATGAATTCGTCTAGGATTTTTTATTTATATACTAGAGGCTTGATGGTGAAGTCATTGAAACATACGAGAATATATATATATATATATATATATATATATATATATATATATATATATATATATATATATATAGTGGAACATAATGAGATACAATAATCTATTATCAAAAAGTTACGTATAAAATAAAAAATAATAAAAATAGTATATATGGACTAATAAGTTCGCAAAAATATAAAATAATAAAATACATCACCAATAGCCACAGAGGTATGAGTGTATGTATTCATACCGCCAATACTAATGGTGATTTGGACGCATGACCGCCATTACTAGTGACAACTTTATAGAACTTTTTTTAAAATTCTTATATTGTCATGCCGCCAATAGCATTTGCGGTCTAGGGACAAAATAACATGTAGCATTGGCGGTGGGGATATTTTTTTTTGATAATGTAGGGCTTTGGATGTTTGTATTTATAGATGTTTCTCACCCGCCAACCCCCCACTCTCCCTTGACCAGCCTACATGACTATATTAATGTCAGTTTTGCATGTGTTTGGCAATATGAGTGCATGCAGTCACCGCTATCATTATTGCTATTGCTATCGCTATGTTCTGACTCAAATTTTGTATTTCTTCAAATTTATTATCTCATACTTAATATTACTAAAATTATAAATTTTGTATGTAAATTTCAGATTTACTATATTAACAAACATCTAGATTTTTAATATTACTACACATTTTGCAAAGTAGTGAGAGTTTTGATAGGCCATCCAAATCAAACATTTTGAGTCAGAATGATAATATAGGGGTGAGCGTCGGTATAACTGATCGGTATTCGATCATTTTTTCATAGTATTTTTTTAATCGATATTTAAAAAATTAATACCAATAATGTGTTGGAAATCGGACACGTCCTGCAAGCGTTCTGATACCGTGTCTGAGAGTCCCCGTAGCAGATACTTTAGGCCAACCCATCCGACATAACCAACCCCTGTCTAACGAACACCAAGCACAGATAAAGACATGTATATGGCGGTGACTTCGTCAACTGGACAAATCCTAACCTTTATAACTCAGGTAAAATTAAAAGATTAAAAAAAATTTAATGTTGAACCCTTTGTCCTAATAGATTAAACCCCCTCACCACACTCAAGAAAAAAGAAAGAGATTACAATTGAAATCACTCACAAACCCGTAGCAATCTTCCTGAGTGAAGGTGACGACTCGTAGATCAGATCTCTTTCTTTCTTCTGTCTTGGATGGCGAAGTCCTAATAGCAAAGCATATACTTTCTCTTAGATTTTCTGTGGACGAGCACCCCAAATCTTCAACTTGTGCGATGCTTTGTGCCTCCATCCTTCACCTATATTTATAGGATAAAAAATTATATTTAGGTCATAATAGAATATCCTAAATAAAAAAACTTTAAAATAAGAATTATATTCTACCTAAAACAGACCAACACCAATTATGGACGTCCAAATATAGTCAAATTAAATATTTGATACAAATTTGAAATCTAATTAAATCTTACATTTAATGTAGATTTCTAAATTATATCAAATTAAATCTTTGACCATATTTGGGCTACAAAATTTACTAAATCCAAACTGGACCCCAACAATCTCCCCCTCCAGTCCGGTAAAAAGGTGTCGTCCCCATGGCTTCTTAAATCTACTTCATATTTGTCGCCCCACGACAGAGTTCCTGCTCCCCTATGCCATCGATCTCCGATCCCCTGAGTTTTTTTGCATCTTCTTTTGTCTCCAGCTCCTAGACCGTCACGTCGATGCTAGATGCCATGCGTAGCACCTTCTGTACCACTGGGATCCTGTCGACATCAATGACATGGCTAGGACCAAATTCTCTAACTATTTGCCTCACCGTGAGTCTTGGCTGTATGTCCCTGACTTCCGTCTTCCACCTAAATATGTTAATATTTCGACGAGTTTCTTCACCCTTGGCTGACCCAATCAAACGGACGGTACAATTCTCTCGAGATTCGAACTCCTAAATCTGTCCACCTTCGTATTCAAACTTGATGCTCCCCCATACACATACGTCCTCGAGTAGAATATCACGCACTGTACATATCGTCGATGAGCCACAACTCCCCCTAAATTGTGTGAATGGTGAAGCTCCTGCCTCAGATTGAGTTTTCTATAAATCTTGATCTCCCCCCTGGCCTCGAACTGTTGAAACCAAAGTCGCTCCGTAAAGATTTGGCAAACCACTCGTTGCCAAAATCGGATTCATGAAGCAACCCCTACCTGGAGACTGACCAACTGTCATGGGACCGACATACTGACCCTCAATCTTTGGTTCATCACCATTCACCACTTTGTATCGATGAACCAAATCCTCCGTAGACATAGTTGCCAGAACCAAAATCAGTAGCTCTAATATCCGATGTTGATAATTGGACATGCCCTGCAAGCATTCCGACACCGTATCTTAGAGTGCCCGCAGCGAAAACTTATGGCATGTGTCATGATGGCGATTGTGTCATGGCCACGGGGGTGTCGTATCACGCCACTCCATATAAGGGGATCTTCACGCCATACCACGGCGACATGTTTGGACGTGTGATAATGGACAACAAGGGGACGATTGCAGTTGTAGGCATCAACAATGTGCATTTGACAACGGAGCTTGGTAAGAAGCTCGTTATACAAGATGTACGATATGTACCGAGTTTGTGCTACAACTTGGTTTCGATAGGAAGGCCAAAGGCAAAGATGAACAGGAGGATCTCATGGCTATGGAAGATCTCATAATCACATCAAACGAAGTAGATGAACACTCATATGATCACCCTCACAAGGGAGAATTGGACGATTTGGAAACCAAGGATGGAGGATCTACTCTGGTGCAAGGACTTGCATGGTCCGTTGGAGGATGACAATGCTAAGCCATCAGACAAAGCTGCTAAAGACTGAAAACAACTGGATCAAAAAGCTGTTGGATTCATCCGCCAATGGCTGGATGATACGGTGTTTCACCACGTGTCCTAGGAGAGTTCGGCAAAAGAATTATAGGAGAAGCTGCATTCGTTGTACGAAAGGATGACGGCTAGCAACAAGGTATTTTTGATTCGCCAACTAGTCAACTCGTCAACTCAAAGTACACGTAGGGTGCCCCAGTAGCACAATATCTGAACGAGGTTCAGAATATTATCAAATAGCTGTCTGCGATGAATATGGTGATTGATGATGAGCTTTAGGCCCTTTTGCTTTTGAGTTCTCTTCCGAAAATCTGTGAGACATTGGTGGTGTCGGTGAGCAACTCCGCGCTTGGTGGAGTTGTCACGATCGAGGCAGTAAAAAGCATCTTATTGAACGTGAAGATCCGGCATAAGCAAGTAGAATTGTCGCATAAGTCCTACGGAAGGGAAGACCAAAGTCAGTAGCGAGGACAAGGGGAAGTTCTTGGGATCTTGCGACTGTGGACCGCAAGGAGGGCTGCTATCACTATGGCGAAAGAGGTCATATCAATAGGAATTGCATGAAGCTCAAAGCTGAAAAAGCACAAATGATAGCACATATGGTATCCTCCGTAGACATAGTTGTCAAAACCAAAACCAGTAGCTCCGATACCAGATGTTGGGAATTAGACACGTCATGCAAGTATTTCGACACCGTGTCTGAGAGTGGTCGCAGCAAAAACTTTAAGCCAACCCACCTGAGATAATCAATCCCTGTCTAACGAACAACAAGCACATATAAATACAAGTATATGGTGGTGAATAGTCACCTGGACAAATGTCAACCTTTATAACTCAGATGAAATTACAAGATTAACAAAATTAATGTTGAACCATTTGCCCTAATAGATTCAACCCCCTCACCACACTAAAGAAGAAAAGAAAGAGATTACAATTGAAATCACTCACCAACCCGAAGCAATCTCCCTGAACGAAGGCGAAGACTCCTCTATCAGATCTCATTCTTCCTTTTGTCTTGGATGTCGAAGTCCTAAGAGTAAAGCACGAACTTTCTATTAGATTTCCTGTGGACGAGCACCCCGAATCTCCAACTTGTGCTATACTTTGTGCCTCCACCCTCCTCATATATTTATAGGATAAGAAATCATATTTTAGGTCATAATAGGATTTTCTAAATAGAAAAGCTGAAAATAAGAATCCCATTCTACCTAAAATAGTCCAACACAAATTATAGACGTCCAAATATAATCAAATTAAATATTTGATACAAATTAAAAATCTAATCAAATCTTACATTTAATGTATATTTTCAAATTATATCAAATTAAATCTTTGACCATATTTGGGCTCCAAATTCGCAAAATAAAGACTGGACCACAATATATTGTACCATTTAGAATCGGCTTTTTTGGTTTCGGTTAATCGGTATTCGATCGGTTTTTGTTCGGTAACGGTATTTTACCAATTTTTATTCAATCAATCAATACACTTATAATTATGGAACCTCTTAACCTAGATTTTTTTTAAAAAAACTTTTTAAGAAGCATTAAATTTCAAAGCCAAACAATATATATATATATATCCTAATCTACCCATCCCCCACCCGTGCCTCCCTCCCCCACGACCCAGGATTCGAACCCGTCCGTCTCCCCCAATGTACCATGGTGTTACCACTACACCACTCCTATCCTAATACGGACGAGTTTGAATCTTGGGGGGGGGGGGGGGCATTGTTTTTGCCTTGCTCTAGCACGGGTGTGGGGGGGGGGGGGGGGGTGTGTAGATTAGTATATATATACACACACACACAGAGGACAATCCTAGGCTCCTATTAACAAATTATGATATATATATATATATATATATATATATATATATATATTACAAATTTTTATTTACTCCATTTAAGACATGTTTGGCCCGTGAGCTCCTTGCGTCCTCATATAATTGAGAATTACTTCTAATATTTGACTAAGACAACAAATGTATTACTATTTTCTCTAAAATTCACCGTCCTTTCCTTTTGGATTTAGGTTCTCATAAGTATACTTTAGAGCCTATCACAAGGCTATCATATATAACTCTATGCATAGAGTTTAATAGTCTGTAAGCCATCATTTATCTATCTTTTGCACTAAAGGGTTGCATAAGATTGACATTGGACCAATCTGGATCAATGACGACCATAGAGCCATCTACCAAATTCTTCAGAGACAGAAACCAGTTTCTTTCTGATACACACTATTCATTAGATTTGTCATGTCTCAACTTTGCATAGATGGCAGTCACGATATCTAATGAAAATTTCATAGTATAGTAAATATTGATCAATAATGATGATGTTCACATTTTGTTTATTGCTTTTATATGAAAATGGATACGGTAGATGTTACTTGTATCTCTATCTACGAAGCAATTAATTAAATTTATTAGAACAATACATAACAAGTCACAGACATCTAAAATGAGCTTAAAACATCCAACACAATCACTAAGTTCAATCCTAACATAAGTTCAAGTACACCAAAATCCACATCTAAGTTCTAAGAAAACACAAAAACATAAGATAAAAGATTAAAATACAATTTTTAGTATTCTTAACAAAATTTCAAGTCCACCAAAATCCATTCTAAATTCTAAGAAAATTGATTCTCAACTAAAACAAAAATAAAATCCATTCTAAATTCAAGTCAGCTGTTGGGAAGTTCGTGCGGAGTTCTTTTGCTCCAAGAGTTGCTAATACAGTTGCACATTTGTTAGCAACGCATTCCCTCTTTCATTCTGAGTTCCCGATCACATGTGTGTATCGGGAATCCCCTGTTTGTATAATGGAGGCTATCCAAAAGGCAATCCCTTCAACTCTTTTCCAGTAATGTTAGATTGTTTCTTCATTTGGTAAAAAAAACTAAAGCAAGGATAAAAATAAAAATGAGTAACATAAAATTAATCACAAAAACATTCTGAAGAAAAATATATATATATATATATATATATAATTGGTTCGGTTCGATATTTTCGGTACGGTATTACACTCAAACTGCTACAACTACCATTATACCATCGGTTCGGTTCGGTATTTGTCGGTTCGGCAATTCGGTATTGGTTCATAATTTTGGTTTAATTTTTTGAAATATTTTTAATTGGTATCAATCGACTTTTTGGTAACAGTCGGTATTTACTCACCCCTACGCTAATGTATGTTTTGAAAAGGAAGCAAAAGTCCTTTGTGGAAGAGTAGTAGATTGAACTCAATATTCCGTTTATCATCCAAAGATGGTGATAATATTGGACAAGTCCTTACTTGCATTACATTTATTTACGGCCATAGAGGAGTCGTATGAAGCTGAGGTCTCATGTACGGTTTTGAAATAGCGATTCCGACAGACATGTTATTATATAATCAATTTCATACCGTCCCTCTTATTAAGAAAATTCAAAAAAAAAAAAAAAAAAATCTTCAACGAGTACAAACCGTTTGCGTAACTTCTTGCTTTTATTATTCATTCCTAGAACCAATACCAAAATACAACTTAAACGAAGCAACACTATCCTGCAATGTTACCAACGACAACAACAACCACAATAATTAATATTGTAGAATAACAATTAATTATTTATTTATTTATTTGTATCCACTAATGTAGAGCTCTTCTCTCATTAATTCATTTGCATGGCGGAAGCGGTGTTCCGCACAAGCATTTGTTATGCTCGAAGAAAGACGCTCCAAACGGTCCAAAGTTTCCTCCAGTTGGTATCTTTCCGCACAGCTCGTTATAGCTCACATCAATTCCTCTGAGATCCACCTCTGTGATTTGGTTGGATATACTCCCATAAATCTGGTTGTGGCTGATATCCAAATTCAACGGGTTCACTGTCGGGTATTCCACATGACTCAGATCGAATGAAAGCTTGTTCCCCGCCAACGTGATCTGGGAAAGAGGCTTAGACTTGCCGAAGAGAAACGAAGCATCACCGGTGAGCTGGTTGTTGTGCAGGTCTATGCTATAGAATCCAACGTCGCCAAAGGAGCGGGGGATCCCGCCGGTCAGCTTGTTGTTTCCTAGGTACAGAGAGGGGAAGTTGTTCTTGATTTTGCTGAATAGGGAAGGTGGTATGCTCCCGGAGAGCTGGTTTCCGGACAGATTGATGGAGTTAAGGTTGGGGAGGCTGCCGAGGGAAGCAGGGATGGTGCCTTCGAATTTGCTGTTCCCTAGGGTTAGTTGGTCGAGCGCCGTCAGTGAGGAGAGGAAGGATGGGACCGGGCCGGAGAGGTTGGTGCTGTAGATGATCAAGGTCTTGAGATTCTTGAGCTTCGAGAGCTGGGGAGGAATGGTGCCGACCAGGCTGTAGAGGGAGCTTAGGGATATTGTTTCGAGGGCTGAGAGGTCCCCGATCGAAGCGGGGATCGAGCCGTTGAGGCCGACCGTGGGGTTATCCACTTGGTTTCCGAAGAAGGAGAGGGACGTGACGCGGCCGGTGGTTCTGTTGCACCCGACGTTTTCCCAGGAGCAGCAGTCTGTGGTGGTGGTCCATGTTGGGAACGGAGTTGAAGGGAAGGAGCTCTTGAAGGCGAGAAGGGCCTTCTGGTCAAGCTTGTTGCATGCGGCGGAAGAGTAGATTGCGAGGAGGAGGAGGATGGCCGTGGCTAGAGTGAAGGAACCAGCCATTTTGATGGAAGTGAGGAGTGAGTGAGCACAATGGTTTTCTTTCCATTAAAATTTATAGGCCGGGGAAAGTGTTACGCGTTGAGTATAGGCTGTATAGTCAATGTTTGATAGCTAGCTCCTTGTAGTCAGATTTTTATTTGGTGCATCTTTGACTGGCGGGCGGAAAGGATTTGCTCATCGTCAATGTGACAACAAATGTTGGTGGACATTGGTTGAAAAATTCCAGCCTAACCAAGTTTGGACTGTTTATTGATTGAAAGATAAGGTGGCAGGCAGGACGAAGAGTTTTGAATTGTGTATTCGCAATTTGCTGCTTGTCGGTGTCCTGCTGGCTTCATTTTGGCCATACGACTTTTCGTAGTTTCACCAGATTACGGAAGAACGAGACCAATTCTGCCAGATTTTGCGCTAGACTTGCTTCCGATAGCCACCTCTCCTCAAATGGGATTGCGTATATATAAGGACGTTTGCTTTGTTGAAAGCTTTTGTTTCGCGTGAAAAGAACTTGAGGTCTTGCTGTTTCTTAACTAGATAGATCACTTGAATCAAAAGATCTGTCTTCTCCTGTACTTTTAGGCCTATTTTGGTTAAACAAAAGAAAAATAAATCAATTTTTTGTTTCTTTTTATGAACATGCATGAATAAACAAAAGCTCACGATTTTGACACAATACCATGAAAATAGTACCATCACCTATAAAAATAGCAACAATACAACATCTTTCCTCACAATGTCTTTCAAATCGATACATGACAAATCCTACAGGTGACAGACTTGTCAATGTGGCGCATTAAAACTTGCTGCTGGAGGATGGTATGATTTAGAAGGAAGGCGGAGATAATCAATACTGTCGAAACAAATGTTATAATTTCTCCGAATCCACTAACGACTCTCAAATCCACGAATAGTCTGGAGCTCACCAGAAAATAAATAGGATTAAATCTCAATAAAAAATAATAATATTATTTGGGTTAATTAAACTAGTACATCATATGTCTTTATATAGATTTACAAAACTAGACATCTCAAAGAAAAGTAATAATTGTTAGTCTCAGAGCTTAATCAAAGATGAACGAACAAGGCAGACAGAGCTTCTGATAAACTTTGTAGTCTACCCTCTGTTGATCCAAAAGTTGTAGTCGAGATTCAGAAGTTTCAGCAAACAAGTTTGCCTTCCGAGATTTTGATTCCAACTAACCAATATATATATATATATATATATATATATATATATATATATATATATATATATATTACTGATTACAACTTGCTCCGAAGAAAATAAAAGAATCAGAAATCAGTCTATGTTCTTCCTTGTAATCGCAGTTGCAGACAAACAGAACAAGTTACAAATAGAGAAGTATAAGAGGAAGAAAAAAGGATTATGGCTTGCTGGGGTGATGAAGATCACCGTTGATCAAAGCAAGATTCGTCCCACACGATCTGCTCTCAGGAACCAGCAAGTTCTTGAAGAAATTCTGGAACGCTCGCGTCACCTCCCTCCTGAACTCACACGATCTCCTGGACTCCTCTGGCGGTGCAACAACCTCTCTTCAACTCTCTCTATCTCTCTTGAAATCCTACTGGATGAGGGCTGAGAAGAGAGTATTTATAGAGGAGCCTGACCACATAATCGGTTACAAAGAGATAGGAACGAAATTAATTTAAATCCCACAAAATCAAAATTAAAGATGCCACTACCGGAAAAAGTCAAATTAGCGACGTCTAAAAACGTCACTAAATAACCAAAAATCGTCGCTAATTAGGTTTAGCGACGTAATTAGCGACGTTTCAAAGCAGTCGGAAAATACCAAGTCGCTAAAACAAAAAACGTCGCTAAACGTCGCTATGCCGACGTTTTTTAGCGACTTTAATGTGTCGCTAAATTTAGCGACGTTTTGCGACGCCAAGTCACTAAAAAGCGACGTTTAGAAAAGTCGCTAAACGTCGCTGATTAGCGACATCTATCGCGACGTTACACCGACGTCTTTAATGACCTGGCTATACTGCCATGTCAGCAATTGGCGACGTTTAGCGACGTAATTAGCGACGTCATTAGCGACGTCCTTAGCGACGTTTTACAGCGTCGCTAAGTAGCGACGTAATTAGCGACGTAATTTAACGTCGCTAAACGTCGCTAAACGTCGCTAATAACGTCGCTAATTTTTAAAAAAAAATAAAAAAAATAATGTGCAGAAGCAAACATTGGTGATTCCCTGCAGTTTTACATCATCTTCATCATACACACCAATATGATTCAATCTAGTTAACTATATAATCCAATTAAATTAAAGACCACAAGAAGTATCAATCCAATTAAATGTGGATAACTATATAATCCAATTAAATTAACTAAAAAATTAAAGACCACAAGAAGCATCATACATCATGTCTATTGTTGAAGTATCAATAATTCATAAATAATAATAAAAATAACTATACTACTACGGATCTGCAGGAGGCTGACCAGCGGCGCACTTGAAGGATAACAACTCCTCATACTCGTCCCGTGGAATCGACACCGATGTCGATGGAGAAGGCAGTGACGTCGGTGGAGGCCGTGCCCGCTCCAAGTATGCGAGTCGCTGGTTGTAAGAATCCAGGGTAGATAACAGCCTCGTACTGCTATCATCCATTGAATCCTGTATCCTCGTCAGGTTCTCGCCCATCGATAGCTGTGACGCATGCATCCTCGTCAGCTTCTCGCCCATCGATAGGTGTGACGCCTGCAGCTCCATGATGTTGCGATCATTGGAGGCTCTAATATCATTTGTCAATTCTCGTTGCTCCGTTATGCTGCGGTCGAGCATATCCAATCGTGCGATGAGCATCGGATCGTCCGCCTGCGGCTGGGACCGGGACTGGTCCTCCATACTTCGCAGCAAGTCGTCACGAAGAGACGCAATCTGACGGTCAACGGCCTCCTGGACGGCCTCCTGGACTCTGGCCGACGACTGCGAGGGCTGCGACTGCGAGGGGTGTGTGGAATGCACAGCTGTCGGGGAGGCCCTAGATGACTGCGTCGCAACCAGGGCGCCATAGGAGCCCGTACCGTAGTACGTACCCCTCTGGAGACCACCAGCTGCGGTCACCCACAGGTCGTCCGCCGACGGAGATGGACCGGGCTGCGACGAAGCACCAGCCTCTCCAGGTGTAGGTGCACTAGCAGTCGCCCGCTCACGAAGCCTAAGATACTCGGCCTAGAAAAGGTTTGGAAACTCAATAATTGCCTAAGTTATATTAAAATAAACACAAAGTAAAGTAATACTTATATAGGTCTGTGAGGCCCTCTCATCAATGAGATTTTCGTCCTTGCGATGGGTGGCCAAGAAGACGGTCACCATGTTTGCATCCTCACCCCTCTGTACCTGTTAAAAATATATTTTTTATTACTAAACTTAAATATTTTTTCCAAGTACCATTTTATGGTACTTATATTAAAATAATATATTTTAAAAGAAAAAACATACCAAACGACGGAAATGTTCCGTCATCGGAATCGAGCCACCACACCACTTGGCAGCATTCTGCCTAGCCGCCTTTGCCTTCTTAGACCTTTCCTTGTAGCTCGGATCGTCGAATCTAGCCCTCATCGCAGTCCACTGCTCAGGCGTGATCCAACCTTGGATCGGTTTTCCAGCACGATCACGAGCCTTCTGGTCATCCAGAGCATCTCGGATAAGCTTGGCGGCAACGGTAGGAAAGAGCCGCTCGATCAACTCGGCCCGGTGCGGAGGATAAAAATACGTTTGCTACAATAAATAATTTATTAAGTTAGCATCACGAATATGCATAAATTAGAAGATTTATTTAATATGCTTTTACTTGGAAGTGCGCAAACCAGAACGCCTTCCTCTCCTCCGGAGCCTCAGAGTAGTTGATCCAAGGGCCACCGTAGTTGTTCCTCAAAAATTGGCCCAGGCGTCTCTGAACCGACGATGGACGATATCTATACAGAAATAATAATTTAGATTACTGAAAAAGTCAATATACGATGAATAAAGAGAAACACAAATATATACTAAACCATCTAATTGACTTACTTTGTACCGTCGGCCCAAATCTCTGTCCTCGTCTCCTCCGGTGGTGCGCATGGAGGATCTTGCTGATGCTGGGACAACGTCGGTACGACCTCCTCTACATGCTCATCTGTCTCCATGGTTCCGTCAGCAGGAGGAACGCTGGACGAGGGAGTACTATCACGCCTGGAACTACTCGTCCCAGGAGTGATGCCACGCAACGTCGTCGCAGTCGGAGATGTGACTGATCGATATACTGGAGTACTGGGCGACGATGATCCAGAACCAACAGTAGGCAGTACCGGAGTGGCACTCTGTCTACCTCGGGACCTGCCGAATCCTCCGCGTCGTCCTGTCATATCTGATAACAACATATGATGAATATAGAGAAATACAAATATATACTACATTCTACAGTCGAAATGTGATACATATCTCAAAGCACTATACAGTCAAAATATAATACATATATTCGTTAATGTCAACATCTACTTCTACAGGCAATATTTACAGTCCAAATACAGTTATATTCTACATGGAATATTTTATATTTTCAATCATCTTCAGAAAATTTATCTTGTTCGCCTTCCTCGTCCTGCTCTTCCTCTTCCTCGTCTTCACTTTCATCTACTTCGTCGTCCTCTTCGGATAATTCTATATCTTCTACATTATTACTCGTGTAATGAGTAACTTCCGTTGAGTCCATATCTACAATATTTGTTACAAGAGATAGATCGTCCTCCTGATAAGCTATTTCGTCAATGTCAAAGGTATTTCTAGCTTTAGTCTTGCATACTGCCCACCAATCCGACCTCGCTGTCCCCCGTCTAGGATAAGTTGTGAAGTACACGAGCTGAGCCTGACTTGATAGGACAAATGGTTCGTAGCCTTGATATCTACGCTTGTAGTTTATATCCACAAGGCCATGCTTGTCAATTTTCCAACCTTGATCTTGAATCGGATCGAACCATTCACACCTGAATAGCACGATATTAGCAGGTTCTGGGCCATAATTATATGTCAACTCCACAATCTCTCGTAAGATGCCAAAAAAATCATTGCCCGGATTGACGTCTTTGTAGTTTGTAGATTTGATACACAAACCACTATTTTTCGTGGAATCAAGATCCAGAAAGCTGTCTCTGATAGGAGCATTTATTGACTTGAACCTGAACCCATTCACACAGAAACTTGGCCATATTTTTACGGCAGTAATTGGTCCCTTGGCTAGAGTCCTAATAGATTCAGTCTCGGGTGATATTAGACGATCGACCTAAATATCAAAGTAGCGATAGTAAGTTATTTGTTTTGCAAGTGCAGAAATAAAAAGTAATTACCAAGCATCTTACATATGCGCTCAACCAAGAAGAAAAATGGCATCTCATATCTTGTTCTACTTCTTCGTCTGTTATGTATGGTCTAACCGACCTCAACTTATCATTATATATGCTGAAAAACAATGAAGCAACTGCTGATTAGTAGCATAATAGTATCTTATACTATTACATTGAGATGATGTAAACGTGGACGTATTAATTACTTACCCCTCTAGCTTCTCCACTTCATCCTCGTCGCAATTGAGTAATATATACAATTGAGCAGCCCTTAGCTCATCGTCATTCAAATATCTCTTCTTCATTTTTCTCGAGGGCTTTCCGGATGCATTGAATACTTTGAGTATTGCATCATTAGATTCCTGATATGCGTCATCATTTCTGGGAGCTTTCGTCCTATTAGTAGCAATATGCGGTTTGAAATACGTCGAGCAAAAGTTTATAATCTCCTCGAGAACATAAGCTTCACAAATAGAGCCTTCAACCCGTGCCTTATTTTTCACCTTTCTCTTTAGGTGATTCAGATGGCGCTCGAAGGGGTACATCCACCGATAACCGACAGGACCACCAACACGTGCCTCATAGGAAAGATGAATTGGCAAATGCTCCATAGAGTCGAAGAATCCAGGAGGAAACACCTTCTCGAGCTTACATAGTGTTACCGCAATGTCCCTCTCTTGCTTTTCTAGACGATCGACGAGCAACTTAGTACAACAAAGATCTCTGAAGAATATGCTCAGCTCTGTCAATGGGCCCCAAACGACCTGCGGTAAGAATTCCCGAAATGCAATCGGAATTAACCTCTCCATGAATACGTGACAATCGTGGCTCTTCATACCTACTAGTTTGTTCTCCTTGAGGTCGACGCATCTTTTCAAGTTCGACACGTACCCGTCTGGAAACTTGAGACCCTGAATCCACCTACAAAGTCTACCTTTATCCTCTTTATCCAGTGAGAAAACTGACTTAGGTTGCTTTAACTTTCCATTCCCCTCCTCTATCAAATGCAATGCAGGACGTCTACATATGTCTTCTAAGTCCAACCTGGCCTTCGGATTATCTTTCGTCTTCTCCTTTACATCCATTACAGTATTAATTATGTTATCAAACACCTACAAAGTCTACACATCGATGTTCCTCTTCGGATTGTTCGGACCCGGGATAATAACGGTTAGGAACATATACGGAGTCTTCATGCACATCCAAGGCGGTAGATTGTACGGAGTGACGATCACAGGCCAACACGAATACTGGGAGCCCAAAAGTTCGAATGGGGTAAAACCGTCAGAGCAGAGCCCCAATCTGACATTACGTGCTTCCTCGGCAAAATGTGGATACTCTCGATCAAAGTGCTTCCATGCTTCTCCATCGGATGGATGATCCAATACTCCTTCGATCTATTTTCGCCTGTGCCAACTCATATTTTCTGCAGTCTCCTTAACCATAAACAACCGCTGCAACCGCGGCATCAAAGGCAAGTAGTGCATCGAATCGGTAGGCTTCCTTGCACCGACAGACTTTCCTCTAACAGTGGCCTTGTAGCGATCAGCACCACAGAATCTGCACGCATCTTCATCCTTGTCGTCTTTGTAGTACAATATGCACCCGTTGCGACATGCATCGATTTTCTCGTATCCCATCCAAAGCAATCTCACCATCCTCTTAGATCGATAGAAGTCTTTAGGCAACTTTGCACCCTCGGGCAAGATCTCTATAATCAAATCGAGCAGTCGATTATAGCATTCTTGCGACATGTTAAAATCGGACTTGATGCTCAATAATCTTGTAACCACCTCCAACGGTGAATGATCCTCACAACCAGGATATAGTGGAGTCCTTGCATTCTCAAGCAACTCCATAAACTTTGCAGCATCGGCATTCGGTGCCTCCTCAGCTGCATCATAATTGTCCGGATTGAAACTCGGTCCCGCCGTATCATAATTGTCAGGATTGAAACTAGGCCCCGCCGCATCATAAACCATGTTCACCAACCCGTCGTCGTAAGCATCGTGGTCTTGGACATCCATATACGGCTCCACATAGGGCTCCGACTCCGATGCTAGAGATACAAGTTCTCCGTGCGCGGTCCACTGATAGTAATTCGGCGTAAAGCCCTTCGAGTATAAATGATACATAACTTCCACTTCTGGATGATATTTCCTGTTGCGATATCTCACACACGGACACTTAATTTTGGTACCGTCCATGTACTGAGGGAACGCCTTGGCGAACTGCAGAAACTGCTGTACACCCTCAATGAATTCATCCCGCACACCGCACATGTCATCAGGATGACGGTTGTACATCCACGAACGATGACACAGATAGTAATTCATATCTATTTCTAGATACTTCTGCAAAAATAACAGTATGTATCATATAAATCATTACATACAGTGGTTTATCACCTAGCTTCATAACTTAACCGTACTATAAAAATCATATCTGATATAATACATACTTTCATTTATCAAAGTCTAAAATAAGCAATATTCATGCTAACCCATCTTAAACCAACTAACCAATACCTGGACACTAAGCTAACTAAAACTAGTATACATAGCTCACTAAATGCAACTGAAAACGGATACTGATACAGTGGGACTTGTTGATACTTACTGATACATGGTTGCTGAAATGACACAGTGCTGATGGTTTTCCTCTTCGGTTGCCTGCTCACTGTTGCAGACCTCCTTCTCACTGCCCACTACAAGGCTCGAGCATGCCATCCCGCTTATTCTAGATACCATCTTAGTACACTCCTATCTAACATCTCTAAACATCACTAACCTACATATCTATATATACCCTATTAACACTTGACTTTATACCTTGCCTGCATCAACTCCTACAATTGCCTGTACTGATACCTCACACAGTCCCTGATACGTATCAGTGTATAAGTACTGATGACTGATACCAAACTGAAACTGAGATGCACTAAGGCATGCCTCTGCACTGCCTAGGGACTGCCCCCAAGCCTAACTGACAGGCACCATTTGGGTGCACTGCTGCAGTGCCCCATGCCAGAGCCCCAAGTCTGTGTCCATGTGATATTAGTGTCTGTGTCTATGTGATATTAGTGTCTGTCTGTGTCCATGTGATATTAGTGTCTGTGTCCATGTCAAAAAACTTAATCCTAACCCTAGGTCCTTATCAGTGTCTGTGTCAGTGTGTGTGTGTGTCGTATCATGTCTGTGTCACCATCTGTGTGTGTGTGTCGTGTCTGTGTCAGTATCATATGTGTTCTGAGAGAGAGAGAGAGAGAGAGAGAGAGAGAGAGAGTTAGGCTTTACCTAGAGCTCGAGGAAGAGGAGGGGGATGCCGGAGTAGCCGCGGGGGAGGTCGACGGAGCAGGCGCTCGACGGAGCGGGGGGGGGGGGCGGGGGAAATTTTGTTTCGTTTCGAAATTTCAACACATGGGGAAAAACGAAACCGAGCCCTAATTAACCAAATTTTAGCGACGTTTAGCGACGTCAAATAAGGACGTCGCTAAATTAAATTATAGCGACGTTACGGTCGTCGCTAAACACGTTGCTAAATATTTCTAATATAAACGTCGTTATTTGCGTCGCTAAACGTCGCTAACTTAGATATATTAGCGACGTTTAGTGACCAAAATTGAACTTATAGCGACTAATCTTATAAAAACTGAACATAAGTCGCTAAACGTCGTTAAATATCGCCAATTAGCGACGTCTACCGACGTTTTACATGGAATCGCTAAATTAGCGACGTTTTTACCTGGAGTCGCTAAAAAATGTCGCTAATCCCGCTTATTCTAGTAGTGTGCAATCTTTTCATAACCGAATCCGAACTTGCTTCTGCCTTCAGCGCAGGAACATGACAGCGCATTGGCCCAGCGTGCAACAGCACAGCAGCGCAGCGACGCTTAGCCGCGCATGCGCCCGTACAACGCCTGCTCAGCACCCTGCTCAAGCACCCGCGCATGCAAACGCGCTAGCAACAACGCATGCAAATCGCGCATAAAACGAGTGCACGAGCGCAACTAATATGCCGATGCTAAGTGCAAAGTGCACTAACAAAGTACCACTTTTGCGCCCTTGAGCCCGAGTCCGAGTCGCTAAGCCCTTTTAGGGCTTAGCTCTTATGAAAAAAATTCCAAGAGCATGACAAAAAGCTTAAAAGCTTCATTGAGGAGTTAATCTTTTTTCCTCCTAATAAAATATCCCCAAATAGCCACTACCAAAATATAATGAATTAGCGACATTTTAAGCGACGTTCTTTAATGAAGTCACTATCTTTTATGAATTTAGCGATGCCTGAAAATAATGTCGCAGGACGTCGCTGTTAGTGACTGTCCATGACGTTTGGCGACTATAAATAATATTAAGGAAGCAGATGTTGCCCGATGTCGTAAAATATCGCTTTTATTTTTATTATAGCGATGTTTAGTGACGTGGTATTCCTTACGTTGCTAAATATTATAAACTCTGCGATATTTAGCGACGTGTTCTTCAGACTTTGCTTAAAGTTTTCATAAAGGTTTACAGTTCGATTTAATTTCCCCCCATTTCTAAAATTTCTAAATTTATTTCCCCAACCCCGCCCGATCCCTCCGGCGACCCCGACCTCTACCCCCCTCCGGCTGACGGTGCTCCCCCAGCGAATCCCTCCAGCTCCGACAGTAAACCCTAAACCCCCTCTTTCCCCTCTCTCTCTCTTTCTCTCTATCTCTCTACGACACCTGTGACCCCCTCCGGTACCGACCATCCGACCCAGGCAATTGGGTTAGGGTTAGGGTTCCGACCGTGCTCCCCCCTCGATCCATCCGACCCCGACCTTGACCCCCCTCGGTCAGGTAACCCTATCTCACTTTTACCGATACGGCACTGACACACTGACACGACGCACACATACGCTGACACAGAAACGAACACTGACACGAATACGTTGTGTAATATGTGTATATATGTGACACGACACATACTGACACAACTAATTATTTGGAGCATAATTTTTTGGAAATTTGAGTTTTGGGGCTTTTACTGTCTTTTGATCAATAAACTAAATCACCAATTAGTAAGTAAATAACATGGTTTATAAATAAAAATAATTAAGTTAAAACTATTTTATTTTATTTTTTGTAATTAAACTAGAAGATAATAACTATTTTTACTTGACATAAAATAAATAATAGTAAATACATTTCAAATCTTATCAAGTAAAAATAATCTAAGATTCAAGCTAATCCTAAAATAAATAAATAACTTGGAAGGATAATAATTTTCATATATACTAAGTGATAAATTATTTTTAGAAAAAATAGAAGTTACTAAGTATAGTGTTGTAGGTGGAACTCGAAAACGGACACACACACACACACACATACACACACACACACACATATACTAACCCTATATATCAGTGAGTGTGTTGTGTGTGGAATTAGATTAGGGGTTATTATTAAGTATAGTATTTTTGGGTGTGACTTGAGGGTGCATATATGTGCATTGGTGTAAGTGTTCTTCTTAGTATGCAAAGTTATGTGTTGAAAGAGTTATGTGCTAGTGTTGAGTATCAAGTGTTGGTTCCTAAGAATAGATGTTAGCAATGGGTGATAGATGTATCTTAGTATAGATATCATGGGTGTGGTTGAGGGTTGTAGGTAATATGATATGGTAGGTTGATAACATAGGATACTTGGGTACTTGGTGTTTAGGTATCTTGATAGCTAGTAGCATATGTGGAAATTAATTAAATAGTGATATCTTAGTATCTATAGTCAAGTATTTATTATTATGAGCCACCCATTTAATGGAGTTTCAAATCGGAGTTGTCCACATGTCTTCTAAGTTTGAAATCATATCTTTATGCTATTACTTTTTTAAGCCTTTGAACAATAAATACTTGAATAATGTGTATTTATCTTTACAGAAGTATATTAATGGATATGAATTACTACCTACGTCATCGTTCGTGGATGTACAACCGTCATCCTGGTGGCATGTACGGTGTGCAGGATGAATTCATAGAGGGTGTACAACAGTTCCTACAGTTCGCTAAAGCGTTCCCTCAGTACATGGACGACACCAAAATTAAGTGTGCGTGTGTGAGATGTCGCAACTTAAAATATCACCCAGAAGTGGACGTGACATATCATTTGTACTCGAGAGATTTCACGCCAAATTACTATCAGTAAACCTCACATGGAGAACTTGTGTCTTTAGTATCGGAGTCGGAGATTTATATGGAGCCGTATATGGATGTCTACGACCAAGCTGATTTCGACGACTGATGCGTGAACATGGTTTTTGGTACTGCCGGGCCTAGTTTCGATCAGAACAATGATGATGCAGTTGAGAAGGCACCGAATGCCGATGCTGTAAAGTTCATGGAGTTACTCGAGAATGCTAGGACTCCATTATATCCTGGTTGTGAGGATCATTCACTGTTGGAGGTGGTTACAAGATTATTGAGCATCAAGTCTAATTTTAACATGTTGCAAGAATGCTACATTAACCAACTGATAAAGTTGATTATAGAGATCTTGCCGGAGGGTGGTAAGTTGCCTAAAGACTTCTACCGGTCTAAGAGGAAGGTGAGATCGCTCTGGATGTGATACGAGAAAAATGATGCATGTCGCAACGGGATCATGCTGTACTACAAAGACGACAAGGATGAAGATGTGTGCATATTTTATGGTGCTGATCACTACAAGACAACTGGTACAAGAAGGTCTATCAGTGCAAGAAAGCCGACAGATTTGATGCACTACTTGAATTTAACGCTGCGGTTGCAGAGGTTGTTTATGGTGAAGGAGACTGCTGAAAATATGAGTTGGCACAGACAAAAACAGATTGAAGGAGTGTTGGATTACCCATCCGATGGAGAAGAATGGAAGCACTTCGATCGAGAGTATCCCGATTTTGCTTCGAATTTGCGTAATAGAAGATTGGGGTTCTCCTCCGACGGTTTTACCCCATTCAGACTTTCGAGCTTCCAGTATTCGTGTTGGCCTGTGATTGTCATCCCGTACAACCTACCGCCTTGGATGTGCATGAATACTCCGTTTATGTTCTTAACCGTCATTATTCTGGGTCCAGATAATTCGAAGAGGAATATCGATGTGTACTTACAACCGTTGATAGATGAGTTGAATCATCTATGGAAAGTAGGCGCCAATACGTACGATGTTTCAAAAAAGTAGAATTTTCAAATGAGGGTAGCACATATGTGGACCATCAACGACTTTCTGGCTTATGACATGTTATCAGGATGGATCACTCATGGCGTCTCTCATGTTCGTATTGCATGGACCACACTAAAGCTTTCCGTTTGAAACACGGTGGTAAACTGTGCTTCTTCAATTATCGTCGATAATTCCTGCCGAAGGATCATCCGTACCGGAGGAACAAGAATGCTTTTCGTGCTGGCATTATAGAGAAGGTCAATCCACCGTCAAGGTGGCCCGGATACACGATATGAAAAGAGGTAAAAGATTTACCAAGTGCTATCGAAGAGCCTGCTAAGGGGTACAAGTATGACAGATTTGGTCGCACTCATAACTGGACGAAGTGGAGTATATTCTGGAATATGCCATATTGGAGCACCAATATGATCAGACATAACCTTGATGTCATGCATATCAAGAAGAATGTGTTTGACAACATAATTAATACTGTAATGGACTTAAAGGAGAAGACAAAAGATAATCTGAAGGCCAGGTTGGACTTGGAAGAAATATGTAGACGTCCTGCGTCGCATTTGATAGATAAGGGAAATAAAAAGTTAAAACCGCCTAAGGCAATTTTCTCACTGGATTCAGGACCTAAAATTTCCATACGGGTACGTGTTAAACTTTAGAAGATGCATCGACCTCAAGAAGAATAAACTGACGGGCATTAAGAGCCATGATTGTCACATATTCAAGTAGGGGTTAATTCCGATTGTATTTTAGGAATTCTTATCGCAAGTCGTTTGGGATCCATTGATAGAGCTCAATATATTCTTTAGAGATCTTTGTTCTACTAAGTTTCTTGTCGATCGTCTAAAAAAGCAAGAGAAGGATATTGTGGTAACAAATATTGTAGATGTAGACTCAACGAAAATACCTTTGACGTTGACGAAATAGCTTATCAGGAGGATGGGCTACCTCTTGTAACAAATATTGTAGAGGTGGACTCAACGAAAGTTTCTCATTACACGGCTAATCGTGTTGAAGATATAGAATTATCCGAAGAGGAAGACGAAGTAGATGAAAGTGAAGAAGAGGAGGACGAGGTCGAAAAAGAGGAGGACGAGCAAAATGAAGAAGATAAATTTTCAGAATATAATTGAAAATAAAATTAAATAAATTTAGTCTTGTGACATGTACTATATTTTTTTGGATTAGACTTCTTGGATATTATTGCCAAAAACTCTAGTCTTTTTGGTTATCTAGACTTTTTGTGTGCAATTCAATGGAGGGTTGCTTCGGGTCTATTTATACATTTTTCTGGATTAGAAATTTTTGTGTACATTGGACACCATGCTTCGAACGGCGGCACTCCTTTGGTACAGGGTACTAGGGCCGGACCACTTGCATTTCCTCATGAAATTATCATGGGACGAGCAGTACTCCACTCTTTTGACCACTTGTACCTCCTCTTGATAGTACTCTTGGGACAAGCAGTTCTAGGCTGGAGCCTACTACTACTCCGTCTACCGTTCCCACTGCTGAAGATACCATGGAGACCGAGAAGGAGATGGGCGAGGCCCAGTCCTTGCAGTATCAGGGAGATCCTCCATGCGCGCCTCCGGACGAACATCAGATGGAAATGTTGGCCGACGACATAAAGCAAGTTAATTAGTTAACATTTCTTTACGCATATATATATATATATATATCGTCTCGATAGTACAAAGACGTCGGGAGCTCTTTCTGAGATACAATTATGGTTGCCCTTGGATCAACTACTCCGATGCTCCAGACGAAAGGAAGGCGTTCTGGTTTATGTACTTCATGGTAAAAATATATTTGATTTTAATATCGATCATCTAATTTATTTATATTACATAACTTACTATATTACTTCTTGTAGGACACATATTTCTAACCACCATACCAGACCGAGGTGATCGAGGAAATATTTCCTTCCGTCGCTGCCAAGCTAGTCCGGGATGCGATCAATGATCAGAAGGACCGTGGTCGTTTGAGAAAACCAATCCAAGGTTGAATCATGACAGAGCAGTAGAATCAGATGAGGGCTAGATTCGACGATCCCAGGTACAAGGAAAAGTCAGAGAAGACGAAGGTGGCCAGGAAGAAGACAGGAAAGTAGTGTGGTGGGTCGATTCCGATAACAAAATTTTTTCGTCACATGGTAAGTATTTGAACGTATATATATTATTTTAATCAAATTAGGATAAAATGGTTAATTTTAGTAATAATATATCTATTTGTAATTAACAGGTCCAGTGGGATGAAGAATCTAACATGGTGACCGTCTTTCTCTCCACCTATCGGAAGGGCGGAGAGCTCATCGATGATAGGGCCACTTAATTTTACGTATGTCACCCCCACTTTTTCAGCTAGGGATAGTTTGATAATTTGGCATAAGTATTTAATTTTAGAAATATAATATTAAATATAAATATGATAATTGTATTAATTATGTAATTATGATGAGCTATAATTATTTGCGACTAGTATTAGTTATTTCATTAGAGACTTGTGTTGTTTAGTTTAGTTAGAGAGACTAGCCAATATTTAGACTTGACACATATGGAACCATTTAGATTTGTCATGACAATTAGTGAGCCCAACTCGGATCCAAGCTAATTAGTTATTACCACTAATTAATTAAGGAGAATTAGTTTAATTATAATTAGTTAGAGGCTTCCAAAAATATCCACCCTTATTTATTCCACATAATTCACCATGTAGGGGTAACTTGGACATTTAATTTTGCTTAGGAAAAGGGAGAAGAGGCTAGCTACTATTATAGGGGATTCTCCTCTCTCTCCTTATTTGTATTATATTTTTCTTTAAAATTTTAGATCCCCAAATTCCTACTTTTTTTTCTCCATTGATTTTCTACATAATTCACCACCAATTACTTCTCAAATTCATCACTCTTGGAGCCTTAGTGCCTGAAGAAGAAAGGAGCACAAGGAGGAGAAACTTTGGAGAAAGAGATCGTATCCGGATCGTATCCAATTATATTTTTATTTGGAATCTATCTCCTAATTGGTAATTCCTAAATTTCTCTCTCATTATAGCTTTTTAATCATATATTTGACCATTAAAAATGACCCCATGGCATAGGACTACCTATAGGAACAAGTTCTAGGCCAATTGACTATGTATTATAAATTCTATGAGGTAATTTGTGGGTATGTTGGGAGAATTATGAATTTGACACATTATTTGTGTGTCATGAGACCAATTAGATCTAATTAGCCTTTGATTGGGGTTATGGGACTAGGTACGTGTCCAAAATTGGGTACGTGTAGTCTGTATCATGATATTTTAGTGATACGGGTTAGTTTGGAGGTTTTTCTTTCGACACGGGGGTGTGCACATGTCATATTTTGCTATGGACACATAGGTGAGTAGATAACACTTTATATTGGTTTTAATTATAATTCTAGACATGCTCATATCCTTTATGAGACTTTTGGCGGTGTATTTGAACCGTATAGCAAGTGTATCATAGATTGAGTGCGATACAGGTATGGTGCACTCCACGTGTTTGTTGTGTTGCACTCTATTTCAAATTAATTTGTGTTTAGCTATTTGAGTATTTTTATTGATGAACATATGATATATAGTGACTATGTATTCATTGTAAGCCCCTGATTTTTCAAAAAATATTAAAATTGGATTTTTCGCAATTTTCTGGAATTTTTTGGGAATTTTCTGAAATTAAAATCAGGGTTTTAAATTATTACATGATTTTTAATTGATATTAAACAATATTAAAATATTGTGAAAATAATATTTTTGGGTGTAAAATGGAAAACTGGACTTAGGACAATTTTTCTGGAATTTATTGGACCCCGGACCTATTTTTAATTACCTAAAAACTATTTAACTATTTAACTATTTATTATTATTATTATTACTATTTATTATTATTATTATTATTATTATTATTATTATTATTATTATTATTATTATTGGGCCGGCCCGGCCTAGTGGGCCGAGCCCAACATCCAGCCCGCCAATTTTCGGCCCAGCCTTTCCCTTACCTGGTCGGGTCGGGTCTGCCCAGACCCGACCCGCCGCCCACTGACCCGCTCCCCAGCCCTCTCTCCGCCTGAACCGCTCCCCTCCGCATCCGGCGCCGCCGTCGCGCCACCCAGCCACCGCCTCCGCGCTGCCCGCGGCCACGCGCCCTCGCCTCCGCGCTGGGCGCCGCCTCCTTCGGCCCGCACCACCACCTCCTCTCCCTTTAAATACCACGCCGGCCGACCCCCCCCTCGACTCACCGCCCTAGCCCCCTCCCCGTCGACACCACCGCCACGCCGCCGCCTGAGCGCCCAGCTCCGCCCTGCCCAGCCTCCCCCTCCTCCTTCCTCTCCGTCCTCCGCCCTCCCCGACGACTCCGGCTCCCCTCAGCAGCTACAGCAGCCGTCCCCGCCAGCCACGGCGCCGCCCGACCGCCGTGCCTCCGCCGCGCCTCCACCGCGCTCTCCGACGAGCCGCCCTCGGCCTCTCAGCACGCCGCCAGCCAACGCTCCGCTGTCTACGGCCGGTTTCCCCTAAACCCTAACCCTAATTCCTTCCCTGTGTCCGACACGAGTCGGACACGTGTCGGACACATTTTGACCCCATTTTTTGGGTCCCCTTCAGGTGCGTGTAATTTTTTGTTCGTAGCTCCATTTTTAATTCTGTAAATTACATTGTGAAGCCTGTATGACCCTCTCGGTGCCCGAATAAACCGCTCGGGGCATCGCGTCCTGTGGTGATCGCACACCGCGATCCAAAAACAGGAAAAACTAGACCCTGTCTCACCCCGAAACTGAGTACGCCCCGCCAAACGGGATGACTTGGTCGCGTACGGTCTTCATAGATACGTGCGCGTCGTCGATACGGACGTGTGAGATTTCGCGGAAGCTGATTCGGGTGTGCGTGCACACCGGAATCAACGCGTATCCGCGGACATCGCCCAGTATCCGACTTTTCTGCAATTTGCTCTAACTTCGTGTACACTCGTCGGATCGAGACAATACTTGCGCCATTAGACTCGTAGCGATACGCTGGTCCTGTGGGTCAAGTTTGGTTCGATTCTGAGAACGTTGACGAAATTTCGTGTCGTGGGCCCCACAGGCCCCGCTCGACGGACGATTTTGTGATCGGCTGATCGGAATCCAAATCTGGAAGTTCCGTTGGGTTCGTATCATCGTTCCTGACCTGTTGACACTAAGTTTGGTGAATTTAGAGACCATTGACCCGGACACATTTTTCGGTGCAAAGCGGGCCCACCGGCGGACCCCGTTTTGATCCGAAACTGCCGTTTTTGCCCTTGTCTCCAAATTGGACCCAAGGACAGGCGTTTCTAGCTATTTGATATCTTCTGAGCGTGATGGTAATATCTATTTCAGCTTTTGGACTCATCTCTGAAAATTTCCCCAAGAACATTTAATTGGATCCAAACAACAGGCAAGTACCTGCACTTCAAGTTAAATCTTTATATTATGATAATTAATTCTCTGCTTTACTAGTACCCTTGATGATTACATCTAGTGTTAGAAATGCTGGATTTCATGTCTTGAATGTTGGAGTTCATGTCTTGTTTTTCATGTCGGGTGGGAGAATACTAGAAGGCATGTAGTTTACCCTTTCCCCTGCTATGTTTAATAGCTGTTGGTACGCGACTGTACCTGTCACTACCACAACTCCAATAAGGGCATTTGTGTAATTTCACTAATTTGAATAATTATGTATTAAATTAATCTGCTGAGTTATATAAACTATTTATATATTGTTAGTGATATTGGTTTTAGGTCAACCCTAGAATGCATTAAGACAAACCCTATTGACTAAACCCTAATTTGAAGACCAATTCTAGAGAAACCCTAGAATTCAAACTTTAGGTTGGACCTCAAACCCTGGACTGACCAAACCTTAGTAACTAGGTTCTACATGACTTAACATAAAGGTTTAACCTAAAAACTAAGCTTGGAAATCCTAACCTAGTTGTTTATATAAAAGGGAGCCACCATTCTTCATGTAGTAGAAGAAACCCTAGCCTCCTTCTTAAAACCATTCCCCACCTCCAGAATTCAGAATCAACCCTAGGATTCTGTTTTTTCCTCTTTCAAAGCAAAGAGAAGCAAGGAGTTTGGGTCAAGAAGCATTGGAGAAGAAGAACCTCCATTGAAGAAGCCATCTCCCTAGGTAAAACCCTATTTTGTCAATTATATTCTGTTTTTGTTGATTATTGCCCATTAGGAAACCCTCTTGTTGTATGGATCTCGATTTCTAGGGATCCTACATGAAGCCCTAGGAGAAATTAGGGTTTAAGTGTCCCAATATTGGTTTTCCCCAATTTTTCGTGAACCCTAACCCTAGGTATTTGCATATAGACAGATTTCCTTATTTTTATGTAGATATAATTTCGATTTAGGGTTTTTAGTTTTGAGGATTCATGGTTACTTGTGTGGATCCGATTTCAGCCCCCTAGGTGTTTGTAGGAATGCTCCATAGGGAAATGCCTAATTCTATAACCTAGTTTCTTATGGTTTGATATGTATACTTGTAAATATATGTATGTGTATGTGTATTACTGTATTTTTGGGTATCCTCGAGTGGTTGCACAGTCGGGTTCAGCAGTGAGAGTTGTGTCGTGTCTGTGGGGAGTTCCTGTACAGAGTCGGGTTTTTAATTCCTGCGTGTATCAGTCAGTAGGTATGTGCAGTGAGTTGTTCTGCACTGGGTTCCCAGTGTATCAAAAGAATACCTGTGTGGGTTTGTGTGTACCTGGCTGTGTTTGAGTTGGGTATTAATGTATCAGTGTGCATTGGGGTTTGATTTAGGGCCCTGTTGAACAGTTTGGTGTATGTGAGTGTGGGAGTGAATCTCCAGGTCAGTATTTTCTGTGTATCAGACATTAGGGGAGAGAGTTCTGTTGTAGAATCGAGTTTTGGGAGTGTTAGGGCTTTGTGTAGAGTGATTTTGTTCAAGTTGATGAACTGTGCAGTCGGGTGTACATTGAGCAGTGTATCCAGTGTGTGTGCACCCCTGAGTGACTGTGTGTATGTGTTCATAGGTAGGTTGTGATGCATTTGGTTGGTGTTCTGTGCTTGGGTGTAGTTTAGTATCAGTAGCTAGTTTAAATCCTATGTCAGTATGTTGGGGAGAGGTAGATGAGTAGTAGTGTCTGTGTATTAATTAGTGTTTTGATTACCTGTGTGTGTGTTATTTAGTTATGTGTATCAGTTCAAATTCCAAGTAACAGCTAGATGAGTTAACTGTGAGTACCTATGTCTAAAACTGTAGGTTTGTGAGTATCTTGTGTAGCTATGTGTGTATTAGAGTGTCTGTGAGTTGTATAATCTATGTAGTGTACCAGTATCTAAGTGCCCAGAAATTGTGTGATCAGTGTTAGATATGTGAACTGTGTATTTTCCTAGTGTGAGAGTATTTTGTGTTGAGTTGTGTTGTATTTCAGCAGCTACCTGTGTGTATCAGTGCCTGATTTTTGAATGTGTGTCCCTGTTTTGAGAGTGTCCCAATACCTGTGTATCTTATAACTGTGTCTAAGTGTGTGAGGGTGCTTTAGTGTAGTGTGTAGATGAGTGAGAAGTGCCTGTGTAGTTCAAACTGTGAACTTGGGTGTGATTGTGTACAATGTGTATCAGTACCTGGGTAGGGTAATGTGTGAACCTAGCTAAGTCTGTGTGTGCAGTAGGGATAGATGCTACCTGTGTGTGTGTGTATAGCAGTGTGTAGTCTTACACTGTGCAGTGCCTAAGGTGGGTATCAGATTCTGAGAGTGAGGGGCAGTGTGCAGCTGTACAATTTTCCTGTGCAGTGAGATACCTATGTGTTAATGTGTGTGTGTGTGCCATAGAACCAGTGTAGTGTTGTGTAGCTGTGTCAGTATGGGTGAATTGGTGTGATTGAAATTCAGTGTATCCCTGTATGTGAGAACCTGTGTGCCTGTGTGTTTATGTATTAGGTGCTACTCTTCAGTCAACTAATAGTGTACAGTACAGGGTTGGGAACTCAAGTAGCAGTTAAGGTATATATATAAGTATGTCTATGACAGTTAAGACATAAGTGTTAGTTATTATAGACCAATATATATAGAGTATCATATTACTTATATATTATTTTTATTAGTTAGTGACCTTATAGACTAATTAACTAGTTTTGGACCTAAACCTTAGTGTGGACCTAGTTTAACTAGGATAACCTAGTACTGAACAGTAAACCACAGAATTGACCTAGAGGCCTCGCATTTAATTAGCTAAACATGTTTGTTCTTTTATGTCAGTATCTTGACATTATATCTTATATATAGGTCACAGTGACTTCATCTTGGACATCGATCCTCACATTTTGCTCAGGCCCACAGGCGAGTACATTCTCTGACAGTTTTCATTGTTAATTACTTCTATAAATTGTAGTATATTACATACTTGATTCCGACACTATGGATACACGGGTTAGCACCCTAGATCCCCATCATGAGGAGTCGTGATTGGAATCCATCGTGCTAGCTGGGGGATGGGGAACTATTAGTAGATTATGTGATCATATCCAAATCCTTTACATGCATCATAGCTCACCCCACTTCTCACGTTGGGTGCGGCCTGACCATCTTTCATGCATCATAGCTGTTATATATGATTAACCTGACCACTACATGCATCATAGCTAACCATATGGTTAGCCTGACCTACAAGAATCATAGTTAATCATATATAACCAGCCTGATCTAGTCCCAAGCTGATCACATAATAAACTAATATTTCAAACACTTAGTTAGATGTTTATCTTTATTCAGATTCATTTGTTCTAGCATTCACTGTTTATCGTTCATTGCTAGATGCTCTATTGTCTATTTTATTTCTCCTGTACTTCTCATTTTCAGCATTTATTTCCATCTTGTATCTCTTACACTGTTTATAGATTTTGTCAATTTAATGAAACTGCTGTTAGTGCTTGTGCTTCGCTCCAATCCTGACTGGGTAAACATTTTCAGAGGACCTGGAGGACTTTTGCCCCACTCATTACGGACCAGGATTAGAGGGAGATTTCACTCCAGAAACCCCAGAGGAGTTGCCTAGCCTAGAGGAGAATGTACCTGGCTGCTCTTAGATTATTTTCTGCATTATTGTTTTAGACTGAGACTGAGATGTATTTATTATTTTGTGACTTCGTGAGGTCATCTAGACCAGGATTTGAGTTGGATTATTGTGGTTTATTTATTTAGAACTCTTTTCTATTCTCATCGTGCCATTACTTCTTATAGCTTGTGATTGAGTATATCATAGAACTGTAGATTATTTATCATTGTCCTCCGTGCGGAGTTGAGACTATTGACAGGATATATTATATGTTGACACCTAGACAGCGTTCTACCGCCGATGCTGCGGCGTAGGCTGGACGTACCCACGACTCATGCCCAAATTCCGGGTGCGGGTCGTGACAGTACCTCAGCCGGATCCTGATTTTCCCTGTTTAATAGCCGTTTATGACGGCCAGATTAGACTTATAAACCCCTACATGCCAACTATGTATTCTAAAAACAAACACAAGTTCACACAGATAGTTCTGGTCTTGTTATATTTCTTGCGGACTGCTGCAGTTTCATTTCCTGTCTCATTTATTTCTGTTTTCTCATATTCCTGTTTACAGCTTTAACCCTGAGATAATGATGTTTTGTTATGCAGTTTCTCAACATGATATTCAATTTAATTGTCATAAATATTTAGTTTAATCTTGTTGTGCACTGTGTACTTTGCTCCTTTCCTGACTGGATCTGTTGATTTAGGCGATGACGAGGACCTTGCCCCTACATATTATGGTCCCTATGAGGGTACAGATGATATCTATGAGGAGCCAGAACCCACCCAGGAGACCCCTGCTGCAGAGTAGATAGCAGTAGCTACTTTCATTTATTTGCTCTTTATCTTAGTAATCGGGTTTGTCCCCGATTTCATTCTGATTTCTGTACTAAACATTTGATTCTGTTGTCGTATTTATTTCAGTTGCAATCTTAAGTTTATGTTCTCATTATTATCTTGCCTATGTTAATTGTGAATGAGCTAGTTTAGTTAGCTGTGGATTTGACCTAGACAGCGTCCTACCGCCGACTCTGCGGCGTAGGCTGGACGTACCCACGCACTCGTGTCCGAATTTCCGGGTGCGGGTCGTGACACGTTTTTATGGTGGCCCATACAGGTCTATCCCTAAATAGGGTAATACCCTAGGACAGGGTATGGAATAAGATTGAGGATTCTAGGAAAAGCTCATTCACAGTATAGGGTCCTTATTTCAATTCTTGATATCATTTCTGCTCAATTTTCCTATCGCCTTTGATTTCCAAGTATTCTATTCTGATCTTCCTATCCCTTAATCTTTCAGAATGGTCCAGACGAGGAACACAGTAGGAGGCACATCAGAACCAGCTGAGCAGAATGTGCCCGAGACTCTTGCACTCCCGTCGCCTCCATCTGTTCCGGCAGTTCCTCTAGATGGGGCACAGCTACTTGGAGTGTTCCAAGGAATGATGGAATCCCAGAAAGAACAGACTGCACTTCTGCGGACCAGCCTCTCAGAAGCTCTTAAGTCCCAGGAGTCGCCACTCAAGAGGCCAGGGAGTGCCAAAGACTTCAAGAATCTTAGACCCCTGGAATTCTACGGAACTGAGGGCATTCTCTATGCCGATGAATGGATAGAGAATGTCGAGAGACTCCTGAAGACTGCTCGGGTTCCTGATGATCTCAAAGTGGAGTCCGCAAGCCTGCAACTGTTCGACATAGCTCGAACCTGGTTCAGAGATGAACCCCAACTATCTGCTCCTGACCTCACCTGGGAGGACTTCAAGAGGCTATTCAAGGAGAAATTCTACCCCGAAGTGGCCCGGGAAGCTCTCGAAAGCCAATTCGAGAGACTGGAATAAGGTAACCTATCTGTTGATGAGTATACTGCTGAATTTAGCAGGATGAGCCACTTTGCGGAGTACATGGTTCGTACCCCGGAGGACAGAGCTCGTAGATTCAAGAAGGGATTATCCCCGGATATTCGCCTTGCTGTCACCACTAGCCGAGCTCGCACATACGAGGAAATCTTGAGCGTGGCACAAGGCGTTGAGAGAGACATGGGACATAAACTAAAAGGGAAAGAGATACTGGAAGTACAGGAACCAACAAACGCCCATTTCAACAACAACAACAACAGAGGGCCCCGCAGCAAACTCAGCGTCCTCTCCCTCGAGCTCCAGCACCCCAACACCAGGCTCAAGGACAGAACCAACAAGCGGCTGCTTGTAACTTTTGCCAAAAATAAAGTCACACCTGGCAAGTTTGTAGGAAGAGACTGGGTGCCTATCTATATTGTGGATCAACAGAACATCAAGTGAGGGACTGCCCCACTGCTCCAGGACGCGGACAAGCTTACGTGATGACCGTGGAGAACGCGCAAACTCTGGAAGCAGCCAATGCGCGTAAGTGATTCGTAGATACCTTTTCTAGTACTGTTTTCGTGCCTATTGGTTCGTGACCTCAGCCCCAACTTAGTAATTTTGAACTTGCTAAATAACCTAGTATGCTTTTAAATTTGATAACTGTAGAGATTTTTAGAGGCTTTTTGCTATTGTGCTTATTTTGTGTTATTCTGTGAACTTCAAATAAATTTGTACCTCTTTTCATCATCATCTAGCACACTTAATTTTGCTGAACTTGACTAATGCTGCTGTTTTATAGCCTAGTTTTGCAAGCTTACTCTTTATCGGGCTTGTTCATGACACATGTATTATTGAGGCCTGATCAACCCCACTAATACAAGTGTCTACTCAGAATCAGTGTACTACGGTCTGATCAACCTTAGTGCATTTTGATTCGCACTTCGCACGACTACTTTACGTGGATTGAGATATATAGTTGACTAGTATACTTGCCCCTAAATACGTCCGAGCATATCGTATCAGTTACATAACTGTACTAATACGAGCATGCGAATAAAATGATTACCAGAATAAAATCTTAATCCATAACCGCCTGACAATTCCCATTAGAATTCCTTAAACGCCTTGATCCCTATACCTCTGTTCTACCACCTCGCCCTTAAACTCTTTATTATTAATCCTCGTCTTCCCTTATTTCGGAAAGACAAAATCCTGTGTGGTATAAGTTGATTTGTACTACTAGACATACCCCTCAGACCGGACGAATTGATGATAACCTCTATGATTAAGGGAATACCATAGGTGGTGTATTTGTATTGCAGACTTAAAGATTCAATACCATGATTTATTAAGTTGAGACCTAGCCTCACTAGTTGTACAGCCTTAGCGGATATATGGATAAAATTCTAAGTTGGGTAGCGACCGCAATGTCCACCTGAGAGAAACCCGTTAGACTAATCAAGTGAGATTGGACGGAGAGAACCCTACCATAATTTAAATTTCGAGGACGAAATTTTATAAGTTGGGTAGATTGTAAGCCCCTGATTTTTCAAAAAATATTAAAATTAGATTTTTCGCAATTTTCTGGAATTTTCTGGAAATTTTCTGATATTAAAATTAGGGTTTTGAATTATTACATGATTTTTAATTAATAATAAACAACATTAAAATATTGTAAAAATAATATTTTTGGGTATAAAATTGAAAACTGGACTTAGGATCCCACGTGGGTCGGCGCCGTGGCGTATAGGCTTGAGTTGCCGCCTACGCTGGAGGGAGTTCATGATGTGTTCCACGTGTCGCAGTTGAGACGGTACGTGGCGGATCCCAGTCACGTATTGGATCACTCGGAGATCGCAGTGGGCCCTACTCTTAGCTATCCAGAGCAGCCGGTGGAGATTCTGGATCGGCGGGAGAAGGTGTTGAGGAACCAGACTATTCCCTTGGTTCGCGTCGCGTGGAGGCATCACTCTCCAGGGGAGTCGACCTGGGAGAGGGAGGATGAAATGCGCGAGCGATACCCCTATCTCTTCGAGCCCTGAGGTATGGTTCTTTCTTTGCATTCCTGTCCTAGTTTCATCTTTTAATTTCGAGGACGAAATTATTTTAAGGAGGGTAGACTTGTCACTACCCAATTCTAGAAATAGGGTATATTTTTTTTTTATTTGATAAATAGTGTATTGTATTTAATTATTTATATTTATATTTAATTAGTGCTTGTCTTATTTTTATTTTGATTGTTTTAGGGTTTTGGCTAGCCTGGACCCATGTCAGACCCTAGTGGACCCATGTCCGACCCAGCCCACACCCTTGTGAGAATTATTTTGGGGCTTAGATTTATTATTTTATTTTTAGGAGGTTAGTTGGAGAGTTTTGGAGCTAGTTTGAGTGCATTTGGAGACCCGGAACCCAAAACCGAGTGAATAGGGGCGTTTTGGGAATTTGGTAACTTAGTGGAATCCCCTTTTCTACATGTGGCCGGCCCCTACCTACCCCCACACCCGACAGTGAGCAGCAGCCCCTCCCCTTTGCTTTGTGTTCTCTACTTCTTCTTCTTCCTTCTTCTTCTTCTCCACTTCTTCTTTCTTCTTCCTTCTTCTCCAAGTGAGTTTTCTTCCATTTTTCTTCTTTCTTCTTCATTCCTTCTTCCTTAAGCTAACCCTAACCTTACATTTTCTCTAACCTAGGTGTGAGAAGCCTAGATCTAGTGTGGGAGATAGATTTGGAAGCTTGGAGCTTGAGGGAGTTGATTTGGAGGGAATTTGGGACTTTGGCCTTGGGATTCCAACTCCCAAGAGGTAAAACCTAACTTTCCCCTTCCTAATTATTTTTGTGTAGTGTAATTAGTGTTGTAGAACCCTCCTAGACCCTAACCCTACCCGTAGGAGGAAGTTGGAACTAGTTTGGGTGAGTTTAGAGACTTTGACATTAGGTTTTGTGTCGAATTCGGGTGGAATCCGAATTTGGCCCAATTTTGGGTGATGCCCTAGGTTAGATGGACCTAGGTAGACGTTGTCGGGTGTCTAGAGGGTGAGTGCGTGTCTCCGTTCGGACACGGGGAGCCGTGTCGCGGAGAAACGGGCGTTTCGGGCGAAATTGGGACTTTTCGTCGTCGCCGATTCTAAGTTTGTGTGCGTTTCCGCCACGGGCCTAGAATCGACGTGGGAGCACATTTTCTAGGATCTAGACATCGTGTAGAGCGCGTGGGTAAATTTTGGGCCGATTCCGAGTTCGTTTGGTGTGCGTTTCAGGAGGTTTTCCGAGCCGCGCACCACGTGTTCGTCGAAATGACCGAATGGCCATTTCGACTTGGTTTCCTCGTTTCGGCTTTGTGCGCGCGTTGGGTTAGTATCGGGGAGTGTGTGCTAGAGTTTTCGGGCTATATTTTATATATTTTAGGGTGTTGGTGAGTGTCGGGGTCGTTGGGCGTGCGAGGGGCGTGTTGTTTGTGTGTTGTGTGCATTGTGTGGTGGTTGTGTATATGTGTCTATATATATATATAAATATATGTATATATTTATATGTATGTTTGTTTATGTATATATATTTATATATATATGAGTGTATTTATATCTATGTGCTTATGTGTGTATATGTCTATGTGTATATATATATGTATATGTGTAAGTGTGCTCGTGTGTATATGTATATATATATTTGAATATGTGTGTGTGTGTATATATCTTAGAGTGTGTGTGTATTGATATATATATATATATTAATATGTGTGTTTATATATATATTTGTAGCTATGTATATATATATTTATGTGTGTGTGTGTTTTAGTGTGTGAGTGTGCTAGTGTGTGTGTGTTAGAATGTGTAGTTAAGTGTGTGTATATATATATGTATCTAGTTATATATATATAGATATATATGTATGTATATATATATATATATAGATAGTGATATATATATGTATATATATGGGTGTGTGTGTGTGTGTATGTGTGAGATGGAGGGGGGAGAAAACTGAACTGCAGCAGCAGCAGTTCAGCTGCAACAGCAGCAGCTAGCTGCTGCTAGGAGAGCAGCAGCAGCAGCTCCAGAAGGAGCAGCAGCAGCTCCAGAAGGAGCAGCAGCAGCAGCACATGTAGGAGCAGTAGCAGTAGCAAGCAGTGAGGTAGTAGGGAGATAGATTGATAGGGTGTATATATATATCTAGATAGTTAGATAAATAACTAGATAGATATTAGATAGTGAATAAGATTGATAGATAGGTAGTTGGATAAATAGGTAAGATAAGTTATAGATAATTAGATAGATAGATAGATAGATATTGATAGATAGATAGCTAGGTATTTAGATAGATAGATAGATACTAGATAGGTAGATAACTAGATTCTTAGATATACCTATCTAAGAGATATAAATATCTATATGCCTAAGTTATATACATATATAGGTGTATAGGTAAGATAATGGGTAAACGGGTAAATGTGTGTGGATATCTATATACATAGGTATATACATACTTAGATGTATATATATATGGTAGATATATATATTACCTAGCCTAGATTAATAACTAGGTATATAATTAATAGCTAGACAGCTAGTTAGAGGGCCTTAGGGCGAAACTTCAATACCTTGAGATACCGAGGTATCTCGATACCTTGAGATATTCAAGGTATTGAGTTTCGAGCGGGGTATTTGAGCATTAGCCTAGGAAATGCTTGTGAATGATTTTTGTATGTTTATATATATATAATTACGCGTGCTAGCATAGGTTTTAGCGGGTTTAGGCGGGGTGCGTGGCCTAGGGCGAGGTATCGGATACCGAGGGTATCCCGGTATCTCGATTAGGCGAGTTTGTGAGTTTAGTAGCTTAATGAGCTCGGTTTGACCTAGAATTTCAGGGGCACCCTAGTTTGACCTAGCTTTGACCATAATTGTCCCCGTTGACCGTAAAAGTCAACGTTTGACCTAGTTTTGACCTAGAGTTGACTTTTTGGACCCCGGGTTGACTTTTTGACCCGAATTTCATCGGTTTGACCCGTTCGACCTAGAATAGCCCTAGAAGCCTGTTTTTAATTATTTTATATCAGTTTAAATGCTTAGAACCCTGTTTAATCCTTGCTTTTCGCATTAGGTCCTTGCGACACCGGTCCGGACCTCGATCCTCATCAGTTGCTCAGGACATCAGGCGAGTACCTACCTCTGATAGTTTCCATTTCATGATAGCGTTTATATCACTTGTTCTAGAACTGTAATACTTGATTCTGACACATTATTACACGAGCTGGTACTAGTGGATCCCGTCATGAGGTGCTATCCCCCTTACCGTGTTCAGCGGGTACTCTATCACGTGTATTTCATCATGTGCTTCGGGTATTGATTATCATGTGCTATCATGTACTTCTTGTGCTCTCGCCTTCGTGTGCGCGAGCTATTATCATGTACGTAGCGTGTTGTGGTTGGATCCAATGGTATTAGTGGGGGAGGGGAGTAGTGAGTTGGTTATATGATCAAAGCCAAACTGTATTCATGTGTATGTCGGTTATGCAACTCACGCATAACGGAGTTATCGTAGTGTTCTTCATGTGCAACCTAAGCCGATCATATAACGAACTTGTGCTCAAGGCACTTAGCTAGTATTCATGTTTCTCATCTGCAGTTACTTTTCTACTACTTGTATTGTTCTCCAGTTTACATTGCAGCTACTTCTTGTGCTCCAGCATATATTTATTTCCTGTGCATCTTGATTACTTTTCTATTGCTCGTCATATACACCTTACCATGCATTTGGAGTTGCTTTCAGAGTTATGTACTTCGCTCCAGTCCTGACTGGGCATATTTTTTCCAGAGGATCCTGAGAACTATTGCCCTACGTTCTACGGGCCTGGTGTTGACGACTGCTGTGACCCCGAGGAGGAGTGCGCCGAGGAGACGCCGATAGCACCCTAGTTAGCTAGGTGGGTTTCCTGGGTTATTTTCAGTGGTTTGTATTTTGGATGACTGTACTTATTCTTTTGTGCTTCTGTGAGATGTTGTAGCTTTTAGACTTGGACTGTATCATTTTGGATTGTCTTGCTCTCTTGGTTCTGGTTTTCCTTGTTTATATCATATCGTGCTTATTTCTTCCCCTAGATTTTGTGATTGAGATTCATATATATATTGCGTGGTTGCCCTCCTTCGGGAGAAGATTATTTTGATATATATATTGCGTGGTTTTGCCCTCCTTTTGGAGAGGTCATGCCGGATTTTTCAGTGAGATATAGATAGATATGGTTGACCTAGAACGAACCTTTACAGCGTTCTACCGCCGATTCTGCGGCGTAGGCTGGACGTACCCACGGCTCATGCCCGATTTCCGGGTGCGGGTCGTGACAATCCAGCCCGCCAATTTTCGGCCCAGCCTTTCCCTTACCGGGTCGGGTCGGGTCTGCCCAGACCCGACCCGCCGCCCACTGACCCGTTCCCCAGCCCTCTCTCCGCCTGAACCTCTCCCCTCCGCATCCGGTGCCGCCTCCGCGCCACGCAGCCACCGCCTCCGCGCTGCCCGCGGCCACGCGCCCTCGCCTCCGCGCTGGGCGTCGCCTCCCTCGGCCCGCACCACCACCTCCTCTCCCTTTAAATACCACGCCGTCCGACCCCCCCTCGACTCACCGCCCCAGCCCCCTCCCCATCGACGCCACCGCCGCGCCGTCGCCTGAGCCCCCAGCTCCGCCCTGCCCAGCCTCCTCCTCCTCCTTCCTCTCCGTCCTCCGTTCTCCCCGACGACTCCGGCTCCCCTCAGCAGCTACAGCAGCCGTCCCCGCCAGCCACTGCGCCGCGCCTCCGCCGCGCCTCCGTCGCGCCTCCGCCCCGCTCTCCGGCGAGCCGCCCTCGGCCTCCCAGCACGCCGCCGGCCAACGCTCCGTCGTCTACGGCCGGTTTCACCTAAACCCTAACCCTAATTCCTTTCCTGTGTCCGACACGAGTCGGACATGTGTCAGACACATTTCGACCCCGGTTTTCGGGTCTCCTTCAGTTGCGTGTAACTTTTTGTTCGTAGCTCCATTTTCAATTCCGTAAATTGCGTTGTGAAGCCTGTATGACCCTCTCGGTGCCCGGATAAACCGCTCGGGGCATCGCGTCCTGTGGTGATCGCACACCGCGATCCAAAAATAAGAAAAACCAGACCCTGTCTCACCCCGGAACTGAGTACGCCCCGCCAAACGGGATGACTTAGTCGCGTGCGGTCTTTACAGATACGTGCGCGTCGTCGATACGGACGTGTGAGATTTCGTGAAAGCTGATTCGGGTGTGCGTGCACACCGGAATCAACGCGTATCCGCGGACATCGCCCCATATCCGACTTTTCTGTAATTTGCCCTAACTTCGTGTACACTCGTCAGATCGAGACAAAACTTACGCCATTGGAATTATAGCGATATGCTGGTCCTGTGGGTCAAGTTTGGTTCGATTCTGAGAACGTTGACGAAATCGCGTGTCGTGGGCCCCACAAGCCCCGCTCGACGGACGGTTTTGTGATCGGCTCATCGGAATCCAAATCTGGAAGTTCCGTTGGGTTCGTATCATCGTTCCTAACCTGGTGACACTAAGTTTGGTGAATTTGGAGACCATTGACCCGGACACGTTTTTCGGTGCAAAGCGGGCCCACCGGCGGACCCCGTTTTGACCCGAAACTGCCGTTTTTGCCCTTGTCTCCAAATTGGACCCAAGGATAGGCGTTTCTAGCTATTTGACATCTTCTGAGTGTGATGGTAATATCTATTTTAGCTTTTGGACTCATCTCTGGAAATTTTCCCAAGAACATTTAACTGGATCCAAACAACAGGCAAGTACCTGCACTTCAAGTTAAATCTTTATATTGTGATAATTAATTCCCTGCTTTACTAGTACCCTTGATGATTACACCTAGTGTTAGAAATGCTGGATTTCATGTCTTGAATGTTGGAGTTCATGTCTTGTTTTTTATGTCGGGTGGGAGAATACTAGAAGGCATATAGTTTACCCTTTCCCCTGCCATGTTTAATAGCTGTTGGTACGCGACTGTACCTCAGCCGAATCCCGATTTTCCCTGTTTAATAGCCGTTTATGACGGCCGGATTAGCCTTATATACCCCTACATGCCAACTATGTATTCTAAAAACAAACACAAGTTCACACAGATAGTTCTGGTCTTGTTATATTTCTTGCGGACTGTTGTAGTTTCATTTCCTGTCTCATTTATTTCTGTTTTCTCATATTCCTGTTTACAGCTTTAACCCTGAGATAATGATGTTCTGTTATGCAGTTTCTCAACATGATATTCAATTTAATTGTCATAAATATTTAGTTTAATCTTGTTGTGCACTGTGTACTTTGCTCCTTTCCTGACTGGATCTGTTAATTTAGGCGATGATGAGGACCTTGCCCCTACATATTATGGTCCCTATGAGGGTACAAATGATACCTATGAGGAGCCAGAACCCACCCAGGAGACCCCTGCTGCAGAGTAGATAGCAGTAGCTACTTTCATTTATTTGCTCTTTATCTTAGTAATCGGGTTTGTCCCCGATTTCATTCTAATTTCTGTACTAAACATTTGATTCTGTTATCGTATTTATTTCAGTTGCAATCTTAAGTTTCTGTTCTCATTATTATCTTGCCTATGTTAATTGTGAATGAGCTAGTTTAGTTAGCTGTGGATTTGACCTAGACAGCGTACTACCGCCGACTCTGCGGTGTAGGCTGGACGTACCCACGCACTCGTGCCCGAATTTCTGGGTGCGGGTCGTGACATTCATCTACCAATTTTTACAGTATTTATTATGGTGTATTGGATATATATGTGGATATGGGGTTTGCATTATGGATATGTGTAGATGTTGTTCACTGTTATGGAATAGTTTGTGCACAGGGGTGTTGTTCCACTGTCATTTGGTTTGTGGATGTGTGGGAAGAGATTTAAACACTGTGGTGTGTTCACAATATAGGGGGTCGGTTGGGGAAGTACCTGAGCTTGCTGTACTACAGCACAATAGCAAGTAATTAGTTAAGGGCTTGGCTTTACTGTGCACAAATGTGCACAGCAGGAGGTTGCAACAGCAAATCACAAGTGGAGGGGCTCGGACAATGTGATGGGGGTTTACCCAGGGTTGAGAAAGTGAAGAGTAAAGCAACAACAACCGAATCCATCCTAGGTATATGCAATTACATGCATCAGGTAGTATAGCCGAGACCATTTGTTCACTGCAGTTGGTGTCTTACAACCATAATATAATTGCTGAACAAAGCATGATGTGCATCAAAGTGTGTCGATATTTGAGCTACTAAAGATGGAACAAGTTAGGATGGACTTGGGGTCAGTCCAACAGAGTGTAGGCTTGAGATTGTTGATGAGGGTGCTTCGGGGATGAGTTCATGTGTTAGATATGCAGGTGTATGACTGTATTTCAGATTGTAGCAAAAATTATAATACATACAGTGGCAATAGAGCACTGTATTTGGCATGACGATGGGTGAAGATACTTGGTCAAGGTGCAAATGGAATAGATTGTGATATTAAGGTTGAGGTTATGTGAGTGTTTGTGCATGTAAATGATTAGACATATGCTTGGTATGAGTGAGTGTTAGTTAGAGTATAGTAGTTGATGAGAGGGAGTGCCAGTATGGTGTGGGTATCAGTAATACCTTTGGGAATATGTTAAGGGTATTGAGTTAAGGAGTATCAGTCAAGGTAAAATGATTATGTGTAAGATATTAGTTACACTTGGGGTTGTGGCCTAGGGTTTTGTGTATAGGTGAGATATTAGGTATCTCAGTTATCTGAGTTAGGTAGTGGTAGTAAGGTAGGGTGGGATACCAAGTTATAGTTAAGGCATTGAGTAGGTTACCAAAGATAGTGAAAAATATATTAAATATTAGATATAACTGGTATAGATATATGTTATCCTAGAATCTTTATATTAGCTAGTGGACCTAGAAATCTAGGTATAACCTAGTATCAATTGATAATTACTAGTTTAGACTTGTTATCGACCAATAAGCTAGGTATGAACCCAAAATCAAGGTAAAAACCTAGGTTGACCTTATTTGACTAGTATAACCTAGAAAGCATATTTTGACTTATTTTAGTTATTTTTTACTTTATTACATCTAAGTGACATGATATTTCATATATAGGTCTGTGTGGTACCAGTTTAGACACCATTTCGTATCATTTGCTCAGGACCCGAGGCAAGTACATTTCTCTGTTAATTTCTATTTTATGATAGTGTATATATCACATGTTCTAGAACTGTATACTTGAATCCGACACGATGGTTTCATGGACTGGTACTATATGGATCCTGTCAGGAGATGTTATCCCTTACCGTGTTCAGCGGGTACTCCTTCACATGTATTTTACTGTGTGTATCGGGTATTGATTTTAGTGTACTCTGTGTTTATGCATTTCTCGTGTTCAGTATGCCCATATTCGTGTTCGTAACGTATCATGATTGGATCCATTGGTATTGGTTGGGGATGGGGGAATAGGAGTCGGTTATGTGACCAAGCCAAAGTGTATTCGTGTACATGTCGATTATATATCACACGTGTAATCGAGTTACCACATTGTATTCGTGTTCAACCTAAACTGATCACATAATAAACTTGTATTCCATGGCACATTAGCTAGTTTTATTTATTTCTATTATATTGCAGTTATTCTATTGTCTGTTCTTCATTCTAGTACATTACTTATTCACTCTAGTTCATTACTTTCTGATGTTTAGTTATCGTGTATTCTTTTCTATTATCTGTTGTATATGCTCGATTATGTATTTGAAACTGCTTTCAGAGGTATGTACTTCGCTCCAATCCTGACTGGATATATTTTTTAGATGATTGGCTTCTAGACCAGTGTCCTACCTACTACGGACCGCAGGACGGCGTGCCATTATAGGATACTCATTTAGAGCAGGAGAACTTATGTAAACCCCCTCGACCAAATCAGAGCTATTTGGAATTTAATTAGGAGACTAGGATTAAATTGGATGTAATTAGATTTAATGCGCAGCAATATTGTAACTTAATACGCCTTACGGTTGCCTTGACGTTAGGAGCACTACACTAGTAGGTACCCCCAAACCAATTAAGTACTCATCTCCTAGACACGCCAGACTACCCACCTGCACTTTGTGCAACTGTTAGATTCCTACTATGATGTTAAATCTAGTTGCACAACAGTCGTTGTAAACACCTAAGTGTCACTCCATTAAACCAAACCTTCTCCTAAATGCTTGATGCAATTTCTTGCAATCTAAATTAAATTGAGTCCCAGATCACCCCAAAACAAGTCATAACCAAGCCCTGTGTACCTATCATGAGGACCAGACCCCACCCCAAGAAGCCTAGACAAGCCCAAGGCCCGAGGCCAGACCATAAACCCCTCCTATATAAATACCTCTCCCTACTACTATTGAAACCCTAACACCTTCACCCTCTTTTCTCAACCCTAGCCGAATCACTACCCTTGCCGACCCATCCCCGCTCAGCCTCACAAAACCACCGCCCCCTCGCCATCTCCGGCGTCACCAACCACCCCTCGGACCGCCGCCACTCCGCCGGAACTCCACCCATCCAGCCACCATCACCATTCCCTTCAAACCTGGCCAACCCGAGCCACTGCCGCCACCCGACTTCCAAAACCACCGCCCTCCACTCCGCCTGACGCCGCCAGACACCTTCACCTGACTCGCCGGACCCCCGCTTCACCACCGCCGGCGGCCAACCACCCACACTAATCGCCTCCACCCGCACCGTCACCATCCTCGATCATCACATTCCCCGGGAAACCCCGCTACCGATCCCGACTGCTTCCTACCACCCTCCAGCGCCGGCAACCACCACCTAAAGGCCGACCCCGACCACCCCCGGGACCTGACCATCGTGCTCGACGCCGTCCCAGCCGCTGCCGTCGTGCCAGGCTGCTGTACCGCGGCTGCAGCCATCAGTCGACTGATCGCCGACAGACTAGATCCGTCCACACGATGACCAGAGTTCACCCTACGCTGGAGAAGACAGTCGACCAGCGAGCGGACCCCCTCACTCGGCCGATCTGGTACCCGTTCATTAAACCCTTCTCTTGTGTGTCCTATACTTCTCCTTTGTGTCGTCGTGTCGCACATGAACCCATATCAATAGTATTTAACCTAGTTAGTATTGTATGTATGAATATTGATTTTAATAAGATATTAACTAATAATTAATTATTCTAAATTAATGACCAGTTATCAGGGACATGTAATTCACTAGAAACACCTGGAGATAAACCTAGTATGTCGAACATGGAAAATAGAGACATGTTCGCACAGAACTGAAATCATGGACAACCCGTAACTAGATAAAATATTGCCTCGAGACACATGTTAACGAAAGACAGAACATGTGTATACCCTAGCTACGTGCACACGTGACGCTGTGCTCAAGCAAAAGTGAACTCACAACAGTATTCAAGTATAATGTCCTAGTCGTATGTAGTTAATGCGTAGTGTCTGATATCTGTATTATTTTGTTATATTGTATGTCTAGGGTCTTTGGATCAGCCAGGAGACGCTACGGGAGCAGGCTTTTGGCATTTACCTCTTGAAGACTCAGGCAAGATACCTTGCCATATTTACTGTCTAATTTAAATTATGCAAATATTGTATTGTATGCTTGTTGCTTGCTTTATACAACTGTGCGCATCCGAGATTGTCTCGGGTGCATTCGACGAATACATCAATGATTAGTATATATTAACTTAGTCATTAGCAGACTCACCTCATTGGATGATACCCTGTTATCTTCCAAGACTTGACACTTTTACATGTATTCATAGTGACAAATCTCATGTTTGGATACGAGTTCGCGTGTTCGACTAGCTATCACCGCGTGTGACATGCATCTCGGTTAGCAAGAAATTCAGGACTATTTCAGTATAGAGACTTGGCATTTAGATAAGGGGGTATGCGCGTCGATTATTTGACTTGTACATCTACATTGGGCGGGGAGGACAACCAGTAGGCATATGGGACACCCCACTCCTTTATACAGACACCGTACTCGACAGAGTGATACGGACGTATATATATATTACAGATACCACGTTCTGTAGAGTGTTGGACGTTACTTGGTGATATTGCAGATACCATACTCTATAGAACGTCAGACGTTATTGTATTCATGCGCCCGTATTATAGGGGGCATGTGTGGCATATACTAGCCGGTTGCCATGACTGGTGAATTACGTCAGGATATGTCTAGCCTACACCTTCCCATATACTCACAGTTGTCCTCACATTGCATTCACTTAGATGACTAGCACACCCTTTATTGTATTTCTTTTATTCAGTATTTATATATGGCATATCTTTATGTATCTTGTTACGTCCCTCTGAGGACCTGGTGCCCTTCCAGATTTGGACGAGGCTTACTATCCCACAGTGTACGGCCCCGGATAAGAGACGAGATTTGCTACTGCAGAGGAGCTAGAGGTTCTACCGTCAGAGTTTCTGTGATCACTTGGTAGGCCTTCCGCCTAGGATTGGGTGCATCATTATCCAGTCAGCCGATGCCCTAGTCATTATCTTTTATCTATCATTTCAGTACTGTATTTTGTCATCGTAGTGGGTTTGTTCCCACCAGACTTTATTGGTTGTACTATGATATCTTGAGACTGGTATTTATCATCCAGCAGTTTATTTAGTACTTCTTACTCTTTATATTGTGGATGAGATTAGATTACCTGTTATTGACTGATATTGGACATGTTATCATTATAGGACAGCGTAGCACTCTTTGTGGATCCATTAAATTGGGATATCCTCGTAGACGTGTCAGCTGGCTATTACCATGTGGCCTAGTTCCATGTTTTTGGGACTGGGGCGTGACATGGTTTTAGTGGTGGCCCATACAGGTCGACTTTTTCGCTTGTAGTATGGTAACATGCCCAGCGAGCCTGCAATAGGATAGAAATTATTAGGTCTCATCCACTTTTGATTCGTCTTTGAACTCCCTTCATACTGCTTCTAAATATCTGCATCCTGTTTGTTTGTTCTCGTACTCTTTTAATGAAGACCTATCTCTTGCAGCAAGATAAATTTGCGCAGTGGACGAGGAGTACCCCGTGCCGCGGTGCCAGATAACACCACTCAAGGAGGGGAGGCACCCCAAGGGCAACCCCCGCTACAGACCCCATTGATACATTGGCACGAGACATCGCAGGGCTATCCTACACCATAGCCTGAGGGACAGACTGTCCAGACAATCCCCATGCAATATTGTGAGGGCCAGACTTCAGGAGCTACACCGATGCCGTAGACTGGGAGGCCGACATCTGAGAAGACGCCTACTGCACAGCCAGAGATTCCATTACCACCGCCTCCACCTTATCCACCCCAGATGCCACAGCTAGATGGCCAGCCACAGATGCTTCAGTTCTTCCAGGCAATGATGCAAGCACAGTGGAAGCAGACAGAGACATTGAGACAGAGTCTGATGATAGTACTAGAGAGGACACCTGTCACAACACCAGTACCAGCACCTCCACCGGCCCAGACAGGTGGCACTGTTAGATGGTTCCGATAGATGGGACCAGATACTTTCTCAGGTAATGAGACTGCAGAACAGATCTCCGATTGGATCGCCAATACGGAGATGCTACTAGAGGCTTCACAACTGCATCCAGACATTTGGATGACCGCAGTGAGGGCCCAACTAAAAGGCAACGCCCATCACTGGTAGGATTCTATTGAGCGCAGTGTAGGCAAGAACCAGACTTGGAAACAGTTCTTAGAGTACTTAAATACGAAGTATTTTCCAGCTACAGTTATAAATATCCTGTACTCCCAGTTCCTACATCTATAATAAGAGAATATGACTGTTGACGCATATGACGTGGAGTTCAGCCGCCTAAGCAGATTTGGTGCCATCCTGATACCCAATGATCTCGAGAAAGCCCATAGATTTTATCACGGCCTCAATTTCGAGCTACAGAGATATACCACTACACAGGCGATGATTTCTTATGAAGAGGTTCTTGCAGAGGCGAGAATCTAGGAGGCCATCATCAGAGGGGCTAGACGTTCCAGCACGATTACACCAGCCAGAGCCCAGCCCAGAGCAGGAGGACTGATCCGACGTCTCGGAGTACAGACACAGCAGAGGGCTGCACCATACCAGCCGAAGGAACTTCCGACCTGTCACCATTGTGGCAAGAAGGGCCACGTCGTTAAAGATTGTCGAAAGAAGTTGGGTTTGTGCTTGATATATGGATCAGGCCAGCACCTTGCCAGAGATTGCCCGTAGCGCAGAGAGGCAGCACTGCAGACAGGACAAAGGCCAGCAGCACCAGTCCCGAGGATACTACCCCCGCCAGAAGGACAACGTCCACCAGCACCTGAAGGATTTCAGAGGGGACTACCCTTGGCCCCACAGCAGGCACAGTTCGAGCGAGCCCGACAGCAGACCGGAGGACAGAGACAGGGACAGGCCTTTGCATTAGCAGCTACTGAGGAGGAAATCGAAGGAGAAGCAATCACATGTACCCTTTTAGTTGCATCGTTACCTGCAACTGCATTGTTTGATTTTGGAGCTATATTTTCATTTATATCTAGTAGATTTGTAGCAATGTATAGATTAGCGACTTCCGTCTTACCTAAGAGTTGGAAGATTCTTACCGGAGGAGGTATCGTGCCGGTTACCAGCACTATCAGAACGTGCTCGGTAGTTGTATGTGGTAGAGAGATGAGAGCACGATTCTTGGTATTGCCTATGCCTTACTTTGATGTTGTCTTAGGCATGGACTGGTTAAGCCAGTTTAACGCCGTACTGAACTGCCGGAAGGGTAGCGTCACTTTTAGACCACCAGATCAACCGGAGTTCGAGTACGTACGAGGGACCATTGAACAAGGAGTAGGACAGATAGCGGGAACTTGCATGGCTATGGAGATTGCACCCCCGCCAAAAGTTGCAGAATTTGAGGATGTATTCCCCGAAGAACTACCAGGCTTACCGCCAGATAAAGACGTGGAGTTCACCATCGAGCTAGTACCCGGAGTAGCACCGGTATCTTCTAATATGTACCAATTGGCGAAGGAGTTAGATGAGCTGAAGCTACAATTAGAATATTTGCAGAGCAAGGGGTTTATCCGTCCTAGTGCATCACCATGGGGAGCACCAGTGTTGTTCGTACCCAAGAAGGATGGAACAGTACGCGTGTGCATTGATTACAGAGCCCTTAATGCTCTGACTATCAAGAACAAGTACCCCCTGCCGCGAATCGATGATTTATTCAGCCAGCTGACAGGAGCAGTGGTGTTCACAAAGATTGACTTGAGATCGGTTTATCATCTAGTGAAGGTACGAAGAGAGGACATTCAGAAGACAGCATTCAGGACTCATTATGGTCACTATGAGTTCTTAGTAATGCCATTTAGGCTGACGAATGCGCCAGCTGTATTTATAAACTTGATGAACAGAGTATTCCACCAATACTTATACCAGTTTGTGGTAGTCTTCATCGATGACATTTTGGTGTATTCGAAGAGCCACGAGGAGCATGAAGAGCATCTGAGACTAGTATTAGAGACACTAAGGAGAGAGAGTCTTTATGCCAAGCTGAGCAAATATGAGTTTCTCCTAGATCGTGTTGCTTTTCTTGGACACGTCATCTCAGGAGAAGGTATTTCAGTGGATTCGGCGAAGATTTCATCAGTAGAGACATGACTAACCCCTACCAATGTCTCAGAGGTGAGAAGTTTCCTAGGACTTGCCGGATATTACCGAAGGTTCGTAGAAAACTTCGCGAAGATTGCAGAGCCGATGACCCGCTTGACCCGTAAGGAACAGGAGTTCACCTAGACAGAGGAGTGTTAGAAGGTATTCGACGAGCTGAAGAAGCGTTTGACTACTGCACCTATCTTGACCATACCTTCTGGACCCAGAGGATTTGTGATCTATAGCGATGCATCCGATAAAGGATTATGATGTGTCTTGATGCAACATGGAAAGGTTGCAGCTTATGCTTCTAGACAGTTGAGGACACATGAGAAGAACTATCCCACCCACGACTTGGAGCTTGCCGCGGTAATTTTTGCTTTGAAACTTTGGAGGCACTACTTATATGGAGAGAGAGTGGAGATATTTACTGATCATAAGAGCCTAAAGTACGTCTACACCCAGAAGGATCTTAATCAGAGACAGAGACGTTGGCTCAAGGTGATGACGAACTTCGAGATCGAGCTACGTTACCATCCGGAAAAGGCCAACGTAGTAGCTGACGCGTTGAACAGAAGACCCATGGCATTCTTTATGACTATCCAACAATATCTGTTGAGAAAGCTAGAGTAGATGGGTATAGATGTCGTTATGTCCGGAGTAGATGGACAGTTATCGAGTTTCCAGTTGTAATCGACATTAGTAGAGAGAATCAAGGCTGCTTTGCCAACAGATGCCAGATTTCAGAGGCTCAAACAGAGGACAAAGGCTGGATTACAAACAGGACTGCGTATACATGAAGACGGAACTTTGAGATATGGAGATCGTCTCTATGTTCCAAATGGAGAACTTCGTCAGGAGTTGATGACAGAAGCACACAGTTCAACCTATTCTATTCATCCAGGAGGCACAAAGATGTACAGGGACTTGAGACAATACTACTGGTGGCACGGAATGAAGAGGAAGATAGCACGCTTTGTGGCCAAGTGCCTGGTGTGTCAGCAAGTCAAGGCTGAGCATCAGAGATCTGCAGGATTGCTTCAACCACTACCTATACCGGAGTGAAAATGTGAGCACATTACTATGGACTTTGTTACGGGCTTTCCGAGGAGTCCTAGTGGTCGCAATACAGTATGGGTAATCGTGGATAGACTCACCAAGTCCGCACACTTTTTACCCTTCAGAGTTGGGCAATATACAGAGGTCTTAGCAGAGATGTTCATGAGGGAGATTGTGCGCCTATATGGAGTGCCATTTAGCATCGTGTCTGACAGGGATACGAGGTTTACATCTTACTTTTGGCGGAGTATGCAAGAGAGTCGGTACTCGCCTGAAGTTTAGCATTGCGTATCACCTACAAACAGATGGACAGTCGGAGTGCACCATTCAGACCTTGGAAGATATGTTAAGAGCGTGCATGCTTGACTTCGGAGGATCATGGGAGGACCACTTATATTTGGTCAAGTTTTCATATAACAATAGCTATCAAGCGAGCATCCAGATGGCTCCTTATGAAGTGTTATATGAAATGAAATATCGTTCCCCAGTATGCTGGAGTGATATAGGCGAGCGACAGATTCTCAGACCAGAGTTGGTTGGTCATACAGTAGAAAAGGTGAAGAAGATCCAAGGTCACCTACGAGCGGCACAAGACAGATAGAAGCATTGGGCGAATACGCATCGTCGACCCTTAGAGTTTCAGGTTGGAGATCACGTATTTCTAAAGATCTCGCCTACTCGAGGGACTATCAGATTCGGAGGCAGAGGGAAGCTGAGTCCGAGGTACATCGGACCATTCGACATGTTAGAATGCGTCTGAGAGGTTGCTTACAGATTAGCCTTGCCGCAGACCTTGGAATAAGTTTATGACGTCTTTCATGCATCTCAACTGAGGAGGTACATACCGGATCCGAGCCACGTACTTGACCACTAAGAGATCACAGTTGGCCCGAGCTTATCATACCAAGAGGAGCCTGTTGAGATTCTGGACAGGAGTGAGAAAGTACTGCGAGGACAGACTATTCCCATAGTTCGCGTCGCGTGGAGACATCATGCACCATACGAGTCGACTTGGGAATGCGAGGAGGATATTAGACAGCGCTATCCCCATCTCTTCGAAGGAATAGGTACGCGTTAGCATTTTTAATTTCAGTCAGTAGTTCGTTACATGCGTATGTTTTAATTTCGAGGACGAAATGCTCTAAGGAGGGTAGATTGTAAACCCCCTCAACCAAATCAGAGCTATTTGGAATTTAATTAGGAGACTAGGATTAAATTGGATGTAATTAGATTTAATGCGCAGCAATATTGTAACTTAATATGCCTTACGGTTGCCTTGACGTTAGGAGCACTATACTAGTAGGTACCCCCAAACCAATTAAGTACTCATCTCCTAGACACGCCAGACTACCCACCTGCACTTTGTGCAACTGTTAGATTCCCACTATGATGTTAAATATAGTTGCACAACAGTCGTTGCAAACACCTAAGTGTTATTCTATTAAACCAAACCTTCTCCTAAATGCTTGATGCAATTTCTTGCAACCTAAATTAAATTGAGTCCCAGATCACCCCAAAACAAGTCAATAACCAAGCCCTGTGTACCTATCATGAGGATCAGACCCCACCCCAAGGAGCCTAGACAAGCCCAAGGTCAGACCATAAACCCCTCCTATATAAATACCTCTCCCTACTACTATTGAAACCCTAACACCTTCACCCTCTTTTCTCAACCCTAGCCGAATCCCGACCCTTACCGACCCATCCCCGCTCAGCCTCACCGAACCACCGCCCCCTCGCCATCTCCGGCGTCACCAACCACCCCTCGGACTACCGCCTCTCCGTCGGAACTTTACCCATCAAATAACCATCACCATTCCCTGCAAACCCGGACAACCCGAGCCGCTGCCGCCACCTGACTTCTAAAACCACCGCCCTCCACTTCGCCTCACTCCGCCAGACACCTTCATCCAACTCGCCGGACCCCCGCTTCACCACCGCCGGCGGCCAACCACCTACACTAATCGCCTCCACCCGCACCGTCACTATCCCAGATCATCACAATCCCCGGGAAACCCCGCTGCCGATCCCGACTGCTTCCCACCTCCCTCCAACGCCGGCAACCACCCCCGAAAGGCCGACCCCGACCACCCCCGCGAACTGACCATCGTGCCCGACGCCATCCCAGCCGCTGCCGCTGTGCCAGGCTGCTGTACCGCGGCTGCAGCTATCAGTCGACTGATAGCCGACAGGCCGGATCCGTCCATACGATGACCGGAGTTCACCCCACGTCGGAGAAGACAGTCGACCAGCGAGCGAACCCCCTCGCTCGGCCGATCAGGTACCCGTTCATTGAACCCTTCTCTCGTGTGTCCTATACTTCTCCTTCTTGTCGTCGTGTCGCACATGAACCCATATCAATAGTATTTAACCTAGTTAGTATTGTATGCATGAATGTTGATTTTAATGAGATATTAACTAATAATTAATTATTCTAAATTAATGACCAGTTATTAGTGACAGGTAATTCACTAGAAACACCTGGAGATAAACCTAGTATGTCGAACATGGAAAATAGAGACATGTGTTCGCACAGAACCGAAATCATGGACAACCCTTAACTAGATAAAATATTGCCTCGAGACACACGTTAACCAAAGACAGAACACGTGTACACCCTAGCTACGTGCACACGTGACGCTGTGCTCAAGCAACAGTGAACTCGCGATAGTATTTAAGTATAGCATCCTAGTCGTATGTTGTTAATGCGTAGTGTCTGATGTCTGTATTGTTGTGTTATATTGTATGTCTAGGGTCTTTGGATCAGCCAGGAGACGCTACGGGAGAAGGCTTTTGGCATTTACCTCTTAAAGACTCAGGCAAGATACCTTGCCATATTTACTGTCTAATTTAAATTATGCAAATATTGTATTGTATGCTTGTTGCTTGCTTTATACAACTGTGTGCGTCCGAGATTGTCTCGGGTGCATTCGACGGATACATCGATGATTAGTATATATTAACATAGTCATTAGCAGACTCACCTCATTGTATGATACCATGTTATCTTCCAAGACCTGACACTTTTACACATATTTATAGTGACAAATCTCATGTTGGGATGCGAGTTCGCGTGTTCGACTAGCTATCACCGCGTGTGACATGCATCAAGGTTAGCAAGAAATTCAGGACTATTTCAGTATAGAGACTTGGCATTTAGATAAGGGGGTATGCGCGTCGATTATTTGACTTGTATATCGACATTGGCGGGGAGGACGACCAGTAGGTATATGGGACAACCCACTCCTTTATACAGACACTGCACTCGACGGAGTGATACGGACGTATATATATATATTACAGATACCACCTTCTGTAGAGTGTTGGACGTTACTTGGTAATATTGCATATACCACACTCTATAGAACGTCGGACGTTATTGTATTCCTGCGCCCGTGTTATAGGGGGCATGTGTGGCATATACTAGCCGGTTGCCACGACTGGTGAATTACGTCAGCATATGTCTAGCCTACACCTTCCCATATACTCACAGTTGTCCTTACATTGCATTCACTTAGATGGCTAGCACACCCTTTATTGTATTTATTTTATTCAGTATTTATATATGGCATGTCTCTATGTATCTTGTTACGTCCCTCTGAGGACCCGGTTCCCTTCCAGATATGGACAAGGCTTACTACCCCACAGTGTACGGCCCCGGACTGGAGACAAGATTCGCTACGGCAGAGGAGCTAGAGGTTCTACCGTCAGAGTTTCCGTGATCACTTGGTAGGCCTTCCACCTAGGATTGGGTGCATCATTATCCAGTCAGCCGATGCCCTAGTTATTATCTTTTGTCTATCATTTGAGTACTGTATTTCGTCATCGTTGTGGGTTTGTTCCTACCAGACTTTATTGGTTGTACTATGATATCTTGAGACTGGTATTTATCATCCAGCAGTTTATTTAGTACTTCTTGCTCTTTATATTATGGATGAGATTAGATTACTTGTTATTGACTGATATTGGACATATTAGCATTATAGGACAGCGTAGCACTCTTCGTGGATCCATTAAATTGGGATATCCTCGTAGACGTGTCAGCTGGCTATTACCACGTGGCTTAGTTCCATGTATTTTGGGACTGGGGCGTGACAACTTAGTACCAGAATCTAAGGAGGTTTAGATTATTTGTTTAGAATTGTATTAGACTTGTATTGAGGTTATTGACATGTATTTATTATTTTGGGCTTGTGGATATATTGTGACTCTTTCTTTCATTATTCTATCTTGTGCTTTATCTTTCTTAGTTTGCTATGTGATTGAGTACTGTTTACCATTTATCAGATACCATATTATTCCTCCGTTTAGAGTTGAGATGATTATCAGGTACCATATATCTATTTTATAAGATATTTAGATAGTAGAGTTGACCCAGACAATATTCTACCGCTGATGCTGCGGCATAGGCTGGGCGTTGCTCACTACCTGTACCCTTATTCCGGGTGCGGGTTGTGACACATTTTTAGTGATGGCCCATGCAGGTCCTAAGGTCATAAATAGAGTGATATCGTAGTAATGCTCTCCTAGAGTACTGCTACGAGCCTGTTTTAGGAAATAGGATTTAGGCTGAGAGTATACTCAATCATAACTAGAAAATACTTCCAAATATTTGTTTGCTATCATTATCTATTGAATGTTTGCTTTACTTTGAATAATTATGTTCTTCTTTGATAATATCTTATCATACTCAATATCGATTCCTTTGTTTCAATCTATCTTCAGGATGCCGCCGAAGACGAGTTCCCAGCGCTCATGCGCAATATCAGCGAGGTCGATCACTTCGTCGCCTATGAGGGCTGTTCCAGCAGCTATATTTCGGAGGTCCGCTTCACTGATTCAGGTAGGCATTTTTGCAGCAGCTTTCAGAGGTGCTCCACCTCCGGTAAAGAGGAAAGCACCGACCATTTTAGGAGATATTCCACCCCCACCACCCACGGTCGATCTGACACAGATATTTGTGCTCTTTCAACAGATGATGAAGGCGCAGCAACGCCAATCAGATTTTACAATACAAGATATTGAGAATGCTCACCAAATTATGCTCGCAACAGTCGAGAGAGTCGTCTTAGTCCAGCCACAGACGGTACCACCTCAGTTCACCCCGCAGTAGCCGAGGCCGGGGACTATCATAGATTTCAAAAGGATGGGGCCAAAGGACTTTAAAGGCACTGAAGGGATTATTTATATGGATGATTGTATAGATGACATTGAGAGGAACCTGCGGCTGGCACAGATTTCAGAGATACTGCAGGTAGAGGCCGCATGAAGCATGATGTTTGATATTGCACTGATTTGGCTCAGGACGGACCCCGGGATCTCAGCACTAGGACTTACTTGGAAAGCTTTTAAGGACCTCATCAAGAAAAGTTTCTTTTTAGATGTGGCTCTGACATCCCTAGAGATCCATTTTTAATACATTGTTCAAGGAGGTATGATGGTGGAGGGGCAAAACACTAGAGGAAGGGGCAGGAAGTTTAGGTAGGGCCTGAACAAGAAGATCAAATCATATACAAATGGAGACCCCACTGCTACTTTTGAGAAAATTCTGAGGCAGGCACAGCGGGAAGAGGATGATCTAGAGCTTGGATCTAAGAGGCCGAGGGACATAGGAGGATCAGTACTAACATGGGTCCAATAAAACTGCCTTATTTTCAGCAGCAGCATCAGAGGCACTTTTAGCAGCCAAGGCAGTAGTACCATGGACCAGCTAGAGCGCTAGTACAACAGACATACCAGATTCAGAGGTCAGCTATTCCTTGCCCATTCTGTAAGAAGCAAGGACATGGATGTGATACATGCAGGATAAGATTGTGCCAGTGCTTATTCTACGGATCAAACTATCATCAGTTGAGGGCTTGTCCTAAAGCTCCAGCTCGTCCAGCTCAGGGTGGAGCTCAGGCACAGAGATCACCCGCGAGACCACTAATGGGACCGCAGAGAGGACCTCCCCTACTACCATAATAACAGCAGTTCGCTCAGCACCAGCAACAGCAGAGAGGTGCCCAGTGACAGGGGTGAGCTTTTGCTTTGACCATCGAGGAGGAGGAGCCAGTCCGTGATATTATTTCAGGTTCAGTTTATCTTGATTCTTTTTCAGCTCATACTTTATTTGATTTCGGTGCTTCATATAGTTTTGTATGTGTATCTTTTGATCTGAAACATCACCTTGAGACTTAACCGATGGCAAGGACTTACAAGATCATGACTGGGGTGGCATTATCCTGGTCAGTGATATTTGCAAGGACCAGAGAGTTTCTTTGGGAGGCCAAGATTTGAGCATGTGTCTACTCGTAATACCACTTCCGAGCTATGATATAGTACTCGGGATGTATTGGTTGAGTAGGCACCTTACTAGTATCGATTGTCGTGGAGATAGAGTTTTGTTTCAGGCGGCAAGAGAGACAGAGTTTGAGTTCGTCAGAGGAGTAGCAGAGCAGAGCGAAGGAGACTTCTGTAGAGCTATGGTGGAAGGGAGCCGCCATATTTATTAATTATAGAGTATATGGACATCTTTTTGGAGGAGTTGCCGGGGTTGCCACCAGACAGAGATTTGGAGTTCTCATAGACTTGGTGCCAGGCACAGAGCTGATATCACAGCACATCTATAGAGTGACCAACAACGAACTGGCAGATTTGAAGAAGCAAGTAGAGGAGTTACAGGATAAAAGCTTTATCCGATCTAGTTCATCACCATGGGGTGCTCCGGTATTATTTTTACAAAAGAATAATAGATCAGTACATATTTTTATCGACTACAGGGCACTCAACAACCTCACTATCAAGAGCAAATATACGTTGCCATAGATTGATAATTTATTTGATCAGTTGAGCGGAGCAAAGGTATTCTTGAAGATAGAATTAAGATCGGGGTACCACTAGGTAAAAGTGAAGAAGGAGGACATTCCAAAGACAGCTTTCAGGAGTCGATATGGGCAGTTTGATTTCTTGGTGATGCCGTTTGGGTTGACCAATGCTCCGACAATATTCATGAACCTGATGAATAAGATATTTTATCAGTACTTGGATCAGTTTATGGTGGTATTAATTGATGATATATTAATTTATTCGAAGGCCCCAGATAAGAATAAGAAATACCTGAGGATAGCTCTGAAAACCCTCAGGAAGGAGAAGCTATATGGCAAGATTTCGAAGTATGAGTTCATCCTTGATAAGGTTGATTCATCGGGCATGTGATTACAGGAGATGGGATCTCAGTAGACCCGAGGAAGATTTTAGCAGTTAAGTCATGGTCTACCCCGAGCTCAGTGGTGGAGATCAGGAATTTTCTTGGATTGGCAGGTGATTATCAGAAATTTGTTCTGAATATTTCCAGGATTGCCGAGCTGATAACTAGACTAACCAGAAAGGACATAGAGTTCGTCTGGACTAAAAATTGTTAGGCTGCTTTTGAGGAGCTAAAGAAGAGGTTAACTACAACTCTAGTGTTGACATTGCCATCAGGGACATGAGGAATTTCTATATACAGTTATGCTTCGGGTAAGGGTTTGGATTGTGTGTTGCAGCAGAACGGGAAGGTGATTGCCTATGTGTCCAGGCAATTATGCCCGCATGAGAAGAATTACTCTACCCATGACTTGGAGTTGGCAGCAGTTATTTTTTCTCTTAAACTCTAGAAATACTACTTGTATTGAGAGCGGGTAGAGATCTTTACAAATCATAAGGGCTTGAAGTATGTGTTTACACAAAATGAGCTCAATATGAGGTAGAAGCGGTAGTTGGAGTTGATGAAGGACTTCGACATTGCTTTGCAGTATGATCCATGAAGGCCAACGTAGTTGCAGATGCTTTGAGCAGATATCCAGTGGCTATGTACTTGACGAGGGACATATTTTTGTTGGTCGATCTTGATAGTTTGGGTAATGAGGTATTAGTTCTTGGAGTTGTAGCACAGATGTAGGGATTTTAGTTACAGTCAGAGTTGATAGACCAGATCAGCGCCGCACAGTTCGAGGATGAGTCTCTGAGGAGCATCAGAGCGTAATTCCGGTTGGGATTGGCAGAGGACTTCAGTATTGCAGATGATGGATCATTGCGGCATGGTACAAGATTGTGTGTACCGAGTGGAGCGTTATGCAAGAAGATTCTTCAGAAAGCACATCGATCTCAGTACTCTATGCATCCAGGTGCCAACAAGATGTATAGGGACATGAGAGAGTATGTTTGGTGGTATGGTATGAAGCGGGAGGTAGCTAGCTTCATATCCAGATGTTTTGTATGTCAGCAGGTAAAGTCAGAGAGATAAAGGCCAGATGGATTGCTTTACCCTTTACCCATAACAGAGTGGAAGTGGGAGTATGTAACGATGGACTTTGTTTTAGGGCTTCCGCGTTCTCCAGGAGTTAAAGATGCGATTTGGGCCATTCTAAACAGGTTGACTAAATCAGCCCACTTTCTGCCATTTAAAGTGGGTACGTCTATGGAGAAGCTTGCGAAGATGTATGTTTGTCCGATAGTTAGAATGCATGGAGTTCCTATCAGCATAGTCATGGATCGGGATAGTCGCTTCACGTTCTACTTCTTAAGGAGTTTACAGGCTAGCTTGGGCACCCAGCTTAAGTTTAGTACCTCATATCACCCTCAGACAAGAGGAGGGGCTTGGGCGTTGTGATGGGGGTTTACACAGAGTTGAGGAAGTGAAGAGTAAAGCAACAACTTCAATAACCATCCTAGGTACAGGCAATTACTTGCATCAGGTAGTATAGCCGAGACCATTTGTTTACTACTGCAGTTGCTGTCTTGCAACCGTAAGATAATTGCTGAACAGAGCATGATGTGGAACAAAGTGTGTGGATATTTGAGCTACTAAGGATGGAATAAGGTGGGATAGACTTGGGGTCAGTCCCGTAGAGTGTAGGCTTGAGATTGTTGATGAGGGTACTTCGGGGATGAGTTCATATGTTATATATGCAGGTGTGTGGCTGTATTTCAGATTGCAGCAAAAATTACAATACATACAGTGGCAATAGAGTACTGTATTTGGCATGACAATGGGTGTAGATACTTGGTGAAGGTGCAAATGGAATAGATAGTGATATTGAGGTTGAGGTTATGTGAGTGTTTGTGCATGTTAATAATTAGACATATGCTTGGTACATATGCTTGGTATGTGTGAGTGTTAGTTAGCTTGTAGCAGTGGATGAGAGGGAGTGCCAGTATGGTGTGGGCATCAGTAATACCTTTGGGAATAGGTTAAGGGTATTGAGTTAAGGAGTATCAGTCAAGGTAAAATGATTATGTGTAAGATATTAGTTACACTTGGGGTTGTGGCCTAGGGTTTTGTGTATAGGTGAGATATTAGGTATCTCAGTTATCTGAATTAGGTAGTAGTAGTAAGGTAGGGTTGGGATACCAAGTTGTAGTTAAGGCATTGAGTAGGTTAACAAAGATAGTGAGAAATATATTAAATATTAGATATAACTAGTATAGATATATGGTATCCTAGTATCTTTATATTAGCTAGTGGACCTAGAAATCTAGGTATAACCTAACATTAATTGATAATTACTAGTTTAGACTTGTTATCGACTTAGAAGGTAGGTATGAACCCAAAATCAAGGTAAACACCTAGGTTGACCTAGTTTGACTAGTATGACCTAGAAAGCATATTTTGACTCATTTTAGTTATTTCTCACTTTATTACACCTAAGTGACATGATATTTCATATATAGGTCTGTGTGACACCAGTTCAGACACCATTTCGTATCATTTGCTCAGGACCTGAGGTGAGTATATTTCTCTATTAGTTTTTATTTCATGATAGTGTATATATCATATGTTCTAGAACTGTATACTTTAATCCGTCACAGTAATTTCATGGACTGGTACTATATGGATCCTGTCAGGAGATGTTGTCGTGTTCAGCGGGTACTCCTTCACATGTATTTTATCGTGTGTATCGGATATTAATTTTAGTGTACTCCGTTGTTCACACACTGCTCGTATTCAGTGTGTCCATATTCGTGTTCGTAACGTGTCGTGATTGGATCCATTGGTATTGGTTGGGGATGGGAGAATAGGAGTTGGTTATGTGATCAAGCCAAAGTATATTTGTGTACATGATGATTACATATCACACGTGTAATCGAGTTACTATATTGTATTCGTGTTCAACCTAAACCGATCACATAATAAACTTGTATTCCTTGGCACATTAGCAAATTTTATTTATTTTTATTATATTATAGTTATTCTATTGACTGTTCTTCATTCCAGTACATTACATGTTCACTCTAGTTCATTACTTTCTGATATTTAGTTATCGTGTATTCTTTTCTATTATCTGTTGTATAAGCTCGATTATGTTTTTGAAACTTCTTTCAGAGGTATATACTTCACACCAATCCTGATTGAATATATTTTTCAGATGATTGGCTTGTGGACTAGTGTCCTACCTACTATGGACCGCAGGACAACGCACCATTAGAAGATACTCATTTAGAACAGGAGGACTTAGTACCAGAATATGAGAAGGTTTAGATTATTTGTTTAGACTTGTATTAGACTTTTATTGAGGTTATTGGCATGTATATATTATTTTGGGCTTATGGATGTATTGTGACTATTTCTTTCGTTATTCCATCTCGTGCTTTATCTTTCTTAGTTTGCTATGTGATTGAGTACTGTTTACCATTTATCAGATACCATATTGTTCCTCCGTTTGGAGTTGAGATAATTTTCAGGTACTATATATTTATTGTATGAGATGTTTATATAGTAGAGTTGACCCAGACAGCGTTCTACCGCCGATGCTGCTGCGTAGGCTGGACGTTGCTCACTACCCGTACCCTTATTCCGGGTGCGGGTTGTGACAACATAAGTGTTACTTTATATTTTTTTATTTTAATATAACTTAGAAAATATGCAAATAAATATCCATGTAGTTAGTAATAAGTTACTTAGATAATAGGGTTATTTACACTAATTATCCCTATATTTTTGATTTATAATACCGGGTACCCCTGCTTTTGAACGACTTAAAAAATATGCAAATAAATATCCATGTAGTTAGTATCAAGTATATTTATCGAGCGATTCATTTTTTTTAGATTGAGTAGCTATGGCTCCGTGAGCAGTTGATACAATATGCTACGTCTGTGTAAACCCCCTCGAACAAAATTAGGCTTACTTTGCTTAAATAGAGAGACTAGGGCTAGTTTGAATCCAATTAGAAATAGAACACTGTATTTTAGAGGATTTATAATATTTATATCACTTAGTGCACCTTACCGTTGCTTCGATAATTGGAGCACTAGCCAATACCTTCCTACAAATTTTATACCCTTGCCTTAGACTTGCCAGTCTTTCATTCTGACCTTTTTATAACTTATAATTATGCTCTCTTGTGCTATATTTTTAGTCGCTCAATATTCATCGCATACGTTTATATTTAATTCTGTATAAATTCAACTTTGTATTATTTTACGTTCCAATCAAAATTGGGAACACAATTTTGACCCGTTTTGTGCAACCCAAATTATGACAATATTCTATCATGAGTCCCCTATGTCCATGACACTTGTGTCTCACCTAATTTTAGCCCCTTGTACTTCTAATTAATTCAAGAACACCATTTGCATAAATTTTAATCAAATTAATCCAATTTCCATCTTTGTGTAATTTTTCGAATTGTTGGGCACTTTTATGCAAAAGTGCATTAAGGTGTCCACAGCATTAGACACAACACATGAAAAAATCTATTTCTCCTTCATATGAATTTTTCCCATAATTTTTGGAATGTGCAATACACAACATCGCCCCCTCATCTAATCCTAGCCATGCATTTCAAACCATGCAAATCTAGCCCTCCAAACATCTCCATATGAAGCCAAGGCCCCTTTCCAAGGGTGTTGACCAAGGCCCAACACCCTAGGTCAACCTCAAAACCCTACTTTTCTATATGTATATATAATACAAATTTTCGTTTACTTTTTATTCACATCAACCAAAACTCTACACCTAGCCGATATCTCAACCCCCTCTACTATTCATCATCCCCTTCCTTCCGCCGTGACAGCCACCCGACTGGAGCAGACCGCTGGAGACCAGCAGCGCCAACTCCCTGCACGACTGATCCGACCAACCCGACCTCGTCGGACCTCCACCGTGATAGCACGACTCCGCTGAACCACCATCACCACCTCCATCTTCCCTGACCTCCGTCCACCTCCTTCTCCGTTCTCCTTCAGCAGCCCGCAGCCTCACCGGAGCACAACTCGACCATCTCTATCCATCCCTCCGTCGACTTCATGTCCTCCGCCAGGTTGACGATAGTAGCATCCCCTCGTCGGACCTCCCTGACCGTCGAGCCTCCTCCGACCATCACCATCCCCTTCCTCACCATCATAACCTACATCATCATAATCATCACCATTAGCAACCTACAACATCATCATCACCTTAATCATCATCATCATCACCTTAATCATCATCATTACCTTAATCATTATCCTTTCAATAACCCAATCATCATTGCCCTCATCAACATCATCACCCTTGTCATCAACATCATCACCCTTATCACCCTCATAATCATCATCATCATCATCATCACCCTCGTCATCATTATCAACATCAACATCATCGTCGTCATCCTGAACCCGTCTCCCTTACCGAAGACAACCTACAGCAGGCACCTCTGATTCTCGTGCTCGTGCACGCTAATTCCCCAAGGTTCAAACCTGTCCCTCTCCTTTCATATTGTGTATGTGTGCTTATGATTAGTATTACTTCATGGTTTAGTTTAGCTGTATGAGTTCAGACCATGTCGGTTGACCAAAAGACTAGTGTGCGTGTGTGTAGGATGATTAATTCGTACATATATACATTGTATAAGTAATTTATGCTAGTACTAGGTATGACTGTATTATAGATGTTGAGTGACCATAAGTGTTAATAGTAGATACCCTATATTTATATTTGACCGTATGACCCGTATGCGTACACGTACGCGTATGTATATAATATTCAGATTGGTATATATATATATATATATATATATATATATATATATATATATATATATATGTATTGTATAAGTTATTAAATAATAACCTAATTATGACTATATGTACTTAAACTATGCGACCCTAGGTGAATCATGGTTATCCCGTATTTACCTTGACCATGTTTACCCTGAGTACTTGTGAGTTGACTGCCTTGTGTACATTAATGTACTGGCTTAGACACATGCTAGTTGACTGTCTGATTTATACAGTATTTGAAGACATAACACCCGTGTAATTAGACGCACAGTTGATAATATTAGTTTACCAGTGTCAACCCTAGCGTACCCTCTGAGTCCAGTGTAATTATGGTTGTGTATGTGCTAATGTAATGACTGATATTGTATTATATTATATTATATATATATAGGACTATCGAATTATTTTGCGAGACTTCACGAGCAGGTTATTAGTACTACGCAGCTTTCTTGCCAGGCAAGTATACCTTGCCATTGTACTGTAATTTATATTCCATATATTGCATGCATCTTATTTCTGCTTATTTAGTTCATATATTTTAACTGCTATATAAATTGCGCGTCCAAAGAAACTTGGGTGCAACGACGGTGTCGTTGTATTCTATTTTTATTATGTATATGCATTGACCTAGTTTTATGAGACCACCACATGATTTGGAGGCAAGATTAGGTTTTATTGGCCGTGACACAGCTGTTATATGGGTGTGAGTCTCATGTAGGATACAGACTGCATATTGGGTTGGCCTCCTGTACATATGGGACGTGCGTTAGGGATAACTGCTGTTAAAAATTTCATGCTAGAAGACTTGGCATTTATTAAAGGTATTATCCTGTCATGGATGTGACATGCTTAGAGCATGGGGTGAGGAGAACAACAAGTAAGACATTTGGGTTCCTTTGCACTTTTCTTTTTGTAACCCGTACACTCCGTCGGAGATGCGCGGTCGTGATGACCCCTATACTTCTGGCGACCTCTGGCGTTCAAAAGACAACATGCTTTGTAGGCCCCTGAATCTCCAAGAGAATTATGTCAATCCCATTTATGGCCAGATAGACCACTTATAAGAAAGTTGTTCTTAACGTGCATTCACATAGATGGTTAGGCGACCCTTGATATTTTTTTCAGTACTTTATGGGCATGCTTTTATGTATCTTGTTATGTACCTCTGAGGACCAGGTCCCTTTTCAGGTGTAGATGTTCATGAGTATTCGCAAGATGCGCAGATCCAGACTTGCTACTTATATTTCGAAGAGGTCTTCCCTTCGAGTCTCATCGATTATTTGTTGATATACTTATATTGTGTTTGCTTTTATATTCTAGTTTGGTAGTGGATTTGTTTCCACCAGACTATCATCCTTTGATACTTTTTATTGACTTTTAGTTATATAATTATTGGTTATTTATTTATTTATGATTTATGTGGATGAGATTTAGATTTTGCTCTTTGACTTGTGATAGTTTATACTACTTCTGAATTATTATTCATAATACAGCGTACGTATGTGTTATGATTTTCATATATTGGAGTTGTCATATACATGCGGCTGGCATGCTTACGTGTTCCTAGTCCTACGTATTTTGGGACTGGGGCGTAACATATTTTTAGTGGTGGCCTATGCAGGTCGAAAGAATATTGTCTCGGTTACGTTACTGTACCGAGCAAGCCTGCAAATATGATTAGAGTATTGGATCTCATCCACATACTTGACTTTTCTACTTGATTTGTTCTGAATTCTTGAACTCATCTTCCTTCCAATCTGTTCTATTTAAATAACTATATCCTGCTTGATTCATGTACTTTCCTAATAGTTCCTTGAGTGTAGCATTCTGCTAGAATATAGGAATCCTTGTTGTTAGAATGATAATTAGGGTAACACACCTATTAAGAATATAACTAGAATATTGACACATCTCTAAGTTTAGAATACCTAATGAACCCTAGCATCCCTTACCTATATATTGATTTATCATTACCCCTTGATATATTTTTGAAGACTTGAGAGTAGTATAGACACTTGTAAAACACGTAATTTTAAAAACCATATTAATTATTTATTTAGTTATTTAATTTATTGATAGTATTTATTAGTTAATTAGAAGATATATAAATTATTTAATTTTTATTTTTAGGTGATTGTGCATTTAGAGATTTATGGAGCAACGCGTAATTTTACCTTAATTTATTTTATATATGAGACCTTGTGGACGGTTGATAGATTTATTATATGCACTAATATAAATTTCTAGAATTATATATATATATGTATTCATATATATATATATATATATATATATATATATATATATATATATATATATATATATATATATATATATATAAAGTTTTATTTAAAATAAAAAGAATGAAAAGAAATGAATAAAAAAAATAAAAAAGAAAAAGAAAAAGAAAAAAAATAATATAAACCCACAACCCACTAAGCCTAACCTACCCAAAACTCGCAAGCCCAGAACCCATTAAGCAAAACCAGCAGCAGCCGCACGCGGAAGCGCCACCCCTTCGGTTCTTCTTCTCTTCCTATATATATATATAATTCTTATATTAAACCCTAACCCTAAACCCTTACCATCTCGACCACCATAGCCCTCCGCCGACCTCTTGGACCCGCCGTCGTTCGCCAATGCCGCCCGCCGCTCGCCCGGGTCCGCACAAGCGCGCGCAACCGCGCAGGAAAGTCACAACAACTTACTCCTGTTCACGCGTTGATTCATGTTCCATCGCTCGACCAAATTTGACCCCGTCTTTATCGGTATGTTCACGACCTATCCCTCTTCCAACACTGTGTATTAGTTTCCTTCGATCAGCGTGTAACCCTAGGCGAAAACCAAGACCAAGTTGGAGAAAAATAACAACTTTAATTCCAGAAAAACTACTGTAACCACCCATATTTAAGGACTCGTATCTCCCATCACAAAGATCCAAACTTAGAAATTTCTTTTACTATGTGAAGAACACATAATCCAGATTAATTCCTGTCAATTATAATATTTTATTTGGTGTTATATGCAAAATTAAACTGGATTAAAAATCACGAAAAACCTATTTTTGAACATTCAAAATTTGTGATACGGAGCGCGCCCCGTCAAATGGGACCATTCCGTCGTGTACCAATTGTACCGAAAGGCCCGTATGGTATGACCAGATGTGTGAACTTTCGCAAAAACTGATTCGGAAGCGTGTGCACGTCGGAATCAACCCGTATCTGAGAAAAGTCCCCGTATCGTGACTTTTATAAAATCCTGCACCTGTTATTGTACGCTCGTCAGAATACGACAAAACTTGCGTCATTGGACTTGTGGTATCACGCTAGTCCTGTGACCAATTTTTACATAATTCTGAGACAGTTGACCGAGCCGCCTATTTGCGGGCCCCATGGTTGACTTTTCGGGCAAATTTGTGTTCGGCTAACCGGAATCCAAAATTGGACATACCGTTGAGTTCGTACTAACATTTAGAGTTTGTTTGACCTATAATTTGTTCTATTTAGAGATCTTTACCCCTGGCATACTTTTTAGTGCAAAGTGGCCCACATGTGGACCCCACTTTGATCCAAAATTATTGTTTTGCCCTTGTGTCCAAATTGGACGAAAGGGTAGTATTTTTTAGCTATTTTGCTGATTCCGAAAACATTGGTGATGTCTATTTCAGTATCCAGAGACGTTTATTCTGAGGCCTTAACTTCTGATCCCGTGTCCTTGATATCTGGACGCTTACACTATACAGATTTCTTGCCAGGCAAGTATACCTTGTCATTGTACTGTTATTCATATTCCATATATTTCATGCATCTTATTTCTGTCATTTAATTCATATATTTTAAACTTCTATATAAATTGTGTGTCCAAGGAAACTTGGTATAACGACAGTGATGTCGTATTCTATTTTTATTATGTATATATATTTGGACCTACTTTATGAGACCACCCCATTATCATAAGACATTCTTATGTTTCATTGGCCATAACACTATTATTACACAAGAGTGTGAGTCACATGTAGGATACGGACTTGCGTATTCGGCTGGCCACTAGTACGTATAGGTCGTACGACGGATAGGGATAACTGCCGATATAAACTTTGCATGCTGGTAGACCTGGCAGTTATTTAGAGGTATCATCGTGTTATGTATATGACATGCTTAGAGCATAGGGGTGGGGAGAACAACAAGTAAGGCATTTGGGCTCCTTTGCACTTTTTTTGTGTAACTCGTACGCTCCACCAGAGATGTGCGGTCATGATAACCACTATATATTATATATTATCAGGCGGCCTCTGTCATTCAAAAGACGACATGCTTTGTAGGCCCCTGAATCTCCAAGAGAATCATACAAATCCCATTTTGTCCAGATAGCCCACTTATTGGAAAGTTGTTCTCAAACTACATTCACTTAGACGGTTAGGCGACCCCATTGGATATTTATATTTTAGTAATTTATTGACATGTTATTATGTATCTTGTTACGTCCCTCTGAGGACCTGGTACCTTTCCAGATATAGACGGGCAGGAGTATCCACAAGAGTACGGACCCAGACCTGACGCTTCTTATCAGACTAAGGAGGTTTTATCTTCAGAGTATCTTTGATCCATAGCAGCTGATGGATATTCTAGTTGCTTTTCTTTCTGGACATTTATCTTATATTAGAGTTTGATCTCTTATCTTATTTAGTAGTTTTAGTATAGTCGATTTGCAGTAGATTTGTTTCCATCCGACTATCATACTTTGATACTTCATCTTTGAGATTCAGTTATTTATTTCCTATTTATTTCTTTATTTGTGCTGTGGATGAGATATAGATTGTGTGTGACTTGTTGACAGTATATTACCACTGGTGGATTGGATATTCATGTACAGCGTAAGTGTGTGTATGATTTTCATATATTGGAGTTCGTATACATACGGCTAGCGTGTTATGTATTCCTAGTCCTACGTATTTTGGGATTGGGACATGACATATTTTTGTGGTGGTCCATGCAGGTCTTGAATATATTGTCTCAGTTATGTTACTGTACCGAGCAAGCCTGCGTATAGGAATATAGTATAGAATCTCATCCATGCTTGACTAAAACTCATCCTTCCTTTCCACTTCCTATTTAAATTCTTGCATCCTGTTTGATTCATGTACTTCTTCTAATTGTTTCATCCACCACTTGCAGAGAGATGGATATACGTAGTGGATGTACTACCGCCGAAGGCGACACCTTCAGGAGTCAATGGCCAAACTCGAGGGGAGAACTCAACGATTCCTAGAATTCCGGGACCGGATGGACAAACTCACAATCCAGTTCTATCTGATCTTTCTGCTTCACCTAATGGGACCCTTCCAGCTTCATCGATACCGCAGGATGGCCAGACACAGTTGTTCCAATTCTTCCAAATGATGATGCAGGAACAGAGACAACAGGCGGCCGCACTAGGTGTAGAGCAGAGGCAGCAAGCAGCATAGCAGAGGCAAGAATTTCTAGCAGTACTTGAGAGAATGGCTGCACAGGATACTGTACCAGCTCAAGCACTAGTTCCAGTACCTCGAGCTTGAGTTGGTTCAGTCAAGGACTTTGTACAGATGGGTCCCAAGCCGTATAAAGGCACTGAGAGCCTAGAGGAGACTACAAACTGGATTACCCACACTCAAAAGTTATTAGAAGCATCGCCGCTACCTACAGATCTATGGATGACAGGCGTAAGGATGCTACTAGATGGGAACGCCCATCACTAGTGGGAATCAATGGAGCGCCGGTTGGGTACGTATCAGACTTGGAAATAATTCTTGGAGTGCTTCGAGAGGAAGTAATTCCCGGACACTGTAAGTGATGCATTATACGATCAGTTTCTTCATCTGGAGCAGGGGAACAGGACAGTTGACGAGTACGATACAGAGTTTAGTCGCCTTAGTAAATACGATGCTGCCCTGATACCAAATAACTTGGGAAAGGCTAAGAGGTTTTACCGCGGACTGACTCAGGAGCTCCAACACTACACTAGCTCACAGTCCCAGATCTCTTATGCCGAATTATTGACAGAAGCTAGATTACAAGAGACCATCAGTAGGAGAAAATAATATAAATTAAGGACACAACAAGGACCAGCAAGGACACAGCAAGGACAGCAAGGACACAACAAGGAGGGCCTATCAGACGTCCTTTGGCTCAGCAACAACAGTACCAGCACAGAGCTGGACCGTACCAGATTTCGGAGAAACCCCACTACAATTATTATGGGAAATGCGGGCACATTTTGAGAGACTGTCGGACTCGTTTGGGACAATGTATGAGGTATGGTTCCGGACAGCACATAGCAAGAGACTGTCAAATATAGCAGACAATGACACTTTTACCGCCAATATAGAGGCTAGCGCTTCCAACACCAAAGCCAGTTCAGCAGAAGACTAGACCAGGAGCACCTCGACCCCCAATAGCCGGAGGATTTCAGCAAGGACCACCGCTACCTACGCAGGAGGATCAGTACACGAGGGCCAGTCATGGACAACCATAAAGGAATGGGCAAGCTTTTGTACTAGAAGTGGATGACATGGACAGGAGATTGATGTTATAGCAGGTATTACTCTTGCTTTTACTTTTCCTGTTGTGACATTAATTGATACTGGAGACACACACTCATTCATATCTTCTAGTTTTATTACCAAACATAATATTGCCAATTCACTTTTACTTAGTTGTGTTAGAATTCTTACCGGAGGAGGAGTTGTACCTGTTAGTCGAATTTATAGATTGTGTCCTGTAGCGATTCGTAGCAGAGAGTTGAATGTCCGACTCTTAGTCCTTCATATGCCAACTTTTGATATTGCGCTTGGAATGGACTGGCTAAGCAAGTGCCACGCTTTCTTCGACTGTTTTGGAGGAATCATTCTTTTTAAGGTACCAGGGTAGCCTGAACTTGAGTTTGCACGAGGATCCACAGAAGCCTTTGATGGTGTACATATCATAATGGATGATGTTATTTATCACCCCATTATTTCAGAGTTTCAAGACATTTTTTAGAGGAATTGCCAGGCCTATCCCAGACAGAGACGTAGAATTTTTGATTAAATTAACACCGGGAGCAGCACCCATAGCGTCGCATGTTTATAGATTGGCAAAGAAGGAGATGGATGAGCTGAAGACACAGTTAAAAGAATTAGAGAAGAAATATTTCATCCGACTAAGTGCATCACCCTGGGGAGCACCAGTGTTGTTTGTACCTAAGAAGGATGGGTCAGTGCGTATGTGCATTGACTACAGAGCCTTAAATGCAGTGAACGTAAAGAATAAATATCCATTGCCATGTATTAATGACTTATTTGATCAGCTTAGTAGAGACAAGGTGTTCTCAAAGATAGACTTGAGATCGGGATATCACCAAGTGAAGGTATGAAAGCAGGACATCCCGAAGACAGCATTCAGGACAAGATATGGATACTACGAGTTTCTGCTTATGCCATTTGGGTTGACCAATGCTCCAGCTATCTTTATGGACTTAACGAATCGAGTATTCTATCAGTATTTAGACCAGTTCATGGTCGTCTTCATAGATGATATACTTGTCTATCCGAAGAGCTACGAGGAGCATGAGAAGCACCTGCGAATTGTCCTAGAGACATTAAGGAGAAAGCAGTTATATATGAAGCTCAGTAAATATAAGTTTTCTTGGACAGAGTTTTATTTCTTGGGCATGTCATTATGGAAGATGGTATTTCTGTTGGTCTAGAGAAAATCTCGGCAGTCGAGACATGGCCCGTTCCTAAATCAGCATCGGAGCTAAAAAGTTTTCTTGGACTTGTAGGATATTACCGACGATTCGTGGAGAACTTCTCAATGACAGCAGAACTTATGACTTGATTGACATGCAAGGATCAAGAGTTCGTATGGACCAACGAGTGTCAAGCCGCTTTTGAGGAGTTGAAGAAGCGACTGACTACAGCACCATTATTGACTATTCCATCAGGATCAGGAGGTTACGTGATTTATAGTGACACATCAGGAAAAGGCTTGACGCTTATTATCAGACTAAGGAGGTTTTATCTTCAGAGTATCTTTGATCCATAGCATCTGATGGATATTCTAGTTGCTTTTCTTTCTGGACATTTATCTTATATTAGAGTTTGATCTCTTCTCTCATTTAGTAGTTTTAGTATAGTCGATTTGCAGTGGATTTATTTCTATCCGACTATCATACTTTAATACTTCATCTTTGAGATTCAGTTATTTATTTCCTATTTATTTCTTTATTTGTGCTGTGGATGAGATATAGATTGTGTGTGATTTGTTGACATCATAATACCACTGTTGGATTGGGTATTCATGTACAACGTACGTGTGTGTATGGTTTTTATATATTGGAGTTTGTATACATACGGCTGGCGTGTTACGTATTCCTAGTCCTACGTATTTTGGGACTGGGGCGTGACAACACTACTTGGGCTAGATGGAAATTTGATCATATTATTTGACTCTAGTATTGGGGAACCAATAGAAATCCAAGATTTAATATTAGGACTGAACCTAACTTTCATAGTAAGATAGTATTAGAAAACTATAAATTTAGATTCTTGGTATTAGCAGACAGTACATTAGGAAGCCAAGAGGAATGAATGTAACATTTTACTTGATCATACCTCGAACACAGAGATTAGCATTCCATATTTTCCTTAGAAGAACCATGATATTATCAAGAGTCTCCCTATTTTAATTTTATATCTTGTTCCTATGAAACCTTAACGCTCGCTAATTGTGCGACGACTAAAACTTCTTCTTCATCCTTTAATTCGTACCACCTAATCCTCTTGATTATAGGCCAAGTAATTTCTTTTATGTTAAGGATATATAGTTTGCTAGGGTTATAGTTATAATCTTAAGTTTTAAATTTTTTTTGCTTGGTAGTTAGAACTTGATAGTTTGAGTTGTTCTTTTAGATTATGAATTAATGATTATTCTTTAGTTTTAAATCACGTAATTTGTACCCATATCTCCATATAGGTTATACCTTCTTTCATCATAATCCAGCGTAATTATATTTTCTGAACTACCTCGACTTATGCTGCTATTTCATAGCCTAGTTTTCCAAGCTTATTCTTTTATCGAGCTTGTTCATGACATATGTATTATTGGATGCATACACTAATACATTGCCTAAATCATAATCAGTATATTATGGTCTAGCTAACCATAGTGCGGTTCGTTCGCTCTTCGCATGACTACCTTATGTGGATTGAGATAAAAAAAATTGACTTAGCTTCTTAGACGAATATACTTGTCCTCTAGACATGTATGAGCATACCATAATAGGTATATAACTGTACTGATATGAGCATATGAATAAGAATATACCAAAAGAAGATTTTAATCCACAACTGCCTTAACCACTCCCTTTTGAATTCTTTGAACTCCTTAATCGCCATACTTGTACTGTATTACCTCCCCCTTGAACTCTTTATTATTGTTTTCCGTCTTCCCCTACTTTGGAAAGACGAACGCACATGCTTGGTAAAAGTTGATACACATAGAGTGCTAGATATACCCTATAGGCCGATCACATTACTCGATGACTATTTTTCATAATTAAGGGCATATCATAGGTGATATATTTGGTGTTAAAACTTTTGAGTAATTGAATAGCATGATTAAATAATTTGAGAATATTTTTCTTAAAATGTATAGCCTTATATGATAGATGGGTAAATTCTAAGTTGGGTAGAAGTTACATTGTTAACTTGAGGTAAATTTCTTTTAGGTTGTGATCAAGTAACATTAGATAGAGAAAACTATGCTGTATTTTTATTTTGAGGACAAAATTATTTTAAGTTGGATAGATTGTAAACCCCCTTGACCAAAATTAGGCCTACTTGGCTTAGATAGAGAGACTAGGGCTAGTTTGAATCCAATTAGAAATAGAACACTGTATTTTAGGAGATTTATAATATTTATATCACTTAGTGTACCTTATCGATGCTTCGATAATTGGAGCACTACACTAGCCATTGCCTTCCTATAAATTTTACAACCTTATCCTAGACATGCCGGTCTTCCATTCTGACCTTTGTGTAACTTATAATTATGCTCTCTTGTGCTACATTTTTAGTCGCTCAATATTCATCGCAGACGTTTATATTTAATTCTATATAAATTCAACTTTGTATCCTTGTGTGTTCCAATCAAAATTGGGGACACATCTTGACCCATTTTGTGCAACCCAAATTATGACAATATTCTATCCTGAGTCCCCTATGTCCATGATACTTGTGTCCCACCTAATTTTAGCCCCATGTACTTCTAATTAATTCAAGAACACCATTTGCATAAATTTTAATCAAATTAATCCAATTTCCATCTTTGTGCAATTTTTCTAATTGTTGGGCGCTTTTATGCAAAAGTGCATTAAGGTATCCACACCATTGGACACAACACATGAATAAATCCATTTCTCCTTCATATGAATTTTCTCCATGATTTTTAGAATATGCAACACACATCGCCCCCTTATCTAATCCTAGCCATGCATTTCAAACTATGCAATCCTAGCCCTCCAAACATCTCCATGAGAAACCAAGGCCCCTTTCCAAGGATGTTGACCAAGGCCCAACAACCTAGGTCAACCTCAAAACCCTACTTTTCTACATGTATATATAATACAACTTTTCTTTTACTTTTCATTCACATCAACCAAAACCCTACACCTAGCCGACATCTCAACCCCCTCTACTATTCATCATCCCCTTCCTTCCGCCGTGACAGCCACCCGACCGGACCATACCGCTGGAGACCAGCAATGCTGACTCTTGCACGACTGAGCTGACCAACCCGACCTCGCCGGACCTCCACCGTGATAGCACGACTCCGCTGAACCACCATTACCACCTCCATCTTCCCTGACCTCTGTCCACCACCTTCTCCGTTCTCCTCCAGCAGCCCGCAGCCTCACCGGAGCACAACCCGACTATCTCCATCCATCCCTCCGTCGACTTCATCTCCTCCATCGGGTCGACGATAGCAACATCCCCTCGTCGGACCTCCCTGACCGTCGGGCCTCCTCTGGCCATCACCATCATCATTCCCTTCCTCACAATCATAACCTACATCATCATGATCATCACCATTAGCAACCTACAATATCATCATCACCTTAATCATCATCATCATCACCTTAATCATCACTCCTCTCATTAACCCAATCATTATTACCCTCATCACCCTCGTCATCAACATCATCACCCTCATCATCATCATCATCACCCTCGTCATCATTATCAATATCGACATCATCGTCGTCATCGTGAACCCGTCACCCTCGTCGAAGATAACCTGCAGTAGTCACCCCCGATTCTCGTGCCCGTGTACGCTAATTCTCCAAGGTTCGAACCTGTCCCCATCCTTTTATATTGTATATGTGTGCTTATGATTAGTATTACTTCATGGTTCAGTTTAGCTGTATGAGTTCAGACCATGTCGGTTGACCAAAAGACTAGTGTACGTGTGTGTAGGATAATTAATTGGTACAAATATACATTGTATAAGTAATTAATGCTAGTACTAGGTATGACTGTATTATAGATGTTGAGTGACCATAAGTGTTAGTAGTAGATACCCAGTATTTACATTTGACCGTATGACCCGTATGAGTACACGTACGCGTATGTATATATTATTCAGATTGGTATATATATATATGTATTATATACGTAATTAAATAATAACCTAATTTTGACTATATGTACTTATAATTTACGACCCTAGGTGAATCATGGTTATCCCGTATTTACCTTAACTATGTTGACCCTGAGTACTTATGATTTGACTGCCTTGTGTACATTAACGTACTGGTTTAGACATATGTTAGTTTACTGTCTGATTTATACAGCATTTGAAGACGTAACACCCACGTAATTAGATGCACAGTTGACCCTGTTAGTTTACCAATGTCACCCCTAGCGTACCCTCTGAGTCCAGTGTAATTATGGTTGTGTATATGCTAGTGTAATAGCTGATGTTGTATTGTATTATATTATATGTATATAGGACTATCAAATTGTTCTACGAGACTTTAGGAGCAAGTTATTGGTACTTCGCAGCTTTCTTGCCAGACAAGGCCATTGTACTATAATTTATATTTCATATGTTGCATGCATCTTATTTCTGCTTATTTAGTTCATATATTTTACCTGCTATATAAACTGCGCGTCCAAGAAAACTTTGGTACAATTACGGTGTCGTCGTATTCTATTTTAATTATGTATATGCATTGACCTAGTTTTACAAGACCACCACATGATTTGGAGGCAACATTAGGTTTCATTAGCCGTGACACAGCTGTTACATGGGTATGAGTCTCATGTAGGACACGGACTGCATTTTGGGTTAGCCTCATGTACGTATGGGACTTACGTTAGGGATAACTGCTGTTAGAAATTTTATGCTAGATGACTTGGCAGTTATTAGAGGTATTATCGTGTCATGGATGTGACATGCTTAGAGCATTGGGTGGGGAGAACAACAAATAAGACATTTGGGCTCATTTGTACTTTTCTTTTTTGTAACCCGTATGCTCCACCGGAGATACGCGATCGTGATGACCCCTATACTACTGGTGGCCTCTAGCGTTCAAAACATGACATGCTTTGTAGGCCCCTGAATCTCCAAGTGAATCATGTCAATCCCATTTATGGCCAGATAGCCCACTTGTAAGAAAGTTGTTCTTAACGTGCATTCACATAGATGGTTCGGCGACCCTTGGATGTTTTTTTAATACCTCCCAACTCTGCCTTGCATCAGCAAGAAGTGGCTCATTCCTGAACCAAGTGCGGGCGATATCGAACAACTGAAGTCCTACTGCCTCAACCTTTATATACCCATCAAGACGGAAGACCCTAATGAGACGCTCAATATCCTTGAGCCAATCATCAGCGTAGACGATGCCCTCAACCTCCTTGAAGACCCGAGGTTCCAACTTCTTGACGTCCTAAATATTATCTGGTCAGAGCTGGGCAACCTGCGGAACAACCTGTTGCTGGAACGGAACTCCTCTCTCTACTGTAGCAAGGGCAAGCGGATAAGCACTCTCAATGCCCTGCTACAAAATATCGGTATGCCTCTGATGTGACTCAGACTGGGCCTTATGAGCCTCCATCATCTTGCAAAATAATACGAACACCTGAGTCGCATATATCGGTACGGAAGGTGGAGGTGGAAGTCTCTCAGATACAGCCGGAATAGTCCTCTGAGCTGGAGGTGGACCCCTGAACGCAGCTGGTATGCTAATCACCAGAGAAGTGACTAGTACAGGCCCTCGAAAAGTCGTAGATCTCTCATGAACTACTCCCCTATCTGTTGTGATCTAGTCTTAGGCGGCATCTTGAGGAAAAGTGAAAGAAAAGAATCAATATGGCACATGATGTAATGCATTCAAAGAATGATAGTTTAAAGATCAAATATCAATATCAAGGAAGAACAGTTGAAATGAATCAATAGAGTTTTTCCTAGATGTGATTGAGTATTCTCAGCCTATAGCCTATATCCTATATCCTGGAATAGGCTCATAATAGTACTCAAATAAGAGCACCACTAAGAATCACACTCATTGCGATCTCGAATACCTGCATGAGCCACCACTAAAAATATATCACGATCCACACCCGATGTAGGGGCACGAGTAGTGAACAATGCCCAGCCTACACCGCTGCATCGACGGTAGAATATTGTTTGGGTAATCTATCTATCTAACAATCAATGGAGTTTTTTCTAGTTATGATTGAGTATTCTCAGCCTATAGCCTATATCATATATCCTGGAATAGGCTCGTAATAGTACTCAAATAAGAGCACCACTACGAATCATACTCATTGCGACCTCGAATACCTGCATGAGCCACCACTAAAAACGTATCACGACCCACACCCGATGTAGGGGCACGAGTAGTGAACAACGCCCAACCTACACAGCTGCATCGACGGTAGAAAGCTGTTTGGATAATCTATCTATCTAATAATTAAGATATAAATATGCCAATAATGTAATATGAATACTCAATCACAGATCTATAAGGTGGAACAATCGCACGAATATGATAAAAAATAGAAGAGTCACAATAAAGCTCACAAGACAAATAATATCCAATAAGTCAAAATAAAGAAATACTAATAATAATTTGCTGGAGACAAATCCAGTACAAAGAGTCTAATAACTGTGCTACGAGTCCTGGGTCATCTATTTCAGTCGGGATGAGACCCTCCTGAGCCAAGGTCTCTGGCTCTAAGCCTACGACATCCTGAGGCCCGTAGTGAGTGGGGTACCACTCCTTAGTGTCATCTAAAAAAAAAATCCAATCAGGAAAGGAGCAAAATACATCTCTAACAGCAGTTCTAATAAATGATATAAACTTTGTAACAGTAAATAGAGCGAATATATAAGATATAATATAAAGGTACAAGACATACAATAAAGGAATACTTGAAATAAATACAATAATAATAATCATAGGAATGAATAAGAAATACTACTACTAAGTGAGTGAGTGCCAGCTTTAACTTGTGATCGGCTTGGGAACTTGCACAAGGATAATGGTCTAGTTAATCATACGTGCGGTGTATGATTAAAATTATTCAAGGAACAAGACATGCACAAGGAGGATATGATCACATATCTATACAACATACTCTCCGCCCCTGACTGGTATAGTAGATCCAACTATGGTACATTATGATATAGGATTCCACAAGAAGGGCCCTACTCTTCTTATGAACCAATGTCTGTATTTGTACAAGAAGAACAAGAAAATAAGGCTTATACAAGATACACCGTAAATACCAAGGAATAATATCTCATGACGAGATTCGGATATACCAATTTGTGTAACCATCGTATCAAGAAATTAAGGATATTTATACTAATATAAGAGACATAGAGGATATCATGAATAAGAAACTATAAGATAATGTACTTGCCTAAAATCCGGTGAACAGTATCAAAGATGTCCGGTACGGTGGCTCGGAGACCTAAATATGAAATATTATATCAATACAAGATTTTGGAATAAAAATAAGTTAAACTAGTCTACTTCTAGGTCATAAAGCCATTTCTAAGTCAAAACAGTCAAACTAGGCCAACTCTAGGTCAAACTTGGTCAAACTAGCTATTCTAGGTTGTATGAGTCCATTTCTAGGATATTGGGTCCATACCCTATATAACTAGGACATATTAGCTATACTAGGATACTAGAAAACTAACAAGATACCATATCATAAAATACGTAATTTATTGGATATGAAAATATTATAATATGTATACAAAATAATAATATATAATACTCCTAACTAAACTAATGCTAAGTGGATACCTTCACTTTGAACCAAAAGCGGTATTACACCACCTACACTCCCATCTTGATGTGCAAACTCAATACCTTGAGTAAAATCTAATACCTTGACATTACCTTGGTATCTCAAAGTAATTCATTATCTAACTTATAACTACTATCATACACCTCACTATACATTAATATGCATTAATATCTATTTAAACTTATAACAATACTATACTAAACTATATACTAACATACCCCTTCGGATATTCAATACTCGTAGCCAAGATATCTCCACTCTCATTACCTTGGTGTATCTCAAGGTAATATAGAAATATACTAACTAATATTAACTATTGCTTATGCATATACATATCTTATATCTATATATATACTAACTTATTTACAATATATACATAAACTACTTAGCTTATAAATATAAACTAATTAACTTATATATATATATATATATATATATATATATATATATATATATATATATATATATATATATATATAAACTTACCAACTTACCGGCTTATTAATAAGCCACTGCTTATTGAAACTATTGCTGCCGTTGCTTATTGTCGTTGCTGCTGCTTGCTGCAGCAGTTTCTGCTGTCGCCTATTGCCGCTGCTTCTGCTTTTTGCTGCTGCTTCTGTGGCTTCTGCTTTCTGCTGCTTCTGCTTTCTACTGCTGATTCTTGGCTTCTATTTTCTGCTGATTTTCAGTGCTTCTCACTATTTTTTCTCTCATTGCTTTTCATCCTATTTTTATTATTTTATTCACTTCCATGGTTTCTTCTCCCTCAAGCTCACAAACATATATACACATACTCACATATATATAATTATACATTTACACACAATATATATATAATATTATAATAGATATATATACATATAACCATATTAGAGAAGCACATTAACTCTTACTCTCCCATGATCACCAATACATCAACAAAAATTATAGATCTTATATATAAATATACATATATATATATATACATATATACATATATATATATATATATATATATATATATATATATATATATATATATATATATATATATATATATATATATATATATATATATCACATAATAATTATAATTACAATATTATAATATCTATAATCAAGAAAATTGAATTAAAATGAAATAAAATAAATACGTGAAGTGTATCGCACCCGTATCACACTATATCTATGATACGCTTGCGATACGGCTCCACCACACAATCAAATGTATCCCCACGAACACGAGCAAGTCTAAAATCATAATTATGAATAATACGAAAAGCTAACTACTCATCTACGTGTTCGTGTCAAAATGTGACATGCTCAAACCCCCGTGTCGGAGGAAAACTCCCAAATCAACCAGTATCTTTAAATTATCGGGATACGGCCTACACGTATCCAATTTTAGAGAAGACACTAGCCACACACAATCAAACACATGTTAATTTGGTCTAATTGACCTATTGACAAACACAAAATGTATCAATCTTGGAATTTTCCCAAATTTGACACAAAATACCACATATTTAGAAAGGAATTTGAAATAAATTTGGTAGAATTTGATGTGAAAATAAAGAAATTTGGAAGAGAAAATTCTAGATCTAGATTTGAAATAAAAAATGAAGAGAGAGAATTTTCCCTCCATTAATAACTAGGTCGGCCCCCCTTTCCCCCTTCCCAAGCTACTATGAAATATTTAGACTACCCCTTGGGGATTCTCATGACGAAATAATTAAGGAAGGAAGGTTCTAGTCCAATTAGTTTAACTTAATTAATCATCCTCCTAATGATTGGGCTTCTTATTGGGCTCAATTCTAATTAGAATTAAATGTTGGTCCATGGATCTAATCTAAACTAGTTAGGTCCACTAACACAAGTCCAAAATAATATACTAATATCTAATAATAAATAAATAAATAATAAATAAATTTATAATATGCAAAATATTTAATTAATTATGAAATGACCAAAATATTATTTCCTAAAAAATGTGGTAGTGACAGTACTAGTGGATTTTCAGTGTGAAGATGAGGGGGTATATGTCGGGTTTAGAGAAATACAACAGCTTGGCATATTGTTGTGTTAATTGCTACTACAGTCGGGCATGGATAATGCACTGTGCAACAGTGTGAAAAGGAAGAGGGGGGTTCATGTTGTAGGCAGCAGCAGCTGGAGCATAAAGCAGAAACAGTGGAAGCATGAGGAGAAGCCCAGGGGAACCATGTGCATTTGGGGTACTGCACCGCAGGACTATGCACATGCTACATTGGTAGCAGCTGCTCGAGCAGAAGGTTGGGCAGCAAGGAGAGGGGCAGTGGTACAGAATTATAGGGTCAGGTTTGGATGCATCAAGGAGTGATGTATTAACAACATATGGTGGTTGCCTGTTGATTAGTGGAGTGCATATGATGGCAGCAGTTTTTGCTTGCTGCAGGGAGCAACAAGTGAAGTCTGAGACTAGGATTACATGTTAGTAGCTAGTTAGGATAGTGTAAGGTTGGTTAGCTTTTAGTCTAACACTGATACACTAATACATCAGTTTAGTGTCAATAAGTTAAGTTATGTAATATTAGATGTGCATGTTAGTTGTTAGGTAAATATTAGTTAACTGTTAGTATGTATATATAAGGGTATATATATATGCACTAGCTAGCATAAGTAGTAGTTTAGTTGATGTTAGTTTTGGTATAAGTAGTAGATATTCATAAGTAGTGCTATGTGTGTTGGTATTTGTTAAGTTAGTTTAGCTTTACCTTGTGATACCAAGGTAAATGCTAAGTTGTTGGGTTCTCTCTAAGTATTGGATATTTGGTGTCAAGAGAGGGTGTAGCTACTGTGATACCGTGTTGGCTCAAAGCCAAGGTATCCATTTAGTGTTAGTTTAGCTAGGAGATACTATATATTATACTTGTATATTATATGGTTGTACCTATCTTATGATACAGAATAATGTTTATACTCTAGTATCCTAATATAGCTAGTATAGCCTAGATAAGTATCATATGGACACAATAACCTATAGGTTGACTCATACAACCTATAAATAGTTAGTTTGACCAAATTTGACTAGTTTGACCTAGAGATTGACCTAGTTTGGCTATTTTGACTCAGAAATAACTTTAAGACCTAGATTTGGATTAGTTTAACTTGTATTCATTTTAAAACCTTGTATTGATATAATATTCCATATTTAGGTCTCCGAGGCACCATTTCAGACATCTTTGATACTGTTGACCGAATTCCAGGCGAGAAAATTCTCTGATAGTTTTTTGTTTATGATATATTTTATGTTTCTTATATTTAGAGTATATATCCTTGATTTTTTGACACTTGGTTACACGGATTGGTATTCCTGGATCCCGTCATGAGATATTATTCCTGCTAGTTCCTAGCATATTTCTTGTGCAAGCCCCGTTGTTCTTGTATATGCATGGACACTAATTTATGAGATAATTAGCTCCCTTCTCATGGAATCATGTGTCATAGCATGCCATGGTTGTATCCATTATACCAGTCGGGGTAGAGAGTATTTAGTGTAGATATGTGATCATACCCCCCAGTTCTTATTTTTCTTGTATAGTGTTACTCATACAATGCACGTATGATTAACTAGGCCCGTAGTTCTTGAGCAGTACCCAATCCGATAACATATTATCACTAGCACTCACTCACTTAGTGTAAACACCCTAAATTTTAGAATCATTTTCAATATAATTTTTCCGTATTTTTGATATTTTTCTGGAATTTATAGCAAGGGAAATTATAGGTTAAAGAATTTCTAGTGCTGCTAGATATTGGTAAAATATTCTGGAATTAATAATTTACTGTGTAAAATGGAGAACCGGACCTACGGTATTTTTCGGTGAATTATTTGGACCCCGGAAACGAGTTTTATAGCTCAAATGAGCTATTGGGTTGCTGAACCAAACCGAACCAACCCGACCCGAAACCCGCAAGGGAAACCCTAGCCGTCGGATTCTACTGTGCATAGCCTATAAAACCCCCCCTCGGCGTTTATGCCCAGCCCTAGTCGCCGTGCCGTCATCTTCTCATAACCCATCACTGCCGAAACCCTTGATCCCCGCCGCAGATCCTTCTGGAAACCGACGCAGACCAACTTCCCACCGATGCCGACCAACTTCCCATCACAGCCGATCGACGTCGAGACTGCCAGACAGTGGCCTTGACCCCGACGCCCCGACGCTGCCGCCCGTGAGCAGTCGGTCGTCGACCAAGCTCCGTCGACCCCGCAATCGGTAGTCAACCCAGTCGTCGACCTCACAGCCGGCTGACTGACCAACCCGACCCTCGTCGCAGACCCTCGAAGCCCGGCCGGTCAAGTTGACTCCGCCCCTCGCCGACCGAAGCAGTTGCTGCCCGACAGTTCTCCGGCAACTCCCTGAGGGCCGTGACCGGACACAGCAAGTAGTTGGACTCGGACTTGACGTTTGGACACGTGAAAAACAGATTCACGGAGCCCTGTTCAGGTACCATTTTCTCCCTCATCGTAACTCCAATTTCGATTCCGTAAATTGCTATGCATAGACTGTGTAACCCTCTCGGTGCCCGTGCACTTGCTCGACGCATTGCGTCCTGTGGTGATCGTACACCGTGATCCAAAAACAGGAAAAATAACGCCCTGTTTCACCCCAGAACTGAGTCCGCCCCGCCAATCGGGACAACTTGGTCACACGCGATCTTTACCGAACCGTGCGCGACGTTGATACGGTCGTGTAGGATTTCGCAGAAGTCGATTCGGAGGTGCGTGCACCCCGGAATCAACGCGCATCCGCCGACGACACTCCGTATCCGTCCTTTCTGGAACACGCTGTAACTTTGTGTACGCACGTCGGATTGAGACAAAACTTACGCCATCGGACTCGTAGCAATACGCTGGTCCTGTGACCCAAGTTTGGACCAATTCCAAGAACGTTGACAAAATCACGTATCGTGGGCCCCATAGGCTCCACATGACGGGTGATTTTGAGATCGGCTCATCGGAATCCAATTCTGGAAGTTCCGTTGGGTTCGTATCATCGTTCCTGACTTGTAGACACTGAGTTTGCAGAATTTGGAGATCTTCGACCCTGACACGCTTTTCGGTGCAAAGTGGCCCACATATGGAACCCGCTTTGGCCCGGAAATGACCTTTTTGCCCCTGTGTCCAAATTGGACGTAAGGACAGGCGTTTCTAGCAGTTTGATATCTTCTGAGACTATTGGTGATGTTTATTACAGCTTTTGGAGTAGTCCCTACCGGTTCCACTGACACAGGCACAGTTGTTGGTATTCGAACATCAGGCAAGTGTACCTTGCCAAACTCTGCAGTATTATTACTTATATTCCTTGCTTTACTTTAGTGCTGTGCATGCTCAACCTAGGACCGTGTGACGTACTTAGCGTCCGATTATCAGTCGGGTGTTGACACTGTACGCAGTGTTGGGTACTGTCATCTAGAGATGGATATTCGTGACACTTTATTCTCATACTTGTCTTATCGAGTACCCATGGCCCAGGACACTTGACACCATTCATGAGACAGGATTTTCCCGAGATATTCATGGTGATTCTGTATAGGATACATGACCTGGACATTATATTCTTAGATACTTTATGACTTGTTGCATTTAGCTATGATCGCGCTTGACATGGGCATGAGACGTTATGGTCATGATATGCGTGGTTACATTGGGTGGGGAGAGACACACAGGCTACAGGCTGTTACATATATATATCTTCTATTATTGAGAGGTCGTAGACTCTCGAAGCAGAGCTAGACCCACTACCGGTTATTACCGCTACCGGCTCCCGACACAGAGCTTGTAGTGGCTCAGCCTGAGACTCGTGCTGCTCTCGCTTGCATTTCACTTAGATTGGTTACATATTTACCCTATTGCTTCATTTAGTTATTTATTTGCTGCACTGTTTATTTACTCATTTTGGCATGAGCTTTCTTGTACCTTGCTATGTCCCCTGAGGACCTGGATCCGGATTTTGTCCCCAGGAGTTGAGGACGAGTTTTATCCCGAGGTTTACGGGACCGGAGCAAGAGCTGATCTAGGAGGTGTACCACCATCCGAGGATGAGGTGTTAGCTGAGGACTTTGCCTGAGCATCTATGTTCATGCTCAGCTTTTATTTATTTATTTCAGACATTTATTTCTGGTCTGTTGAACCATTATACTAGATATTTATCGGGTTGTTCCCCGAAGTACTTTGTGAGACTTGCTGATAATTTACATTCCTTATTTATTCTGTGGATCATATTTTATATCTTGTGTGGATGAGATTAGTTGTACCATATTGTCGTAGACTTGTTATATTACATCTTAAGTATGCCCTGATGGATCCATTAAATTGGGTATGTCCATCGGTGCGTACTGCTGGCCATTATCACGCGTCCGGTCCCACGATATTTTTTGACTGGGGCGTGACATGGTTTTTGTGGTGGCCCATGCAGGTCTACGACTAAATTGTTCAGTTTCAACTTAGGGACTGAACCAGCCTGCCCTAAGGATAGGATAAGTTCTAGGTTCTCATTCATCATTTAATCCATCGTTGAACTCTATATCGACTTGAAATTTTTACTTGAACTGCATCCTGTATTGATTCCTCTGTGCGTTCTTACAGTTTATATTTTGATTGAAGAGCAATGGATTCCGGGAACAGAGATGATATTCCTTTGGATATGCCACACGACGCTGTGGTTAATTATGGAGACGGAGTGACACCAGGGGATGGTGGACAAGCATCACAGAGTGATCACACCGGACAGCCTCATCCAAGATTCCGGAGAGATGATATCCCACCTCCACCATAATTCACTCCCCAGATGCTAGTATTTCCGCCCGGGCAAGCCATGGATGGGCAACAGATGTTCCAGATGATGTATGCCATGATGCAAGCACAGCAACAGATTCAGCAAGAGGCCCATCGGCAGGAGGCCGAGTATCTGAGGACCAGCCTGGTATCCGCATTGGAGCAGGCAAATCCCCCAACAAGGAGAACAGCGACGGGATCTATCACTGATTTCCGTCATCTCAAGCCTCGCACATTTTCTGGTAAAGAAGGGCCAACGGAAGTTCATGAGTGGCTCACAAACATTCAGCATCAGCTGGAAGCCGCTGAACTTCCAAGAGAGAAGTGGATGACTGCAGTCAGAATGCAGTTAACTGATAATGCGCACCACTGGTGGTTAGCAGAAGAAAGGAGACTTGGACAGGACAGAGTCATATGGGAAGAGTTCTCCAGACTTTTCCAAGAGATGTATATTCCAGCCGTTGCACGGTCAGAGCTCAGAGACAGGTTCAACCGCCTTATCCAAGGCAGCATGTCAGTGGAGGAATACAATGCAGAATTTATTCGCCTGAGCCGCTTTGCCCCGACATTGATTTCGACAAAAGAAGAAAAAGCAGAGAAGTTCTTTGACGGCTTAAAGTTCGAGCTTCAGAGATTGATTGGATCGGTAGCACCTACATCTTATACCGATATCCTTGCAGCAGCCCGACGCTTGGAGCGCGTCACTAGAAGGGAGTCTAATCTGAAGAGGCCTATCACATCAGTACCATCCAGGCCAGCACATGGGGATTCAGCAAAGCGAACCCAGAGGGGTATGCCAGATAGAGCAGCACATAGGGACAGACCTCTTCCTACTTGTCACCACTGCGGCAAGGTAGGACACATTGAGAAGGAATGCAGGCGTAAGTTGGGACTATGTTTGAGCTGCAGATCCAGCCAGCACTTTTCCAGGGACTGTTCCGAACACAGAGACGGAGCACCAAGACTAGCATTGCCTGCACCACGACCAGCTTATCCAGCAGCAGGAGCCCAGCAGACAGGAGTTGGTGGGGTCAGACCACCAGCCCCAGGAGGGAACCAGCAGAGACCCCCCCTGGCACCACAGGCAGCTTTATTCCAGCAGGCTCAGCAGCAGCGAGGCCCAGCACAGGGGCGAGGACAGGCATTCACTTTAGCGATTGAGGAGGAGGCTACAGCAGGCGAGGTCATTGCAGGTACTATTCTAGTAGCTTCATTACCAGCTGTAGCATTATTTGATTCTGGAGCATCGCATTCATTTATAGCAGCTAGCTTTATAGCCACCCATAGAGTAGCTACCGCACTCCTCCCGAAGATGAAGAGGATTCTTACGGGAGGTGGAATTATTCCGGTTAGTGACGTCTGTAGATCATGTTCTGTAGTCGTATGTGGCCGAGAAATACGAGCGCAATTTCTGATATTTTCTATGCCGGATTATGATGTCGTACTTGGTATGGACTGGTTAAGTCAGTACCATGCGACTCTTGATTGCCGACTTGGGCGGGTTATATTTAGACCGCCAGGACATCCATAATTTGAGTTTCTCCGAGGAGCAGTAGAGCAAGGAGTTCAGCCTACTCTTAGGGTATTATCTGTAGAAGGGGAGACAGGTTACCCAAGAGTCATATCAGAATTTGTGGATGTATTTCCTGATGATCTTCCAGGTTTACCGCCTGATCGGAAAATAGAATTCACAATAGACTTAACTCCAGGAGCAGAGCCAATCACTTCAACAGTTTATCGGCTAGCACCCAAGGAGTTAGTAGAGTTGAAAGCACAGGTTGATGATCTTTTGGAGAAGGGTTTCATTCGGCCCAGTATTTCACCTTGGGGAGCACCCATATTATTTGTGCCAAAGAAGGATGGATCAGTACGGTTATGCATCGACTACAGGGCACTGAATGCTGTGACTATCAAGAACAGGTATCCCTTACCATGCATTGATGACCTATTTGATCAATTGAGTGGCGCAAGGGTATTCTCGAAGATTGACCTTCGATCCGGCTATCATCAGATCAAAGTAAGGAAGGAAGACATCCCGAAGACAGCTTTCAGGACGAAGTATGGGCATTATGAGTTCTTGGTGATGCCGTTTGGTTTAACCAACGCACCAGCAGTATTTATGAACTTAATGAACAGAGTCTTCCATCAGTTCTTGGATAAATTCATAGTGGTGTTCATAGACGACATCCTCATATATTCCAAGAGCCCTGAAGAGCACGAGGAGCATCTCAGAATCGTGTCAGAGACTTTGAGGCAGGAAAAGTTATACGCCAAGCTCAGTAAGTGTGAGTTCTGTATGGACAAAGTGCCTTTCTTGGGACACATCATATCAGGAGAAGGACTTTCAGTGGATCCAGAGAAAGTTGCGGCAATAGAGACTTGGCCTACACCCACATCAGTCGCAGAGGTGAGAAGTTTTCTCGGACTTGCGGGATATTACCGAAGGTTTGTAGAGAATTTTTCGAGGATTGCAGAACCGATGACGAACCTGACACGCAAGGACCAGGAGTTTATATGGACAGAGGACTGCCAGAAGGCTTTTGAAGAATTGAAGAGAAGATTAACAACAGCACCTGTCTTGACTCTTCCTTCAGGGTCAGGAGGTTTTGTTGTTTACAGTGATGCATCAGGCAGTGGACTAGGGTGTGTCTTGATGCAACATGGTAAAGTCATTGCTTATGCGTCAAGACAGTTGAAGGTCCACTAGAAGAACTACCCGACACATGATCTGGAGCTAGCAGCAGTTATATTTGCATTGAAGATATGGAGGCACTATCTTTATGGAGAGAGGGTAGAAATCTTTACTGATCATAAGAGCCTGAAGTATGTGTATACTCAGAAGGAGCTTAACATGAGGCAGAGATGCTGGCTTGAATTGATGGTAGATTTTGACATAGATCTGCAGTATCATCCGAGAAAGGCGAATGTTGTTGCAGACGCACTCAGCAGGATGCCTACGGCTTATTTCTTGATGATGCAGCCAGAGTTATTGAGAGATCTACATGAGCTTCAGATAGAGGTTATTTTACCAGGACAGGAAGGCTTGATGGCTAACCTTGAGATTCAGTCATCACTCGTGGAGAAGATTAAGGAAGCATTGCCCACCGATGCTAGTTCCGAAGACTCAAAGAAAGGACAGAAGCCGGCATACAGACAGGACTTCGCATTCACGAAGATGGGACATTGAGGTTTGGAAATTGCCTGTATGTTCCAAATGGAGAATTGAGACAGGAGTTAATGACTGAAGCACATAGCTCTATGTACTCTGTTCACCCAGGAGGAACCAAGATGTACCGAGACTTGAGACAGTATTACTGGTGGCATGGAATGAAAAGAGAGATCGCAAGATTTGTGGCCAAATGCTTAGTCTGCCAGCAAGTAAAGGCCGAACATCAGAGAACTGCAGGTATGTTACAGCCGCTTCCTATACCAGAATGGAAGTGGGAGCACATCACGATGGATTTTGTCACAGGTTTTCCGAGGAGCCCCAGCGGAAGAGACGCAGTATGGGTTATCGTGGATAGACTCACTAAATCGGCACACTTCTTGCCATTTAGAGTTGGACAGTCCACAGAGGTACTAGCCGACATGTATATGCGACAAATCGTCAAATTACATGGAGTACCTGTTAGTATTGTATCGGATCGAGATTCGAGATTTATATCTTATTTCTGGAGAAGCATGCAAGAGAGTCTGGGCACCAGACTCAAGTTCAGCACGGCGTACCACCCGCAGACAGATGGCCAATCGGAGCGCACCATTCAGATATTGGAGGACATGTTACGATCATGTATGCTAGACTTTGGAGGTTCTTGGGAAGATCATTTGCACTTAGTGGAGTTCTCCTACAACAACAGTTATCAGGCCAGCATTCAGATGGCACCATTTGAAGCTTTATACGGAAGAAAGTGCAGGTCACCTATATGCTGGAGTGACGTCGGTGAACGTCAGATACTGGGACCAGAATTGGTCACACAGACAGTGGAAAAGGTGAAGCAGATTCAGAACCATCTACGAGCAGCTCAGGATAGACAGAAGCATTGGGCAGATACGCATAAACGTCCCCTGGAGTTTAAAGAAGGAGAGCACGTATTCTTGAGGATTTTGCCCACTCGAGGTACTATTCGATTTGGGAGCAGAGGCAAGTTGAGCCCAAGGTATATTGGGCCATTTGACATTCTAGAGCGCGTTGGTGAGGTGGCTTATCGTCTTGCATTATCTCCATCCTTAGAGGGGGTGCATTAGGTATTCCACGTCTCACAGTTGAGGAGGTACGTGACCGACCCAAGTCACGTAGTCGATCATTCAGAGATCGCAGTAGGCCCGACCTTGAGATATGAAGAACAACCCGTTGGTATCCTCGACGTTAGTGAGAAGACATTGCGGGGACAGACAATCAGATTGGTTCGTGTAGCATGGAAACATCATTCCCCTGGAGAATCGACTTGGGAACGAGTAGATAGTATGCGCCAGCGATACCCCCACTTATTCGAGGAGGCAGTTGTAAACTAGGCCACCTTGTATTTCCAAAATTCTTTATTTGATAGCCTATTCTTTGATTGCGAGGACGCAATCCTTTTAAGGAGGGAAGATTGTAAACACCCTAAATTTTAGAATTATTTTCAATATAATTTTTCCGTATTTTCGGTGTTCTTTTGGAATTTATAGCAAGGGAAATTATGGGTTAAAGAATTTCTAGTGCTGCTAGATATTGGTAAAATATTCTGGAATTAATAATTTACTGTGTAAAATGGAGAACCGGACCTACGTTATTTTTTGGTGAATTATTTGGACCCCGGAAACGAGTTTTATAGCTCAAATGAGCTATTGGGTTGCTGAACCAACCCGAACCGAACCAACCCGACCCGAAACCCGCAAGAGAAACCCTAGCCGCCGGATTCTACTGTGCATAGCCTATAAAACCCCCCCTCGGCGTTTGTGCCCAGCCCTAGTCGCCGCGCCTTCATCTTCTCCTAACCCATCACTGCCGAAACCCTTGATCCCCGCCGCCGATCCTTCTGGAAACCGACGCAGACCAACTTCCCACCGACGCCGACCAACTTCCCATCGTAGCCGATCGACGTCGAGACCGCCAGACAGCGACCTTGACCCCGACGCCCTGACGCTGCCGCCCGTGAGCAGCCGGTCGTCGACCAAGCTCCGTCGACCCCGCAATCGGTAGTCGACCCAGCCGCCGACCTCACAGCCGGCTGACTGACCAACCCGACCCTCGTCGCAGACCCTCGAAGCCCGGCCGGTCGAGTTGACTCCGCCCCTCGCCGACCGAAGCAGTTGCTGCCCGACAGTTCTCCGGCAACTCCCTGAGGGCCGTGACCGGACACAGCAAGTAGTTGGACTCGGAGTTGACGTTTGGACACGTGAAAAACAGATTCACGTAGCCCTGTTCAGGTACCATTTTCTCCTTCATCGTAACTCCAATTTCGATTCCGTAAATTGCTATGCATAGACTGTGTAACCCTCTCGGTGCCCGTGCAACTTGCTCGACGCATCGCGTCCTGTGGTGATCGTACACCGCGATCCAAAAACAGGAAAAACAACGCCCTGTTTTACCCCAGAACTGAGTCCGCCCCGCCAATCGGGATGACTTGGTCGCACGCGGTCTTTACCAAACCGTGCGCGACGTTGATATGGTCGTGTAGGATTTCGCAGAAGTCGATTCGGAGGTGCGTGCACCCCGGAATCAACGCGTATCCGCCGACGACACTCCGTATCCATCCTTTCTGGAATACGCTGTAACTTTGTGTACGTACGTCGGATCGAGACGAAACTTGCGCCATCGGACTCATAGCAATACGCTGGTCCTGTGACCCAAGTTTGGTCCGATTCCGAGAACGTTGACAAAATCACGTATCGTGGGCCCCACAGGCTCCATATGACGGGTGATTTTGAGATCGGCTCATCGGAATCCAATTCTGGAAGTTCCGTTGGGTTCGTATCATCGTTCCTGACTTGTAGACACTGAGTTTGCAGAATTTAGAGACCTTCGACCCAGACACGCTTTTCGGTGCAAAGTGGCCCACATATGGAACCCGCTTTGTCCCGGAAATGACCTTTTTGCCCCTGTGTCCAAATTGGACGTAAGGACAGGCATTTCTAGCAGTTTGATATCTTTTGAGACTATTGGTGATGTTTATTACAGCTTTTGGAGTAGTCCCTACCGGTTCCACTGACATAGGGACAGTTGTTGGTATTCGAACATCAGGCAAGTGTACCTTGCCAAACTCTGCAGTATTATTACTTATATTCCTTGCTTTACTTTAGTGCTGTGCATGCTCAACCTAGGACCGTGTGACGTACTTAGCGTCCGATTATCAGTCGGGTGTCGACACTGTACGCAGTGTTGGGTACTGTCATCTAGAGATGGATATTCGTGACACTTTATTCTCGTACTTGTCTTATCGAGTACCCATGGCCCAGGACACTTGACACCATTCATGAGACAGGATTTTCCCGAGATATTCGTGGTGATTCTGTATAGGATACATGACCTGGACATTATATTCTTAGATACTTTATGACTTGTTGCATTTAGCTATGATCGCGCTTGACATGGGCATGAGACGTTATGGTCATGATATGCGTGGTTACATTGGGTGGGGAGAGACACACAGGCTACAGGCTGTTACATATATATATCTTCTATTATTGAGAGATCGTAGACTCTTGAAGCAGAGCTAGACCCACTACCGGTTATTACCGCTACCGGCTCCCCGACACAGAGCTTGTAGTGGCTCAGCCTGAGACTCGTGCTGCTCTCACTTGCATTTCACTTAGATTGGTTACATATTTACCCTATTGCTTCATTTAGTTATTTATTTGCTGCACTGTTTATTTACTCATTTTGGCATGAGCTTTCTTGTACCTTGCTATGTCCCCTGAGGACCTGGATCCGGATTTTGTCCCCAGGAGTTGGGACGAGGTTTATCCCGAGGTTTACGGGACCGGAGCAAGAGCTGATCCAGGAGGTGTACCACCATCCGAGGACGAGATGTTAGCTGAGGACTTTGCCTGAGCATCTATGTTCATGCTCAGCTTTTATTTATTTATTTCAGACATTTATTTCTGGTCTGTTGAACCATTGTACTAGATATTTATCGGGTTGTTCCCCGAAGTACTTTGTGAGACTTGCTGATGATTTACATTCCTTATTTATTCTGTGGATCATATTTTATATCTTGTGTGGATGAGATTAGTTGTACCATGTTGTCGTAGACTTGTTATATTACAGCTTAAGTATGCCCTGATGGATCCATTAAATTGGGTATGTCCATCGGTGCGTACTGCTGGCCATTATCACGCGTCCGGTCCCACGGTATTTTGGGACTGGGGCGTGACACTTAGATAGTTATATTTCTTGATTCTATATATGATGTTCATACCTCTTATATATATTTCCCATATTTCTTTATTCTTGTATATTCTACAATGATCTATTCATCTTGTATAGGCTCCCTATTTACTATTACATAGTATTTATCATTTATTAGAACTGCTGCTAGAGGTGTACTTTGTTCCAATCCTGACTAGATATATTTTTTCCAGATGACACTGAGGAGTGGTATCCCACTCACTACGGGCCTCAGGACATAGTTGGCTTAGAGCTAGAGATTGTGGCTCAGGAGGGACTCATCCCGTTTGAGACAGACGATACCTTACCAGTAGCTTAGTAGATAGACTTATTTTGTACTGAATTTGTCTCCAACTTTGACAGTTAGTATTTTATTACATTGAGACTCATTGGATTTTATCTTTTATCTTGTGAGTTATATTTTTGACCCTTTAGTTCTTTATATCATATTCGTGTGATTGTTCCATCTTATAGTTCTGTGATTGAGTATTCATATTTCATTGGTGGCATTATATATCTAGATGGTCATTATTGATAGATAGTATAGTTTACCCAAATATCGTCCTACCATCGGTGCTACGGCGTAGGCTGGGCATCATTCAAGTACCCGTGCCCCTACACCGGGTGCGGATCGTGACACATTTTTAGTGGTGGCCCATGCCGGTCATCGAGGTAGCAATTAGTGCGATTCATAGTGGTGCTCTAATTTAGTGCTATTATGAGCCCGTTTTAGGATATAGGATATAGGCTATAGGCTCAGAATACTCAATCACACCTAGAAAATAAATTATTGTTCATTTTAATTATTCTCCCTTGATACTTGATAATTAAGCTTCAACTTTCCTTCTTTGAATTCATTCTATCTTGTGCCATATTAATTTTTTGCTTTGCCTCAGGATGCTACCTAAGACTCGATCACAGCAGAGAGAAGCAGCTTCTGAGGCATCTTCGACTTTCTGAGAGCCTGCACGAGTCACTTCTATGGTGATTGGCATATCAGCTGCATTCGGGGGTCCACCTCCAGTACAGAGGACTGCTCCAACTGTGTCCAAGGGACTTCCACCTCCACCTCCCGTACCGACATATGCGACTCAGGTGTTCGTATTATTTTGCGAGATGATGGACGCTCAGAGGGCCCAGTTTAAGGCTCACCAGAGGCAGATCGACGTGTTACGATATTGTTTTGAGAGTGCTCATCAGCTTGTGCTTGCTGTAGTAGAGAAAGGAGCTCCGGTCCAGCAGTAGGTTGCTCTGCAGTTTGCTCAGCTTCGGCCTGGTAATATTTAGGACTTCAAGAAGCTGGAACCTCGGGTCTTCAAGGGGATCGAAGGCATCGTCTACACTGATGATTAGCTCGAGGATATCGTCTTATGTGGGTATCCCCTCTTGTTGAGGATCTGAAGGTTGAGGTAGTGGGACTTCAGCTGTTCAATATCGCCTGCACTTGGTTCAAGAATGAGCCACTTCTTCCTGACGCAGGGTAGTCTTGGGAGCTATTTAAGGACCTCTTCAAGAGGAATTTCTTTATTCGGGCAGACATATTGAACTTGGGGAGAAAGTTTGAGAGCCATACTTAGGGAAGTATGTCCGTGGAGGAGTACGCCACAGAGTTTGGGAGGTTGAGCAGATTTATGGAGTACTTAGTGAGGATGCCAATGATTTGGGCTATTCGCTTTCGCGAGGGTCTGAACTGGAAAATGAAGATCCTTATTCCGTCTTTCTATGAGACGTATTCTGAGATACTTGTGAAGGCACGCAAGGTTGAGCGGGAGTTGAGCTTGAAGCCCAAGAGAGACCGTAATTCTTTTATGGGGGCTAGTAGTAGCGCAGGACCTGCTAAGCGTCCTCATCTTCAGTCTAGGACTTTTCAGCAGCTACAGTAGTACAAGGCTCCAGCTAGGGCGTCCGTTCATCAGGCACCACAGCAGTAGCAGAAACACTCACAACACGCTTTCTGCCACTTCGGCAAAAATCCCAGCCATATCTATAAATTTAAAGGAGGAGGTTGAGAGTTTGTTTTTATTATAGCATAGAGGGGCATCAGAAAAGATATTATCCTTCTAACCCTCGTCGTGCAGTCTCAGGGAGCAGCTCTATCTCATATAGCACAAGCGAGGCCACCTACAGTATAGTCGAGGGGACCGCCACTTTCGATCCAGCAGCAGCATTACGCCCAGCACCAACATCAGGGAGGTGCACCTCAGGGACGAGCGTTTGCAATGACGGTCGAGGAGGTCGAGCCTACCAGAGATGTCATCGCAGGTTCTGTTCTCCTTGATTCTATTCCAACATTAGCAATATTTGACTCAGGTGCTTTCCATAGTTTTGTATCTATTTCTTTTGTTGTGAAGCATCATTTGTTAGCGGAGTCTTTGCTTAGGATTTGCAAGATAATGACCGAGGGAGGCATTATCCTGGTTAGTGATATTTGCAAGGATCAAAGAGTTACTCTGGAAGGCCAGGAGCTGAGTGCTTGTCTACTTAAAATGCCACTTTCGAGCTAAGATATTGTACTTAGGATGGATTGGTTGAGTAGGCACCAAGCTAGTATAGATTGGAGAGGAGGTAGAGTTTTATTTAGCCCGCCAGGAGAGCCAGAGTGTGAGTTTGTTAGAGGAACTTTGGAGCAGGGAGAAGGTATTATCTGTGGTGCTATGGTGGAAGATAAGGAATTCCCGCATCCCTTGATAGCAGAGTTCTTGGACGTGTTTCCTGAGAAATTGCCAGAATTATCGCCAGATCGAGATATTGAGTTCTCTATAAACTTGGTGCCAGGTGTAGAGCCAATTTTATAGCATGTCTATAGAGTGAACAACAGCGAGCTGGTTGAGCCAAAGAAGCAAGTAGAAAACTATAGAATAAGGGGTTTATCAGATCCAGTTCTTCACCGTGGGAAGTCCCGGTATTATTTGTACCAAAGAATGATGGATCAGTGTACATATGCATCAATTACAGGGCATTGAATAATCTCAATATCAAGAATAAATAACCGTTGCCACAGATTGACGATCTATTCGATCAGTTAATTGGCGCCAAGATATTTTCCAAGATAAACTTGAGATCAGGCTACCACCAGGTAAAAGTGAAGCCGAAGGACATTTCGAAGACTTCTTTTAGAACTCGGTATGGCCAGTACGAGTTCATAGTGATGCTGTTTGGGTTGACTAATGCCCGACGGTGTTTATGAATTTGATGAACAAGGTATCCCACCAGTACCTTGACAAGTTCGTGGTGGTATTTCTCATATACTCGAAGATGCCTGAGAAGCACGAGGAGCATCTGCAGATTGTGTTAGATGCGCTGAGGAAGGAAAAGTTATACGGAAAGCTGTCCCAGTGTGAGTTCTTCCTGGACAAGGTAGAGTTCTTAGGGCATGTTGTGACTAGTAATAGGATTTTAGTGGACCCAAAAAAGACCATCATAGTGGAGTCTTGGAAGGCCCCAAGTTCAATGGTAGTGATCAGGAGTTTCTTGGGTCTGGCAGGCTACTACAGGAAGTTTGTATAAGATTTTTGGAGGATTGCTGAGCCTATGACCAGACTCACCAGGAAGGATACAGAGTTTGTTTGGACAGAGGAGTGTTAGGCTGCTTTTGAGGAATTGAAGACGAGCTTGACGTCTGCTCTTATTTTGATGTTACCATCAGGGTTTAGAGGTTTTACTCTCTATAGTGATGCATCAGGGAAAGGTCTGGGTTGTGTTCTTCAGCAGAATGGAAAGGTGATTACCTATGCATCCAGGTAATTACGTCCTCATGAGAAGAACTATCATACCCATTATTTGGAGTTGGCAGTGGTCATCTTTGTTTTAAAATTGTGGAAATACTATATTTACGAAGAGAGTGTGGAGATCTTCACCGACCACAAAAGCTTGAAGTACATTTTCACTCAGAATGAGATAAACATGAGGCAGCGTCGGTGGCTAAAATTGATAAAGAATTTTGATATATCCTTAGAGTATCATCCAGGGAAGGCCAATTTAGTGGCCGATGCCTTGAGCAGGTATCCCATAGCTATATTTTTGATGAATGACCAATATTTGTTGGAGGATGTGGAGAGCTTGGGCATTAGGGTAATAGTTCCTGGGTTTACGATGTAGATGTAGGGTTTACAGATACATTCAGAGTTGATCGACAGGATCAAGGCATCCCAGTATGAGGATGCGTCTCTGAGGAGCATCAAAGCTCAGGTGTGAGCAGGATTGGAGGATGATGTTACCATTAATGAGTTTACGGCACGGTACACGACTCTGTGTGCCTAATGGGGAGCTACGTGAGGTGGTGTTGCAGGAAGCACATCTTTCTCAATATTCCATGCATCCAGGTGACAACAAAATATATCGAGATATGCGAGAGAGTGTGTGGTTATGGCATGAAGAGGGAGGTGGCACAGTTTGTATCCAGATGCTTAGTATGCCAGCAGATAAAAGTCGAGAGGAAGAGGCCAAGCGGTTTACTACAGCCATTACCCATTCTAAATTGAAAGTGGGAGCACATTACTATAGATTTTGTTTTCGAACTTCCACGATCTCCAGGAGAAAAAGACGTAATTTGGGTCATCGTTGACAGGTTGACCAAGTCGACCCACTTTTTGTCTTTCAAGGTGGGTTTGTCTATGAAGAAACTGACAGAGATGTATATGAGGTAGATCATCCAGATACATGAGGTTTTCGTCAGCATAGTCTCGAATTGGGATAGTCATTTTACTTCTCATTTTTTGAGGAGTTTGCAGGCGAGCTTGGGCACCCTAGATCAAGTTCAGTACTGCATATCACCCCCGGATGGATGGGCAGTCAGAGAGGACCATTCAGACTCGCGAGGTTATGATGCGTAACTGTGTACTAGATTTTGGGAGATCTTGGGAGGACCATCTCTATTTGGTAGAGTTTGCTTATAACAACAGCTACCAGGCTAGTATAGAGATGTTACCATTTGAGGTTCTATACGGTCAGAGATGTCGCACTCCTTTGTCCTCGGCCTCGACAATATTGGAGAGAGAGCTTTGCTAGGGCCAAAGATGGTGCTGGATGCAGCGAAGAAGGTAAAGCTAATTAGAGATAGACTTCGGGTGGCGTAGGACAAACATCGGCATTGGACCAATAGCCACCGGAGACCCTTGGAGTTTGAAGTATAGTTTTAGATTTTGTTTTGTACTTGATATTGGTTGTTTGTTATAGATTAAGTTCTAGGTTTGAGGTCTGGTATTTCTGAGGATTTTTTTGACATGAGGCACGATTCATTTCTACGGAGGCGGGAAACTTAGTCCGCGATTCATCTGACCCTTGAGTATTCTCGAGAGGGTCAGTGTAGTTGCCTACAGACTAAACTTACCACCTGCATTGGAGGGAGTACACAACGTGTTTCACGTGTCGCAATTGAGACGGTATATGGCGGATCCTAGTCATGTATTGGATCACTAGAAAATAGAGTTGGGTCCTACTCTCAGCTATACAGAGCAGCCAGTTGAGATTCTAGATTGGAGAGAGAATGTGCTGAGGAACCAGACCATTCCTTTGGTAAGCGTCGCATGGAGACATCACTCTCCGGGTGAGTTTACCTGGGAGAGGGAGGATAAAATGAGATAGTGGTACCCGTATCTGTTTGTGCCTTAAGGTATATTTTTCTTGTTCTATTTTGTGTTTCTAAGGGTAGTTCATCTTTAAATTTCGGGGACAAAATTATTTTAAGGTGGGTAGACTTGTTACTACCATATTTTCTGACTGGGGATATTTTTGTTATTTCATAATTAACTAATTATTGTGTATGTTAAATATTTATTTATTGTATCATTTATTTATTGTTAGATGTTACATTATATTTTTGGACTTGTGTTAGTGGACCTAACTAGACAAGACTTGACTCTTGGGCCAACATTTATTTTAGTTAGACTTGAGCCTAATAACTAGCCCAATTCCTTAAGTTAGTGATTTGATTAATCAAATCATTAGGATTAGAACCATTCTTCCTTAATTATTTTCTTCATGACAACCCAATATTGGTATTTGGATCTCTGTACCATTGCTTGGGGAAGGGGTAAGTGGCCGGCCCCTATAGAGAGAAGAGATTCTCCCCCCCCCAAATTTTATTCTAATTTTACTCCACTTTGTGTTCTTCCATAATTCAACCCATCCCTCCACAAAATTCCCACTAAATCACTTCCAATTACTCTCATTCTTCACCATTTGAAGCTCTAGAAGGAAGAAGAAGGCAAGGATCTAGAAGGAGAAGGAAATTGCACAAGTTGAGAGTTTTTTACATCCAATTAGAGACTTGCATTGGGAATCCATCTCCCAATAGGTACAATTTAAAATTTCCTTCCTAATTATACCCTAAATGTATAGTTTAATAATTATGAATCCTCCCATGTACTAGGCCTACCTATAGGAAGAATAATTGCCTACTATGGACCTCTATTGTGAATGTTATAGTATGTTTTGTGCCCAATTTAGTAGAAATTTAAGATTAGTGCACCAAGTATTTATTAATTGGTCTAGTGGACCAAATTAACATGTGTTTGGTTGTGTGAGACTAGTGTTGTGTCCATAATTGGATACGAGTAGGCCGTATCATAAAAATTTAGTGATACGGGTTGATTTGGAGCTTTTCTCTCCGACACGGGAGCTACACATGCCATATATTTGCCATGAGCACATAGATATGTAGCTAGCACTTTGTATTGCTCTTAATTATGATATTTGAATTATTCATAATCTTTGTGGAGACTTTGGTGATGGTTGGATAGAGTATCAATGGTGTATCACAAGAGTATCATAGAGAAGTGTGATATTTGGGTGATGCACCACTTATGTTTGATTTAATGACATGTATCTTATTATACTTCAATTACTAGTTGATTATATATCTATTTGACTTGTACTATGTATATAATTACTTGATGAATATATAAATACATCATTAGTATATCTATAGTTATATCGTTAAGTATCCTGTGTTATATATATATATATATATATTATTGGCTGTGATAGGTATATATATATATATATATATATATATATATATATATATATATATATATATATATATATATATATATATATATATATATATATATATATATATATATATATATATATATTATTGACTGTGATAGGTATATATATGGATAGATATATATTGATAGAGAGTTGTGTACCTCTTAGTGTTAGTGTGTGTGTGTGTGTGTGTGTGTGTGTGTGTGTTGGACTAGAGGAGTGGAAGTGTGTGGCTTGTGTGTCAACTGAGGAGTGGCTAGGGGTAGTACAAGTGGGTTTTCAGTATGAAGAGGAGGGGGTATCTGTCGGGTTCAGAGCAACACAACAGCTTGGCATCTTGCTGTATTAATTGTTGTTGTAGTCGGGCATGGGTAGTGCACTATACAATAGTGTGAAGAGGAAGAGGGGGCCTCATGTTGGAGGTAGTAGCAGCTGTAGCATAAGGCAGCAACAGTGGAAGCATGAGGAGCAGCTGAGGAAAACCATGTGCATTTGGGGCACTGCACAACAGGACTGTGCACATGCTGCTCGAGCAGAAGGTTGGGTAGCAAGGAGAGGGGCATGGGTATAGAATTAAAGGGTCGGTTTTGGATGCATCAATGAGTGATGCATTGACAACATGTGGTGATTTCCTGCTTATTAGGGGAGTACACATGATGGCAACAGTTTTAGCTTACTACAGGGAGCAACAAGTGAAGTATATTCATAAGTAGTGCTTTGTGTGTTGGTATTAGTTAAGTTAGTTTAGCTTTACCTTGTGATAACAAGGTAAATGTTAATTTATTTGGTTCTCTCTAAGTATTGGGTATTTGGTGTCAAGAGAGGGTGTAGCTAGTGTGATATCATGTTGGCTCAAAGCCAAGGTATCCATTTAGTATTATTTTAGCTAGGAGATACTATATATTTACTTGTATATTATATGGTTGTACGTATCTTAAGATACGAAATAATGTTGATACTCTAGTATCCTAATATAGCTAGTATAGCCTAGATAAATACCATATGGACCAAATAACCTATAGGTGGACTCATACAACCTAGAAATAGTTAGTTTGACAAAGTTTGACTAGTTTGACCTGAGATTGACCTAGTTTGACTATTTTGACTTAGAAATGACTTTAATCCTAGATTTTGACAAGTTTAACTTGTATTTATTTCAAAACCTTGTATTGATATAATATTCCATATTTAGGTCTCCGAGCTACCATTCCAGACATCTTTGATATTGTTCACCAGATTTTTGGCGAGTACATTCTCTGATAGTAAATTATTTATGATATCTTCTATGTTTCTTGTATTTAGTGTAGATATCCTTGATTTCTTGACCTTGGCTACACAGATTGGTATTCCTAGATCCCGTCATAAGATATTATTCCTGGTAGTTCCTGGCGTATTTATTGTGTGAGCCCCGTTGTTCTTGTACATGTATGGACACTGATTCATAAGAATATTAGCTCCCTTCTCATGGAATCCTGTGTCATAACATGCCATGGTTGGATCTATTATACCAATCAGGGGCGGAGAGTATTTAGTGTAGATATGTAATCATACCCCGCAGTTCTTGTTTTTCTTGTATAGTGTTACTCATACATCGCACGTATGATTAACCAGGCCAGTGGTTCTTGAGCAGCACTCAAGCTGATCACATGTTATCACTAGTACTCACTCACTTAGAAAGTTATATTTCTTGATTCTATATATGATGTTCATACCTCTTATATGTATTTCCTGTATTTCCTTATTCTTGTATATTCTACCATGCTATATTCATCTTGTATATGCTCACTATTTACTGTTACATAGTCTTTATTATTTATTGAAACTGCGGCTAGAGGTGTACTTTGCTCCAATTCTGACTGGATATATTTTCTAAATGACACTGAGAAATGGTATCCCACTCACTACGAGCCTCAGGACGTAGCTGGCTTAGAGCTAGAGACTGTAGCTCAGGAGTGACTCATCCCGGTAGAGACAAATGATACTTTACCAGTAGCTTAGTAGATAGGCTTATTTTGTACTGGATTTGTCTTCAGCTTTGACAGTTAGTATTTTATTACATTGAGACTCATTGGATTTTATCTTTTATCTTGTGATTTATATTTTTAACTCTTTAGTTCTTTATATCATACTCGTGCGATTGTTCCATCTTATAGTTCTGTGATTGAGTATTCATATTTCATTGGTGGCATTATATATCTTGATGATCATTATTGCTAGATAGTATAGTTTACCCAAACATCATTCTACCGCCAATGCTGCGGCATAGGCTAGGCGTCGTCCACGTGCTCGTGCCCCAACACCGGGTGCGGATCATGACATGCTTTGACACGTGAACCAGCTAGCTAATAGATATAACACCCGCCTAATAATGAGGACTTTATTGCCTCAGGTTGTTTCGTATAGCCTCGCCCAGTCCGAACAATCCCAGTGCCCCAGGTTACCACTCGAGAGACCCGATACATGTGCACAAGTTGTCCCAACCAATGCAATAAATGCTATATATCAATTAATAACATTTTTATATAATGTACATGTTCATAACAAGCACACTTTTTAATTATTTCTCTTCTATTCAATCGATCGATAGGTTCAATATTCTCTTAACGTATCTAATAGTCACATCCCCCAAGATCCCGTAGGATCGATCCTTATAGTGCATTATTAATCTTATCATTCATATCATTCCATTTAGCATATAATGAGTTATTCATAACAGTTCTATCTTTTATATTTTACGATCAATAAGACATATTCAAGCAATCTAGTTCTTTTAACAAGTGACAAGTAAGAACAATTATATAAACCTAGCATGTAAATTCTCTCTTTTTGACAAGCATGTAGTTATACTCTAGTTTAGCATACTATGAAGGAACATGTTCAAGAATCTTTTACTCTTCTTATTAGCATAGCAATGATTCATTCGATAGCGATGTCCGTGTAACTTAGCATGGCAATGGTTCTATCTCTTTTTAGACAAGTAATGTGTTCTCTAGTTAAGCATTCAGGTTCTCGCTCTAGCATTCTCATGCAAACATTATTTATTTAGCAAACAAGCATTGCAAAAACTCATATTCATTATTAAGGCATACTGGAATCAGAGAATAAAGTTCTGCCCACTCACCATGATCAGTCGTCTTCTGGTTCAACAAGGAGCTCTTCAAGAATGTTTTATTTTTGAGTCAGCAAACCGATATCTCTTGCATATAGTGCCAACACGGAGTGGGGCACTATAAGATCTATCATTTAAACCTATTATTCATCAACGAAAATCCTAGGGGAACTCATGAGCTATTAAAAAATGAGCTAGTTGTCTTTATAACCAAACTATACTTGAATCTATGCAAATTTCAATTTTCCAGTAACTAAGTTCATAAGGAACTTGTTGTACTCATAAGTTTTTTCCAACTTAATTAATATAAGGCCGGATGTTTTCATCAAAAAGAGAAAAAAAAATCAAAGAACAAAAAATTTGATTACCGGAAGAGGGATAAATGTTACCTAACAACCAATTGCATGATCTCATTTAAGAAGAATTTTTAGCACAAAATTTTCCAAAACATAGTAAAGAATTGGTTCATGATATTGGGATTCCGATGGAACAAGTTTTATATAATTCAATTTAAGGTCACAACTTTATTAACATAGAAAAATACTATAGCCATGTGAAGATTTATTCTTCAAAATGATAACATAGACCACGCTAGAAGAATTTTTACATGTTGATGTTGCTGAGTTTGTGCCTTGATACATCCCTTGATTTCCAATCCATTAACATATGTGGAAATGTCTCATAACCTGAAAAGATATATGATAAAGATTAAATATTGTGTTAAGTATCCAATTTTTATCGAATGAGAATTATCGAAAAGGAGGCCTAGTGACTACTTATATTTACCATTCATTGTGTTGACTGACTTAGGTGTTTGGCCATATGAAAAGATAATGCAGCAAAATCAACTGTAATGGTTTTCACTGGTTGATGATAGTGGATTGCCTTGATTTATACCTTGCGTTCCCATCAACTGAGACATATTTGCAACAGCTCCATAACCTGGAATAATATACCGTCAACAATAATATAGATATCAAATCATATATATACAACAATAATGCAAAAAATGTAGAGCATATAAAAATAAATGACCCACCTGGGAAGCCTCCACTTGTGGGAGAGATTGAACTCGGCTGATACAACCCTTTTGTCCCAATCATTTGAAACTAGTCATGTAACCTACAAATAATTAATCATACAAGAGTTAAGATCAAGATACCATAGCTTGCAAATCTAGAAACATAAATTAGAAAAGTTCTACTAAATTTCTCCATTCTTATACAATAAAATCTTGAGGTCATATGTTTTTACTTACTCATAATAACAAATTAGACTACCCCCTGCCAACTGCAATTAGTAGTTTAAGTCACTAGTTAGCAACCTTTTCTTATGACCCCACCATTATTTAATGGCCAAATATGTAATTTTTGCGAGTTACTGAACAAGTAGCTAAACTATTTTATAATCATCATTCTAGTTTAACTTCTCTTCAGCTACTCAATCTATATTTTAATAATATCACTTTCTCAAGATTTTTAATAATATTACAATTGTAAGACTTGGATCAGCTAAACAAGTATCAAATTGATCTATGGCAGGTTTATGTTGAGATACAAATTCATATTCTTATATAATACAATCTTCAATTCATATATTTTTACTTACCTGTCAGACTAAGAGATGTTTGATGTAAGATAGAAGGTCTAAAGCCAGGGATAATAGCACCCGATGGTAGCGGGGTCACAACTATTTGACATTGATTTTTCTGGAAATCACTTTGGTGTTTTTGCTACAAAATGAAGAAAAATATCAGTGGATTGTATAAAATATAAAATATTAGTATTTTCATTCCTACTGAAACTAGTGAGCATAAAATATTTTACCTTAGTGCCTTTGGGTATAATTTTATCAACTTTTTATGTCAACCTCTTGGCCCTTGGTCATCCTGGTCATAGTAGATTTTTTGGAACAGGGGCAGTATTTGGTTGAACCACTTTTCCCTTGGTCGACCCAACACCATTATCTAGGTTTATATCTTTAATCTTCTTTATCAACTGATCCAATTTTTGATTAGCAAGCTAGTAACGTGCTTCCAACAGGGCCCCTCCCTCTACAACTCTAAGACATTTAAGATACAAAGCATTGTACTGTTTCTCTGGATCAACAATTGTGTTATCCACAGAGAAAACTTTCTTACCATATATTTGCTTAAAATCTTTTCTCCACCTTTGAATTATGTATTGAGGTAGAATCTCTCTTGTATAGTCATTGAGGACATATAATGGATGTCGACATAAAAGTCCTTTGAGTTGAAATAAAAGGCAAATGCAATAAACTTTAATTTCTCCCATTTTAATGTACACTTCAAAATGTCTATCCGGCAACCTTTTACCCCTCTCATCATATATTACTTCAGTAACCATATATGTATGGACTGGTCTATCATATTTTAATAATGACTTTGAACAAGAACCCATATGTATAATCTCTTTTTGAAATAACTTGAACATACCTCTAGTGTATAAATCAGAAACTTGTCTCTCAAAAGAAGATGTCGTCCTCAAAACTAGGTAAGAGTCATCAGAAACAAATTCAGCATTGGCTTCATTCTCATATTTTGCCTTCTGTGCAGTTTCGTATTTTTTTTACAAACACCTTCAAGGATGTTTTAGATTCCAAATATTTATCAAAGAAGGCCTTCATACTCTTACTATATTGCGTAGTAGACATTCCAGCCCAAAAATATTCTTTAACATATACAGGGATCCACTTTCTTCAGAGATTATATAATGTGGTAAGCCATTCATTACGATCCAAATCATAATTTCTGACCATACTCATCCAAGCTTCTTCAAATTCAGTATTTCTATGAGACTCATATACAACCCGTTTCATAACCCATTTTATTTCTTGGTACCTAGCAAAATTGCCCAACTTCTCTAGAATTTTTTATTATATGTCAGAGGCATAAACGGTGTCTAGCTTCAGGAAATACCTCAGTAATTGTTGTTGCCATTGCTTGGCATTGGTCAGTTATTATAGTTGGTGGAGGACAACCTGTCATAGCATTAATCCACGTCTGGAAAAGCCACCTAAAAGTAGGAATTTTTTTATCTACAAGCAAGCCAATACCTAACAAAACAAACTTATCGTGATGATTAACTCCAACAAATTGAGCACATTTGAGATTATATCTATTGGTTAACTAGGTTGTATCAAATGTTATCACATCTCCGAAATACTTATAGGCTTCCCTAGACCTGGCATCCACCCAAAATATATTTCTTAGATGCCCCTCATCATCTAGATCCATCACATAAAAAAATTAGGATCCTCATTTTGCATGCAAATAAAGTAATCTTACATTATTTGGCATCACCTTCCCCGAGCATCAAACGCTTATAGGCTTTAATATGATTTCTAACTTCCTTTTCCCCAAAAGTCATGTTATCGTACCCTTTTGATGCATTTACACAAGTCAAAATTTTCTTACTCATTGAAACATTTGCATCTGTCATATCATCCAATTTTTTTTATACCCTCACCCATCTTCTTATGTGATCTATATCGACGAGCATCTCCTAGTTTACAAGTGTGCGTATGTTCTAAGTTGACCCTAACAACTTCTCAAATTCCTTCATAATTTATTACAACTCTCATGTGTGCCGAACAACCAAGTTTCTGACTAGGTCTAGAATGATTAGTTGGGTCTTTCACTTTCTTAAAACCTTATTTGACACATTGCAGTAAGAAATATTTGTTTATACCTGTAATCCAGTCCTTGTTCCATGATGAACCTATTTTGGTCCCAAACCCCTTCTGAAAACCATAATTGTTGTAGAACTCAATCGCTTCCTAGATACTATTGAACAATATGTCCACTTTAGGATCATTTATAGCTGAAACATCATTACTTTCTTGGAGTGGAATGGAGGGATTTTCGTCTTCGTTGCATTCCATGTAATCACTACAAAAGAAGAAGAATATATGATTAATTAAATAAGCAGGTTATAACACTCACAAAAAAATTATAAGAACAGTATCTAACTTTGTTTTCCAACTCAACCGTTATAAAACTATGTTTTATGTGTTTTACGAGGAAATTATCTCATTTTGACTCATTTTGAACCTATTATTCATCAATGAATATTATAGAGGAACTCATGAGCTATTCAAATTCACTCATTTTGATGAAAATTTGACTCATGTTTTATGAGAAAATTATCTCATTTTGAATCTATTATTCATCAACGAAAATCCTAGAGGAACTCATGAGCTATTCAAATTGACTCATTTTGATGGAAAATTGACTCTTGTTATTGACCCAAAGAAAATTATCTCATTTTGATGGAAAATCGACTCATTTTGATGTATCATTAAACTATTTGGATGGAAAATCCTAACAAGAATATAAATGACTCTTGTTATTTTGTCATATCCAAATGTTGAATCATAGTCTCAGTAGTTGTTCTCTCCTTTCTTTTCAATCAAAACTATACTAGAGCCATAAAAGAATACAATTTTTACCAAACTATAGAAGAATCCATTTATTTCCAAGATTAATACTATATTTTATCTGTTTTATGAGAAAATTATCTCATTTTGATGGAAAATTGACTCATTTTGATCTATAATTAACCTATTTGGATGGAAAATCCTAACAAGAATATCAATGACTCTCGTTATTTTGACATATCCAAATGTTGAATCATAGTCTCAAATAGTTGATCTCTCCTTTCTTTCCAATCAAAACTATACTAGAGATGTAAAAGAATACAATTTTTACCAAATTGAAGAAGAACCCAATTTTTCCAAGATAAGACTATGTTTTATGTGTTTTATGAAAAAATTATCTCAGTTTGATGGAAAATTGACTCATTTTGATGTATCATTTACCTATTTGGATGGAAAATCCTAACAATAATATCAATGACTCTTGTTTTTTAACATATCCAAATGTTGAATCATAGTCTCAGTAGTTATTCTCTCCTTTCTTTCCAATCAAAACTATACTAGAGATGTAAAAGAATATAATTTTTACCAAATTGAAGAAGAATCCAATTATTTCCAACATTAAAACTATGTTTATGTGTTTTATGAGAAAATTATCTCATTTTGATGGAAAATTGACTCATTTCGATGTATCATTTACCTATTTGGATAAAAATCCTAACAAGAATATCAATGACTCTTGTTATTTTGATATATCCAAATGTTGAATCATAGTCTTAGTAGTTTTCCTCTCATTTCTTTCCAATCAAATCTATACTAAAGCCATAAAAGTATACATTTTTTTACCAAATTGAAGAAGAACCCAATTATTTCCAAGATTAAAACTATGTTTTATGTGTTTTATGAGAAAAGTTTCTCATTTTGATGGAAAATTGATTCATTTTGATGTATTATTAAGCTATTTGGATGGAAAATCCTAACAAGAATATCAATGAGTTATTATTTTGACATATCCAAATGTTGAATCATAGTCTCAGTAGTTGTTCTCTCCTTTCTTTCCAATCAAAACTATACTAGAGCCGTAAAAGAATACAATTTTTACCAAATTGAAGAATAATCCAATTATTTCCAAGATTCAATTAAAACCCTAGACATAAAATAACTTCATACCTTGTTGGAGATGTTGATCCATTCATAGAGCCTGAGATCGCCATGATTCGAGCAAGAGGACAAAAAAAGGATTTTTTTTTTTTTTTTTTTGGCTAAGCAACAAAAAATATGGGTTTTTACACATAAAAATTAAAATCTTTACTTCACTGGTTGCCTTTGGTAGTCATGGTGTTCCTCAAAAATAGCATGGAGAAATTAAGAACGAAAATAATTAGTATAAAGAAGAGAAACATTATGGTGAAGAGCACCAAATTTCTTTGTTTTTCTATTAACCGGTTCAGCCGGTTGAGAAAATGAATGGACGAGATGAGTCTCATCCAACGGCTATTTATGGTTGAGTTTAAAAAAATAGGAAGTCATGAGTTCCTCTAGGATTTTCGATTAAAAAAGGTAAATTATTGATACCATCTTGAGATTGTTTTTTTTTAAATATAAGCAAAAGTATCCCTGTCAGAAAAAAAAAGTAACATAAGAGAACCAAAGTAGCCTTGTTTAGGAAGGGAGAAAAATGGATGTCACCCCCACTTTCCATCTAGGGATAATTTGGTAATTTGGCCTAGTTATTTAATTTTAGAATTATAATATTAATATTAGTGGGCCATATATATTTATTTGATGCTTGTATTAGTTATTTAATTATTAGAGTCTATATTTAATTAGAGGCTTGTAGCATTTAATTTAGTTAGTGGGCTAGCCTATTTAATTTGACTTGATATTAGTGGACCCAACTAGTTTAGATTAGATCCATAGACCACCATTTAATTCTAGTAAGAATTGAGCCCAATAGTAAGCTCATTCATTAGGAAAATAAATTAATTAGTTAAACCAATTAGACTAGAACCTTCCCTCCTTAATTAATTCTTTCATGACAAGCCCCAAGTGGTATTGTGGATATTTTATAGTAGCTTGGAGGAGGGGGTAGAGGCTGGCCACATTAGGAGTGGAGAGAGACTCTCTCTCTCTCTTTAATTTTTATTCCAAATCTAGATCAAGAATTTTTCTTTTCTAAATTCCTTCATCCCTACACCAATCCTTACCCAAATTTCTTCCCAATTCCTTCCTATTCATTATTAGAGGCTATTAAAATAAAAAAAGCAAGGATCTACAAAGAGAAAGCAATGATCTACAAGGAAGAGCAAGGATTTACAAGTTGAAGGCTTTTGACACTCAATTTGGAGATTTTATTGGAAATCCATCTTTCAATAGATACAATTCAATTTTTTCTCTCTAATTAGACTCTAAATCTATAATTTAATCATTAAGAACCCTCCTATATACTAAGGCTATCCATAGGAATTGGAATTAGGTCCATAGGAGTCCTATGGATAAAGTTATGTGGTATTTTGTGTCACTTTTGGAGGAATTCTGAGATTGGCACATCTTGTGTTTGTCAATAGGTCAATTAGACCAAATTGATATGTGTTTGGTTGTGTGAGACTAGTGTCATGTCCACAATTGGATACGTGTAGGCCGTATCCCGATAATTTGGAGATACAGGTTAATTTGGGAGTTTTCTTCCGACACAGGGGTTTGAGAATGTCATATTTTGACACGGGCACGTAGACGAATAGCTAACACTTCGTGTTGCTTCGAATTATAATTTTAGACTTGCTCGTGTCCTTCGGGGTACGTTTGGTGGTGTGGTGGAGTCGTATCACAATCGTATCATAGATTGAGTGTGATACAGGTGCGGTGCACTCCACGTATTTGTTTCCTTGTATTTTAATTTAATTTACCTTGGTTATAGCTATTAAAGTATTATAATTATAAATTGTTATATGATATATATGTATATATATATATATAATTATGTGTATTTTCTATATTTTATTTCGATATGGTGGTGGTCATTGGAGAGTAGGAAGTTCATATTCATCATTGGTGTTGATAGGTGTAAGCATATATATATATATGTGTGTGTGTGTGTGTGTGTGTGTGTGTGTGTGTGTGTGTATTAGTGAGTATATGTGTATTAGTGAGTGTGTGTTTAAGTGTGTATGTGTATAGGTGTGTGTATGTGTACTAGGGGGAGGTTGGAGAAGCAGCAACAAAAGCAACAGCAAAAGCAGCAAGAAGCAGCAGAAATAAGCAGCATCAGCAGCAGGAATAAGCAGCAACAGCAACAACGATAAGCAGCAGCATAAGCTGGAAGCTGCTGCTACAGCAGAAGCAGTAAGCTGCAGCAGCAGCAGTAGTGATAAGCAGCAGCAGCAGTAGTAGTGAGAAGCAGTAAGCTGCGGCAGCAGCAGCAGAAATAGGCATAAGCAGCATTAGATTGTAGCACAGTGCTTAGAGATTAAGTTGTAGATAAGTTAAGTTAAGCTAGTTAATAAGCTAAGTTGGTTTATATTGATAGTTAGTTATATATATATATTGTAATTGAGTTATATATATATATATATATATATATATATATATATATATATACACGCACTAATTAGCATTGGTTAGTATTATTTCTAGTTTACCTTGAGTTACACCATGGTAATGAGAGTTAAGGTATCTTGGGTATGGGTATTGAATATCCGATGGGTATGATAGTTATGTTAGTTGTTATAGTATTGTTATAAGTTTAAGTGCATGTTAATGTATAGTGAGGTATGTGGGTTAGTTAGCTAATGTTAGATATTGTATTACCTTGTGATACCAAGGTAATGTCAAGGTATTGGTTTATACTCAAGGTATAGAGTTTGTATATCAAGAGGGTTGTGTAGGTGGTGTGATACCGTATATGGCTCAAAGCCAAGGTATCCACTTAGCATTAGTTTAGCTAGGAGTACTATATATTTTATCTTGTATATATATATATGTTATAGTATTTTCATATATAATAGCTTGCGTATCTTATGATACGATTTAGTGTTGGTATCCTAGTATCCTAACATAGCTAGTATAGCCTAGTTACATAGAGTGTGGACCCAATATCTTAGAGATGGACTCTTATAACCTAAAAATAGCTAGTTTAACCAAGTTTGACTAGTTTGACATAGAGTTGACATAGTTTGACTGTTTTGACTTAAAAATGGCTTTTTGACCTAGAATTGAACTAGTTTAACTTATTTTATTTCAAAACCTTGTATTAATGTAATATTCCATATATAGGTCTGTGTGATACCAGTTCAGATACCGTTTTGTATCATTTTCTCTGGACCACAAGCGAGTACATTCTCTGATAGTTTTTATAATTTGATAATTACTATAATGCAAGTATCTAGAAATATATTACTTGATTCCTGACACAATGGTACAGTGATTAATATACATGAATCTTCAGTCATGAGATATAATTTATTATTTATTGTGTCTCGCTTTCTCATATGGTTAATAGACAATGTTTAATATTAGATAATGTTCAATGTTCAATATTTAATATTTTACAATGTCTTGAGTATCTTGCATCGTAACGTGTCATGGTTGGATCCATTGTACTAGTTGAAAAAAGGGAAAGTGTTAGCTAGATATGTGATCAAAGCCTAGACAATATTCAATATTTAATGTTTAAGTAGACAATGTTTATCCAATGTTAAGTAAACAATGTTTAACCAAAACCGATCACATATCTAACTAGTATTTCAAACACATAGTATAGTTACAGTTCTTCACCATGTTCTATTTCATTGTCTTATTCTATTTTATTGTGAACAGTGTATACCATATTGCTCTTATTTACCTATTTCTTTTACCATAGCATGATATTGTTCATTGTTTCTCGTCTTGTATTATATTATCTATTTATGTTTATAGTTATTTTCAATTAATTGGAACTGCTATTGGGTTGTACTTCGCTCCAATCTTGACTGGATATATTTTTCAGATGACTGATTAGTAAGGATGTATCTCACATACTACGGGCTAACAGATGGAGTGTCACCTGAGGATGTAGTGCCAGATACTGAGGCCATTTAGATTTTTATATCGTATAGTAGTTGTTTCTAGTTAGACTTTGGATTGTATTATTATTTTGAGATCTTGAGTTGTGTTTAGATTTTGAGTTGGACCTGTGATGTATTGAGACTTATACTTCTTTTCTTTCCATTCTTTTACTTCTTTTCTTTTCATTCCATATCGTGGTTAAATCTTTCTTTAGATTTTATATGTGATTGAGCTTTGACTACCCTTTATTATATCATTATTTTGCTCCTCCATTTAGAGTTGAGATGGCATGACAGGTGTTTTATATATTGTGTGAGATGTTAGATTGTATAGAAGACCGAGACAACGTTCTACCATCGATGCTGTAACGTTCCACAACTGCACGGTGCGTTATGCTGAGTCGGATTGAATAAAATAATAGCTAGTTACATTTGATTGGTTGGATTTTGGGAAGAAGTATTGATTGAGTTGGTTTCATGTGCAGATGGCTAGCAAAGTTCGATGGGAATCAAGTGTTCGTTCAGAACATTACTGAGATAGCTGGATTAGAGCGATAAGACGTCTTCCTTAGTCCGATCAGTCGGATAATTTGGAGAGCACGAACTGCTCGCACGGTCATACCAGTTGAGTAGATCGTGCTTTGCATCGGACCACGGGTTCAAGGAATCGACCATATCGGCAGGACAGGATGCTTAACGGAATCAAACATTGTGAGTGGGCTCTTTTTCTTCTCTTCTACTCCTTCATGCCTAATAATATAGAAAATATGTAAAAGCTTGAACACTTGGACTGGAACTTGGGAATCACTACATTCAGGCGTGCATAGAGTGTACGTCATTTGCTTGGATAGGATTATGGCTTGAATTAGTTTTTGCGTTGGATAGTTGGAGCTTGAGTTGGATTATCACTTGGGGTAGTTGGTTGAATAATTGGAATTATGCTTGGACAGTTGGAATTATATATCTTGTTTGGAACATCGGGAATTTGGGCGAGTGAGCCTGCATCCGTGCACGAGTATCACTTAGACGCTTTGTCAAGCAAAGCGAGCAGTTGTGGTTCGAAACCGAACAACTACATCGGCGAGGGTATTGTGCGACTGTTGGGGCATTGTGCCACTGTTGGGGCATTGTGCCACTGTTGCGGCATTGTGCCACGGGTTTGGTCTGAGCGAGGGGTGTTGCACCCAATTTGAAATACTGTATTGAGAAACGGCATTCTGCCTATAGAAATAACTTGAGATTTTGGTGCCTTGGGCTATATGTTGGAAGAATGGTTATGGAACTTTGGTTGAAATATTTTTGGTTGGATATTTGGTTGAACGAGTCTAGGATCGCTTGGTGGGGCGAGAATGTTTGATCCTCTCGTCATACCTACTTGGCGTCTGCATGTCACGGATAACTTGTGTTGCACAGGGTTTGGTTTCCTAGAACGGGATGAGGCTCCAAGGCACCGGGACCGTTCTACCATGGAAGAGACAAGGGTAACGCGTCTTGGACGTGGTGCCGGTAGTTCGATACGATACCAGAGGGGGATACCCATGGCTGGATCGAGTAGAACTGCCTATTGATTAGTCCGATCAATGTCCTTTATGGCTTGGCCAGTGACTTCATATAGATAAGTGTTGGCTTCCTTTACTTTGGTTGGTTTGTGCTTCATGTAGGCTCGACCAGCTTGCCTCGGCAAGAGTGTGCACTTTAAGATTTGGATTGTAAGTTTTGGTCGAGGATGGATATTGCGCTTGAGTAGGACGGTTTGCATGCTAGTTTCCTTCAAGTTGGTTATATATTGCTTGTCTATTGGATTGAGTTGAATGCTTGCATGCTTAAACTGCTTTACAGCTTTCCTTAACATGTTATCCCTATGCCGTGAAATGAACCTAGGATTCAACTAGAAAGATCAGCATATAACTGTTTGCATTCACTATTTACTTAGTGTCGGCTTAGATAAGTGGGTTACCCCGATCACCAGTACGGCTGTGTACTGACCTACGTTTGTGGGCATTGTGTAGTGGCCCTGCTTGGATATACGGGATATGATGTATGAACTGTAAGTACCTTTGTGGGCTAGAGAAAGAGCAAGAGTATTTTATCGCCTTTGTGGTATTTTATTTGGACCCTATCGAGAGCTTCGTTGCGTATATTCTGATATGTGCTTGGTACACAATACTTGACTTTTGTTATAACTTGGTCGTTTCGATGATAAAAATGGTGTTTGACAACATCGCCTTATACGAGTTCAACTCCAGGCTCGTACAACATCACGTCCCGATGAGAACGATTGTCCTGCGGGAGAGCTGCAACGTGGTAATTCACGTTCAGCGGGGACTATTGAGCTTGCGGGAGATTGGGGTGTGACATATTGGTATCAGAGCTTCTGGTTCATTTTTTCGGACTTGGTCCTTCGTTTCATCATAAACTCTAAATAGCTTCCGCGTGTCGTTTAGCTCTTGGCTCTACTCGGTGCCGTATTGGATGTTTCATGTAATAAGTCTATAAATTGCTAGTTGTGGCTACATGGTGTGCTTCATTGTGTTGCTTTTCTTGGTTTTCGTTAGATTTCTTAGCATCGTTAGGCGTTGTTGTATTAGTACAGCAAGTTGGGTGGCGTTGTTGCATTTGTGCAACAAGTTAAGAGCTGTCATTGGGTTGGGTTGGCTTGTCATTCAGGGAGTTTCTGATTGCATCAGTAGATCAGTTGGTTGGCAGACGAGATTGGTTATGCAGCATGTTGTGAGTAGAAACATTGGATTGAGAATGGATCGTTGCACGAGTTGCTCGTGTAGCGAATTGTTGGACGGAGTTTGAATTTTGGCTGGGTATAACACAAAGAGCGTTGCACGAGTTGCTCGTGTGGTGCATTGGTTGAGCATGTTTGAGTTTGGCTTGGGAATATCAGGATAAGTTTGCATGAGTTGCTCGTACAGCAAATGTGTGGAACAGTTGGGTATTGGATTGGATTACTTGAAAGAGAGATCGTTGCACGGGTTGCTCGTGTAGCGAAAGTATTAGACGGTTTGAAATAGCTGGAAGTATTGAGAATGAAACATAACAGAAGTTGCCTAGCGAGATTGATGGAAAGAGTTGGATGGTTAAAGAATTGGCTGAGTTTCGTGTCAGACTTGAGTTGGGGATGGCAGGATCACGCATAAGGGATGGTTCAAACAGATTTTGGATTAGCGCAAAGAAATTATAATGCAAGTAGCGACTTGATTAGGAGTGGTATATGGGATACCACATAGTGAGCAAGGCATTAAGATATTTTTGATAGACATTAATAGAAATTGCCTCAACAGACACGAGTAACAGGAATACAAGTTGGTTGGTGCACATCGGCTGAGTTGGGAAGAATAAAATATAGAGCAAGCGATAGTTGAGTTGAGCAATCAAGAACGGACTTGTGCAAATAGAAGTCTCATTGGAATTGAGAGCATGGACGAGATCGAAATGAGCTATGGGAATGAGTGTTTAGAAATTTGAGGGATTGAGGCAGAACAAGTATTTGAAACAAGTTGAGATCGATCAGATAGAAAGCTGAATACTAGAGTTCGCTTGCACGATTTGGGAATTCAGTGGAACATTCAATTGAATACAAATAGAGAGTTAGGCATAAGGAATGAACAGTTGGGATACGCTTGAGCGATGGGTGAATCGGAGGATAGCGAGCACGGACTACAAATTTTGGAAACACATTGGAACTGTTTATTGAGTAATGAAACGCAATCTGGTTTAGAGGGACAATGCGATGGATTTGCACGAACTTGAAGGATTTTGGATATTGCTGCTCGAGAAGTCGACTCAGGTTTAGCGGAAGTAGAATTTTGGACAAAATGGTGCAACGATGGTAGACGGATTCTCTGGAAGACATGAACGGATTGAGGCGACAACTGAAGGCAAAAATTATGGCGGACGGACTTTTAAAGATAGCTAAATATGGGAGCAACAATTGAGCAAATTACTATACGGTTTGAGCAAGTTGGACGTGCATTGTGGAACGCGGCAAATGGATAAGAATTGGAGCAAGTCTTGAGTTTCGAGAATTATTGCAAGTGGTAGTGCGAGTAGATGAACATGGCAATTCAAAAATTGGATGGATTTAGGGCAGAACGACAGATTGAAGGAAGACGATTTTAATAAGACTCTAGGTGGTTAAGCGGCCTTTGGTTGACAGATCAGCAGAGGTAGTGCATGAAGTTCTCGGATTCGAAAGTTCGTTCGGATGGAATGGTTGGATTATGGCTCGGATTTGCAGAGGAGATATAGCATGGTTAGTAGTAACTTTCCATCGTGATAACTTACAATTATCGAGCGTAGCTTCGGAATAGCTGACCCTAGCGACTTGACCGGCAGATCAGAGATGAATATTGTAGACCCATAGAACGACCCTTGCAGCGGCGTATTTGGGAATGCGACTAGGGTAGATGTAAATAATATGTGTTGGAGATTTGGCTTATTGACTGAGTGTTGGATTTGAGAGATCCTTGGGATAGCCTTCAGCTGAAGATGCAGCCGGAAGATCGGAGCGATGGTGGAAATAGCCTAGTCAACTGATGAGATTCAGAGTCACAAATTTTTGTAGATGGCATCGCCTCAGACTCATCATGCCCTGGAAGGGAATAACATTCATATGAATTGACGACTGTGAAACTAGCTCGTGAAGTTAAAGCAGCGGCTCGTTCAGATCAAATCTTTACGAATACTGGAAGGGACAGATGTGCCTCAGATTTACAAGATTAATCAAAACTTAGTCTGGGAAGCGTGCTCGTTCAGAAGGCAAAGGTGACATCCAAGCTTCGAGGTAGTGGAAGAAGCAAAAAAAATATTCCATGCACAACCTAGAAATTATGGCGAGTGTGTCCACGTTGAAATCGTGGTGACACTATCCCTTTGGCATGGTAACGAAATCTTTATGGATTACACGAACCTCAATATAGATATTCACCCAGTGAGGTATTGAGATTGAGGAAAAGGTGTTGGGCTGAGCTGATCTAAGTAAAGTTTGATATTTGGGTAAGTCGCCTAGTTGGGGTTGTATCAGTTGAGATGATCATTCGGTGCATGAGATATATTTGGAGATATTGCTAGTGCGGATTCAGAAATAGTTGGATGGATTGAGTTGGAACACGAACTGATTGAGTCGGTGGGAAATCATCATAATTGAGAATAGTGCTCAAGAGAATATGTTGGAATGGAAATCAGGATTGGTTCAATTGGAAGTAAAGCAAATAGATGCCTCATACATAAAGATACCCTTATAACTTGTCCAAATTCGCTATCGCAAAGCTCGGCTGAAATGCATGTATTTTAGGGACGCCTTAAATATGTGTACGATCCAAAACTAAGCGATACAAAGAATTTGTATTGAGCTGCAAGGAGGATATGGGAATATGAAATTTGTACGAGCTTTCAGTAGAGCGAGATGCTGAGTCAGAATCGTGAGTATAAGAGTTGCATAGAGCAGAGTTATGAATTGGACAAGCGGCATGTGATAGGAATGAGTACCAACACGGTTCGTGGACAAAGCTGATTCTAAGTGGTATATTATGTAATGCCCCGTAACCGCACGGTGCGTTATGCTGAGTCGGATTGAATAAAATAATAGCTGGTTACATTTGATTGGTTGAATTTTGGGAAGAAGTATTGATTAAGTTAGTTTCATGTGCAGATGGCTAGCGGAGTTCGATGGGAATCAGGTGTTCATTCATAATAGTAATGAGATAGCTGGATTGGAGCGATAATGCCGCCTTCCTTAGTCCGATCGGTCGGATGATTTGGAGAGCACGACCTGCTCACACGGTCATATCAGTTGAGTAGATCGCGCTTTGCATCGGACCACGGGTTCAAAGAATCGGCCGTATCGGCAAGACATGATGCTTAACGGAATCAAACATTGTGAGTGGGCTCTTTTCCTTCTCTTCTACTCCTTCATGCCTAATAATATAGAAAACACGTAAAGGCTTGATCACTTGGACTGAAACTTGGGAATCACTACACTCAGGCGTGCATAGAGTGTACATCGTTTACTTGGATAGGATTGTGGCTTGAATTAGTTTTCGCGTTGGATAGTTGGAGCTAGAGTTGGATTATCACTTGGGGCAGTTGGTTGAATGATTGGAATTATGCTTGGACAGTTGGAATTATATATCTTGGTTGGAACATCGGGAATTCGGGCGAGCGAGCATGCATCCGTGCACGAGTATCACTTAGATGCTTTGTCAAGCAAAGCGAGCAATTGTGGTTCAAAACTGAACAACTGCATCGGCGAGGGTATTGTGCCACTGTTGGGGCATTGTGCCACTATTGCGGTGTAGTGCCACGGGTTTGTTCTGAGCGTGGAGTGTTGCACCCAATTTGAAATACTGTGTTGAGAAACGGCATTGTGTCTATGGGAATAACTTGAGATTTTGGTGCCTTGGGCTATATGTTGGAAGAATGGTTATGAAACTTTGGTTAAAATATTTTTGGTTGGATATTTGGTTGAACGAGTCTAGGATTGCTTGGTGGGGCAAGAATGTTTGATCCTCTCGTCATACCTACTTGGTGTCTGCATGTCACGGATAACCTGTGTTGCACATGGTTTGGTTTCCTAGAACGGGATGAGGCTCCAGGGCACCGGGACCGTTCTGCCATGGAAGAGACAAGGGTAACGCGTCTTGGGCGCGGTGTCGGTAGTTCGATATGATACCAGAGGGGGATACCCATGGCTGGATCTAGTAGAACTGCCTATTGATTAGTCCGATCAATGTCCTTTATGGCTTGGCCAGTGACTTCATATAGATAAGTGTTGGCTTGCTTTACTTTGGTTGGTTTATGCTTCGTGTAGGCTCGGCCACCTTGCCTCGGTAAGAGTATGCACTTTGAGATTTGGATTGTAAGTTTTGGTCGAGGATGGATATTGCGGTTGAGTAGGACGGTTTGCATGCTAGTTTCCTTCGAGTTGGTTATATATTGCTTGCCGATTGGATTGAGTTGAATGCTTGCATGCTTTAACTGCTTTACAGCTTTCCTTAACATGTTATCCCTATGCCATGAAATGAAGCTAGGATTCAATTAGAAAGATCACCATATAATTGTTTGCATTTACTATTTACTTAGTGTCGGCTTAGATGAGTGGGTTACCCCGCTCACCAATACGGCTGTGTACTGATCCACGTTTGTGGACATTATTTTAGTTATGCGGGTGTAGTGGCGCTGCTTGGATATACGGGACATGATGTATGAACTGTAAGTACCTTTGTGGGCTAGAGAAAGAGCAAGAGTATTTCATCGCCTTTGTGGCATTTTATTTGGACCCTATCGAGAGCTTCGCTGTGTATATTCTGATGTGTGCTTGGTACACAATACTTGACTTTCGTTGCAACTTGGTCATTTCGATGATAACAATGGTGTTTGACAACATCGCCATGTACGAGCGCAACTCCAGGCTCGTACGGCATCACGTCCCGATGAGAACGATTGTCCTGCGGGAGAGCTGCAACGTGGTGATTCACGTTCAGCAGGGACTATTGAGCTTGCGGGAGATTGGGCGTGACAGATGCTGCGGCGTAGACTGGACGTACCTACGTACTCGTGCGCCTATACCGGGTGCGGGTCGTAACAAAGGAAGAAAGAAAAATATTGAGAAAAAATTAAGAAAAATTAAAAATGATGGTGTTTGGGAAGGGGGAGGAGAAATGGGGAGAGGGTAATTTGAGGGAAAATTTTATGTAGGTCTCACTAAAAAAAAATTCTCGCTAAAAGTGAGAGAAAAATCTAGAGGAGAGAATTTTGGGAGGATTTTTTACCCAACTACCACTAAAAAAAAGATAAACAAAAATTAAGATTTTAGAATACCAAAAATTAAATAGTAATTAAATCTTTATCCACAAATAAACAAAAAATTATTTTTAAACTTTTTCTTCTCCTAGTTTTGTTCATCCAAATAAATAAATAAAAATTAACTTTACTTTTATTTTACTCTCGTCCACTTTTCTTCTCTTTAAATTTTTGTTTTTCTCTCCACAAAAGTTTTCAAACACAATGTCAAAGCACTGACTACGACCAGGGTCCTTAAGCTTAAACATAAGAAAAATTCAATTTTGAAAGCAAACAAAAATGAAAATTTTCCATTTCCATCTATTACTGACAAAGTCATACACGTCTCTTCTCCGCATAATTTCCACTCACAACCAACCACGTCAGTCCATCCGTAGTCTTAATATATACACACTCTCTCCCAATCTCATTTTCTACCAAGAACATAAAATGGCATTCAAAACCTTAGCGGTTCTCATCCTCTCCACCCCCCTCCTCTTCCTCGTCATTCCCCTCCCCTCCGCTGCCTGCACCAGAGGGGGCGTCATAGCCCTCGTCGCCTTCAAGAACTAGATCCTTTCCTCCCAACACCTTCCCCAACTTATGGGACGATGCCTCGTCAAACTGTTGCTTCTAGGATGACGGCGGTTGTACGCACGGTCGTGCCACCTCCCCCTTCTTTGTTGGAGTTTTTCCTTAATGACTAGAAAGATAGTTTCACAATGAAAAAAATTCAAGTGGATATCTCAATATAATATTAATTTTTGTGTGTTAAAGTATGCACATAGGGTGGTGGCCTAAGTGGGTGCCATGTACGATACTTTTCTAGAGAGATTAAGTTTAAACTCTTCAAGAATGTATTTATACTTTTTGTCACCACCTTGCTAAGCCCAGCGACTTTGACTCGAACTTGTCACGATCGGACTCTGCAGAGTCGATAATCATTTTCCGAACGTGATATCGTGCGATTCTAGATTGCACTCGCATAAGACAAGAAGATAAAATATAATGATTATTATCGTCCGACCATGTCGCATCGGAATATTTATAGAGTCATAAATGAAAACACAGTCGAAAGCTCTTTATTGATAATTGCAGCGGTTACAAAGGCTTTGAGTAGTCTCATTGAATATGTCAAGTTGGCTTACAACACTCTTTGATCTATCCTGCTCACAAAAGATTCTACCCTTCTATACATTATGTCTCATATATCAAGCACGTATCCCATATAAGATCAATCCAAATCCAAGTCAATTAAAATCCAAGGATCATATACAATCAATAACTTCTTCCAAGCAAACAATTTCAAATAATAATCCAATTCGTCAATAATATTTACATCCATCACTGTCACTCGAGTCAAATCCACCAAGACAATCCTGCAAGAAATTAAACCACATTTGCAAATGCAGTCTTGTTCTTCCAATCTTAATCTTGTAATCCTAGTTCAATTCTAACATAATCTACCCAGGCAACTCTTCTAAGGTCAATCAAACTGATCATATCTCTCGACATTTGGACGTCTGTCTAACCACTAGGTTAGCTAACCAGCCACACTCAAACATCAATTCACCTCCAACAAGCAACCAAATTACCGCACTCATCCCAATTCTAGAGTCAAATCTTATCCGACAATTTAAGAAATTCTACCCAAACTTAAAGAAAACACTCTCACTCAAAACATCCAAACATTTAACATGATCATCTCATTAACATCAATATTCTCAAAATACATGGATCGAAGTCTATCCAGCAAAGCCTTTCCTAGGGTAGATCCATCCAACATTCATCCCCAGCTATATCAAAATCAAGCACATCAATCCAAGCCATTCTCGTAGTCCAAATCCTTAATCTGTATTGATACAAAGTAGACAATATTATATTTTTAGAAAATTACTTATGGTACCAAACATATGCAATATATATACCCCAAAAATAAATTATATAAACTAGAAATTAATATATTATATGTTGGAGAGGGTGGGGTTCCCAAAATATGTGAAAAATACCCCAGAGTTGGATTGAGTATTCCTACTTATAATAGGAATACCTCAATATATTTGGATTGGGTATTCCTACATATAATAGGAATATGTCAAAGGATTTAGATTTGGATTGGATATCCCTATATATAATAGGAATATGGCAATGGATTTAAATTTGGATTGGGTATTCCTATATATAATAGGAATACTATTTGTGGGTTTCAGGCTATATATATTAGGTGTCTTCTAGGCCTAAAATATATCTCAAAAAAAATATTGTAAAATGAGACAGGAGTGCTGTTACAACATTAGAAGGAGAGAGAAAGAGATTGAAGGCTATTTCAAAGAGGAGATCGGTTTCGGGTAATTCTTTTCTCGTCATCTCTGTTCTTCGTTTGTTTGTGATCTATTTTCTATTCCAAAGAGTTTTGGTAATTCGTTTGGATCGGTGAGAAGTTTGTAAGAAGTTGGTATATTTCTTATTCTATTAGTGGAGGTTATTCAAGGTTGGAATCCGATCATCCCGTGCTTTTTTCTATTTGAGTTTTCCACGTAAAAATCTTTGTGTCTGCAATTTTTGTTTGACATTTTTAGTTTCTGTGCTTCTTCTCGGTTCTCTTTCAGGGATTCTTAGTTTGGAGAACATTTTTTGCGCTTTCATTCCCAGCAAAGTGGTATCAGAGCCAGGTTATGGAGTTTATAGAGGTTAGGAGTTGACAGGAAAACAAAGGAGAAGAGATGGACGCGAAGCCGATGTGCATGGTAAACCTAAATGGTACTAACTATCATTATTGCCGGAGTAAGATGAAGAATTTAATGTTTGTCAAGAAGCTGCATTTTTCATTATTTGCGTCCGAGAAGCCCAGTGACAAATCCAAAGAGGACTAGAAGTTAGAGCATATACAGGTGTGTGGATATATCAGGCAGTTCGATGACGAGAATGTGTATAATCACGTTGCCTATTTTGATAATACGAAGATGCTGTGGGATAAGATGGAATCTTTGTATATAAATAGATCGGAGTAAATAAGATGTTTCTGCTCCAAACTATGACGGGTCTGCGGTACAAAGATGCACCGTCTATTATAGACCACTTGAGTGAGTTCTAGGGCATAGTTGACCAGCTATCCTTGATGGGAGTCAAGTTCAAAGATGAAGTACAGGGACTACGATTGCTGTGTACATTGCCAGACTCATAAAAAACCGTACGAGTGTCTATGATCGCATATGCTCAGGAAGACGTAGTCCGTCTGGAGTTTGCCAAGAGTGGGGTACTAAATGAAGAGATACGAAGACGTTTTCAGGGCACTTCATCCATATCCCACTCAGAGACAATGTTTTAGAGAGCCGCAGAAGGAACAAGAGCAGGGGTCCAGCTGGTAGCAGAGATAAGAGCAGGGGCAATTCCAAGGGTCGGTACCATGACTCAGAGTATTACCATTATGGCAAGAAGGGCCACATCAAGAAGAACTGTTTCTCTTAGAAAAGGGAGAAGAAGGGCGACAATGGGAATCAAAGTGAGAACACTACAGCGGCGGCCTCGGATATGGAGGCGACGTGATCATCGTAGGTGATGAGGTAGTTATAAACCTCGCCTGCGATGACAACTCTTGGCTGGTGGACTAAGGTGCTTCAGTGTACATATCTCACAATATGGCACTATTTGCCATTTACACAACAGGTGACTGTGGAGTGTTAAAGATGGGTAACTGTCACGACCTGCACCCAGATATTCGGGCACGAGTACGTGGGTACGCCCAGCCTACACTGCAGCATCGACAGTAGAACGCTGTCTGGGTCAATTCTAACTAATTAAATATCTCAACAATATATATATGGTACCTGTCAATCATCTCAACTCCAAATGGATGATCAATATGGTATCTCACAAATGTAACTATACTCAATCATAATGCAAACTAAGGAAGATAGAGAACGAATGGAATTACAAAGAAAAGAATGAAGATACAATCCACAAGTCTGAAATAATATACATGTCATGAATCTCAAAAATAGTATAATACAAGTCCACCAAAATAACTAAACCTCCTCAGGCTCTGCAAGTAAGTCCTTCGGGTCTATAGGAGTATCCTCTAAAGGTACACCCTCTTTTAGTCCGTAGAATGTGAAACACTGATCTATGAGCTAATCATCTGGAAAAATATATCCAGTCAGGATTGGAGCAAAGTACACACCTCTGAAAGCAGTTTCAAATATATAATCGAGCATATAAAATAGCTAATAGAAAAGAATACAAGATAACTAAACATATGAATAAAATGAACTTGAGTGAACAGGTAATGTACTGGAATAGAGAACAATAATATGGATATCTGCAATATGAAGAAATAACTGAAATCTAACTAATGTGCCTCAGAATACAAGTTTATTATGTGATCGGTTTAGGTCAAACACGAATACAATAAGATAACTCAATTACAAGTGTGGTATATAATTGACATGTACACGAATACACTGGAGCTTTGATCACATAATCAACTCCTACTCCCCTATCCCCAATTAATACCAATGTATCCAATCACGAAACATTACGAACACGAATATGGGTACACTGAACACGAGCAGTGTATGTATACGAATAAAAGCACATTGAACATGAGCAGTGTATGAACACAAAATATAAATAATCAATAACCAATACACGCAATAAAATACATGTGAAGGAGTACCCGCTGAGCACGAAATATAAATTATGTCACTCATTCTAACTATTATATACTACAACTACTAACATATATTATACTAATACATAGATACATATAGTATAATATCTACTAGGCTAATTATTACCCATATCTAACTAACTATTAAACTTACAACTGCATTTATATAACTATCTAATTATTTAAACTACTAGCTATATCTACTGACCACTAACCCAACTAGCTAACTGATACCTTGCTGAATACTGCTGAAACTGAATGCTGACTCAGAGACTGATACTGAGCTGTTAAATGCTGGATTTCTAATACACCTTGAGACTTGCTGCTGCTGCACTCGGGCTAGCTGAATGCATTGCTTGAAATGCTGCTCAGTTATAACTGGGCACTTACTAAAGTTGTGATGTGCAATTGCTCAAATTGCTGCTAGTGACTGCTATAGTGAATGACTCTGCTGCTGTTGAGGCATTGGCTCATAATACTTGTTGTGTTGATACTGCTACTTTGCTGAAATGGTGCCTGATCCTTGCAACTGCTCTTGAAATGGTGACTGAATGCCTTGATGTGCCTGCATAAGCTACAGTGCTTGGCTCGAGGCTGCATCTCCCTCTTATTGTGCTTAATCAGCAGTATAATGTTATGCACGAGCTGCTCAATAAACTGCAGCTAGCTGCTGCACTGTGTTGTGCATCTCTGCTGCAGTGGCTCGAGCTGCATACTGCCTGATGTGCATTGCCACTGCATCAACATGCTGCTTGCTTCACAGGCTCTACTGGTTGGCTAGAATTGTTGTTAGCTCGAAGCTACTGTTCAGTGTGTCTCAGTTGAGGCACATTGTGCTGAAACTGCTAGTGGCCATCGCATTCACTGCTCTCAAGTGCCCTTGACTTCAGTTTGCTACTGTTGCACTGTGAAATTGATCCACTGTCCTGATCTTTCACTCACACACACACTCACAAACACAAACAACCAACTCACAACACTACACACACACATACATATATACTGCTATATATATATCAACCCATACATATATATATGGGTATTTATATATATCAATATCCCTATACACTATCAACTCTAAAATATATATAGATACAACTCTATACATAAATAGATATATATATATATATATATATATATATATATATATATATATATATATAAACAACACACATATACACATATAGATATGGTATCTCATATATACTTATACACATAGACACATAGATATATATATATATATATATATATATATATATATATATATATATACTTATGTATACTATATGCTATAGGTACATACACAATACATATATATCATATATAATATCTTATATATATATATATATATATATATATATATATACACACACACACAAGTCACATTAAATTAAAGACCAAAAAAATAAATACGTGGAGTGCACCGTACCCGTATCACACTCATTCTATGATACGCTTGTGATACGGCTCCACCACACAACCAAGCGTATCCCGAAGGACACGAGCAAGTCTAGAATACTAATTATGAATAATACGAATAATTAAATACACAACTACATGCTCGTATCAAGATGTGACATACACAAACTTCCATGTCGAGCGAAAAACCCCCAAAATCAAGTCGTATCTCCAAATTATCGGGATATGGCCTACACGTATCCAATTGTGATACGACACTATTCACAAAAAATCAAACACATGTCAATTTGATCTAATTGACCAATTGATAAACACATGATGTGCCAATCACGGAATTTCTCCAAAATTGACACAAAAATACCCATAACTTCCTCCATAGGCCTCCTATGAACATAATTCTAATTCCTATGGATAGCCTATGCATGTGGGGTGGTTCCTAATGATTAAATCTTAGATTTATAGTCTACTAAGAGATAAAAAACTAAATTGTACCTATTAGAAGATAGATTCACAATAAAAAAATCCAAATTGAGTGAAATAGCCTCCAACTTGTAGATCTTGGCTCCTCTTTATAGATCATTGCTTCCTCCTTGTAGATACTTGTTGTAGTAACCTCTAATAAAGAATAGGAAGAGAATTGGGAAGAAATTTGAGTATGAATTGGTGTACGAATGGAGAATTTGGAAGAGAGAAAAAATTTAGATCTAGATTTCATGTCAAAATGAGAATAAAGAGACTATCTCTCCTCCCTATAGGTGGCCGGCCCCTTGCCCCTCATACAAGTAATTATACAATGTCTAAAATATCCTTTGGGGCTTCTCATGAAGAAATTAATTAAGGAGAGAAGGTTCTAGTCTAATTGGTTTCACTAATTAATTTATCCTCCTAATGAATGGGCCTAATTATTGGGCTCAATCTAAACTACAATTAAATGTTGGGTCCATGCATCTAAACTAACTAGTTAGGTCCACTAACACAAGTCCAAAATAAATCTACATCTATCAATCAATAAATAATTAAAAATGCACAATATTTAATACTATATTCTTAAAAATAAAATATCCATGTAAATTATCAAACTATCCTTAATTGAAAAAGTGAGGGTGACAATCCTACCCACCTTAGAATTTTTTTCCTCGAAATTAAGGAAGAAAATAAATACCAAAAGCAAACAATACAAGCAAGAAAGAATTATACCTCACGGCTCGAACAAATATGGATATCGCTCGCGCATCTTGGCCTCTCGCTCCCAGGTACTCTCTCCTAACAAGTGATGACTCTACGCAACGAACACCAAAGGAATCGTCTGGTTCCGCAATACCGTCTTTCTCTGATCCAAAATCTCCACTGGCTGCTCTGGATAGCTAAAAGTAGGGCCCACCTCGATCTCTGAGTAATCCAACACGTTGTACACTCCCTCTAATACATGTAGTAATCTACCCACTGGGATCTGCCATGTACCGTCTCAACTGCGATACGTAAAACACGTTGTACACTCCCTCTAATACATGTAGTAAGTCTAGTCTGTAGGCAACTACACCGACCCTACCAAGAATACTGAAAGGTCTAATGAATTGCGGACTAAGCTTTCCGCCTCTACCGAAATGAATCGTGCCACGTGTTGGAAAAATCCTCAAGAAAACCAGACCGCCAATCTAGTACGAAACACAATCTTAGCACTCTAATAAAACAACAATCACAAGCAATGCAAAACAAAAACTATACCTCAAACTCTAAAGGTCTCCGGTGGCTATCGGTCCAATATAGTTGTCCGTCCTGCGCCAACCAAAGTCTATCCCTGATGAGCTTCACCTTCTCAGTTGCACCACTACCATCTCTGGTCCCAATAAAGACCTCTTACCAACATTATCCTATGATAACGGAGTACGACATCTCCGTCCATACAACGCCTCAAATGGTGACATCTCGATACTAGCTTGGTAGCTGTTATTGTAAGAAAACTCTACCAAGTGAAGATGATCCTCCCAAGAACCTCTAAAATCTAAAACACGGGTGCATAGCATATCCTCGAGAATCTAAATAGTCCTCTCCGACTGCCCATCGGTCTGAGGGTGATTTGCGGTACTGAACTTGAGCTGAGTGCCCAAGCTAGCCTACAAATTTATCCAGAAGTGGGACATGAAGCAACTATCCCGATCTGAGACTATTCTCACAGGAATACCATACACTCTGACTATCTGGTGCACATACATCTCTACGAGCTTCTCCGTAGATGTACCCACTTTGAATGGCAGAAAGTGTGTTGATTTGGTCAACCTGTCTACGATGACCCAAATTGCATCTTTACCTCCTGGAGAACGCGGAAGTTCTGAAACAAAATTTATCGTCACATGCTCCAATTTTCACTCTAGAATGGGTAAAGGCTGAAATAATCCACCTGGCCTCTATGTCTCTTTCTTTACCTGCTGGCAAACCAAACATCTGGATATGAAGCTAGCTACCTCCCGCTTCATATCATACCACCAAACATGCTCTCTCGTGTCCCTATACATCTTGTTGGCACCTAAATGCATAGAGTACTGAGATCGATGTGCCTCCTAAAGAATATTCTCATGTAATGCTCTACTCGGCACACACAACCTGGTACCATATCGCAATGATCCATCATCTACAATACTGAAGTCCTCCGCCAACCCTATCTGGACCTGTGCTCTGAAGCTTCTCAGAGACTCATCCTCGAACTGTGCGGCTCTGATATGGTCCATCAACTCTGACTGTACATGAAGTACCCACATCTATGCTGCAACTCCAGGAACTAATACCTTAATGCTCAAACTATCAAGATTGGCCAATAAATGTCTGTCCCTCATCAAATACATAGCCACTGGATACCTGCTCAAGGCATCCGCGACTACGTTGGCCTTTCCTGGATGGTACTGCAAAGAAATATTGAAGTCCTTCATTTACTCCAACCATCATCACTGCCTCATGTTGATCTCTTTTTGTGTAAACACATACATTAATCTCTTGTGGTCTGTAAAGATCTCTACCCTCTCTTCATACAAGTAGTATTTCCACAGTATAAAAGCAAAGATAACTGCTGCCAACTCCAAGTCATTGATAGGGTAATTTTTTTATGCGGGCGTAATTGCCTGGAAGCATAGGCAATCACCTTCCCGTTCTGTTGTAACACACAATCCAAACCCTTACTCGATGCATCACTTTATATAGAAAATCCTCCTGTCCCAGATATCAATATCAATATTGGAGTTATAGTCAACCTCTTCTTTAGCTCCTCAAAAGCAGATTGACAATGTTTAGTCCAGATGAACTCCAAGTCCTTCCTGGTTAGTCTAGTCATCGGCTCCACAATCCTGGAAAATCCTGAACAAACCTCCGATAATAGCCTTCTAGTCTAAGAAAACTCCTGATCTCCACCACTGAACTAGGGGTAGACCACGACTCAACTGCTAAAATCTTCTTCGGGTCCACTGAGATACCGTCTCCTGTAATCACATGCCCGAGAAATTCAACCTTATCAAGGAAGAACTCACACTTTGAAAGCTTTCCATATAGCTTCTCCTTCCTGAGGGTATCCAGAACTATCCTCAAGTGCTTCTCATGCTCCTCCGGGGTCTTCGAATATATCAGTATATCATCAACGAATACTACTACAAACTGATCCAAGTACTGACGAAACACCTTATTTATCAGGTTCATGAATACCGCTGGACATTGGTCAACCTAAACGGCATCACCAAGAACTCAAACTACCCATACCGAGTCCTGAAAGATGTCTTTGGAATATCTTCATTCTTTACTTTCACCTGGTGTTACCTAGACCTCAAGTCTATCTTTGAGAATACCTTCGCTCCGCTCAACTGATCAAATAAATTGTTAATCCATGGCAACGGATATTTATTCTTGATAGTGAGGTTATTGAGTGCCCTGTAGTCGATACACATACGTACCGACCCATCCTTCTTTGGTATAAATAATACCAGAGCACCCCATGATAATAAACTGGAGCGGATGAAGCCCTTGTCCTATAACTCATTCACCTACTTCTTTAAGTTTGCCAGCTCGCAGTTGTTCACTCTATAGACGTGCTATAATATTGGCTCTGCGCCTGGCACCAAATCTATAAAGAACTCTACATCTCTGTCTGGTGGCAACCCCGACAAATCCTCCGAAAAGTCGTCCATATACTCTACAATCAATGGATGTGGCGGATCCTGCTCTTCTACCAAAGCTCCACAAATGTCTCTTTTGCTCTGCTCTGTTGCCCCTCTAACTAACTCAAACTCTGGCTCTCCTGACGACTAAAACAAAACTCTGCATCCACGATAATCGATACTAGCATGATGCCTACTCAATCAATCCATCCTGAGTACTATATCGTAGCTCGAAAGTGGCATTATGAGTAGACATACACTCAACTCTTGGCCTCCCAAAGAAACTCTTCGGTCCTTGCAAACATCACTAACCAGGAAAATGCCACCCCCGGTCATGATCTTAAAATTCCTCATCAACGGTTCAGACTCAAGATAATGTCTCAGAGAAAAAGATACAGATACAAAACTATAAGAAGAACCAGAATCAAATAAAGCATGAGCTGGAAAAGAATCAAGATAGACTGAACCTGAGATAACATCACCGACTGGCTCCTCCTCCTCGACGGTCAAGACAAAAGCTCGCCCCTGTCGCTGGGCACCTCTCTGCTGCTGCTGGTGCTGAGTGAACTCCTGCTGTTGCGGTGGTAGCGGTCCTCTCTGCTGTCCCGTTGGTGGTCTCACGGGTGCTCTTTGTACCTGAGCTCTGCCCTGAGCTGGACGAGCTAGGACTTTAGGACAAGCCCTCAACTGATGGTCTTCTGATCCACAGAATAAGCACTGGCACAATCTTATCCTGTATGTTTTCCATCCATGCCCTTGCTTCTTACAGAAAGTGCAAGGAACAACCGGCCTCTGAATCTGGTGCTTCTGAAGTGCCGACGCTCTCGCTGGTCCATGATACTGCTCCCTCGGATGCTGGAAGTGCCTCTGGTATTGTTGCTGAAAATGAGGCCGCTTCATTAGACCCAGGTTGGTACTGGATCCTCCTGTCTCCCTCGACCTCTTAGAACCAAGCTCAAGATCATCCTCTACCCACTGTGCCTGTTTCAGAATCTCCTCGAAAGTAGCGGTAGGATCTTCATTCGTGTGTGATTTGACTTTCCTGTTCAGGCCCTTCCTGAACTTCTTAGCTCTCCCTCTGGGGTTCTGTCCCTCCACAAAGTGACCTAGTCTACAATACTTCGTCGCATACTCATCCACCGTCATACCTCCATGAATAAGATACTGGAACTGGCTCTCTAGAGATGTCAGAGCCACATCTAAAAAGAACTCCTCCTTGAAGAGCTCTTTGAAAGCTTTCCAATTAAGTCCAGGTACTGAGATCCTGGGGTCCATTCTGAACTAAGTCAACGCAATATCGAACATCATGCACCCCGCTGCCTTTATCTGCAACCTCTCTGGAATCAGCGTCAGCCTCAGGTTCCTCTTGATGTCTTTGATCCAATCATCAGCATAAATGATCCCTTATGTGCCCTTAAAGTCCTTTGGTCCTATCATCTTAAAGTCTATGATGGTCCCCGGCCTCTGCTGCTGCGGGGTAAAATAAGGTGGTGATGTCTGTGGCTGGACTACGGAAGCTCTCTCAACTGCTGCGAGCGGGATCTGGTGAGCATTCTTCACACTCTGTCGCATGACCTCTGATTGACGCTGCTGCACCTTCATCATCTGCTTAAAGAGCATGAATATCTGCGTCTGATCGACTGCGAATGATGGGGGTGGGAGATCCTCTGAAACTCTCGGCACCATCTTGTGCACTGGAGGTGGAGTACCTCTGAAAGCTGCTGCAGATACGCCCACTGGACCGGTGAAGCCGACCTCTGGAATGTAGGTACTGGAACATCGTCTGCTAGTACTGCCCTCAGAGGTGATAAAGTGACTGATCGTGCTGACATGGCACCTGAGCTCTGGGAATGCGTCTTCGGCGGCATCCTAAAGATAGATTGAACAAAGGAATCAATATTGAGTATGATACGATATCATCAAAGAAGGACAAAATTTATTCAAAGGAAGGCAAACATTCATTAGATAAGGATAGCAAAACTGATATTGGAAGTATTTCCTAGTTGTGATTGAGCATACTCTCAGCCTAAATCCTATTTTCTACAACAGGCTCGTAGTAGTACTCTAAGTGAGCGCTACTACGATATCGCTCAAATTGTGACTCTAGGACCTGCATGGGCCACCACTAAAAATGTATCATAACCCGCACCCGGATATTCGGGCACGAGTACGTGGGTACGCCCAGCCTACGCCGTAGCATCAGCGGTAGAACGCTGTCTAGGTTTATTCTAACTAACTAAACATATCAACAATATATATATATGGTACATGTCAATCATCTTAACTCCAAATAGAGGAACAATATAGTATCTCACAAATCTAACTATACTCAATCATAATGCAAACTAAGGAAGATAGAGCACGAATGGAATAACGAAGAAAAGAATGAAGATACAATCTACAAGTCTAAAAACATATACATGTCATGAATCTCAAAAATAGTCTAATACAGGTCCACCAAAATAACTAAACCTCCCTAGGCTCTGCAACTAAGTCCTTCTGGTCCATAGGAGTATCCTCTAAAGGTACGGTCTCTTGTGGTCCGTAGAATATGGAATACTGATCTATAAGCCAATCATCTGGAAAAATATATCCAGTCGGGATTGGAGCGAAATACATACCTCTGAAAGTAGTTTCAAATACATAATCGAGCATATAAAACAAATAATAGAAAAGAATACATGATAACTAAACATATGAATGAAATAAACTAGAGTGAACATGTAATATACTGGAATAGAGAACAATAATATGAATATTTGTAATATGAAAAAATAACTGAAATCTAACTAATGTGCCTCAGAATACAAGTTCATTATATGATCGGTTTAGGTTGAACACGAATACAAAAAGGTAAATCGATTACATGTGTGGTATATAATCCCATGTACATGAATACACTGGGACTTTGATCACATAATCAACTCTTACTCTCCCATCCCCAACTAATACCATGGATCCAATCACGATATGTTACGAAAACGAATATGGACACACTGAACATAAGCAGTGTATGTACACGAATAAAAGCATACTAAACACGAGCAGTGTGTGAATACGAAATATAAATAATCAATACCCAATACACACGATCAAATATATATGAAGGAGTATTCGTTGAACACGATAGGGGATAACATCTTCTGACAGGATCCACGTAGTACCAGTCTGTGAAACCACTGTGTCGGAATCAAGTATATAGTTCTAGAACATTAGATATATACACTATTATGAAATAAAAACTAACAGAAAATTGTACTCGCCTGAGGTCCTGAGCAAGGTGTGTCTCTTGATGCCCAAGCTGGTGTCACACAGACCTATATATGGTATGTTGTATCAATACAAGGTTCTGGAATAAAAATGAGTTAAACTATTGCAATTCTAGGTCATAAAGCCATTCCTAAGTCAGAACAGTCAAACTAGGTCAACTCTAGGTCAAACTAGCTATTTATAAGTTGTATGAGTCCAACTCTAGGATATTAAGTTCACACACTATGAAACGAAGCCATACTAGCTACACTAAGATACTAGGATACACACAATAGCACCGTATCATAGGATACACAAGTTTGTATATATGAAAATAGTAATTAATATACATATGTAAGACAATACATATAGTATCTAAGCTAACTAATGTAAAGCAGATACCTTGGCCTTGAACCAATGCGTATCTCACTACTACACAACCATCTTAATACTCAAACTCAATACCTAGAGTATCGGCCAATTACCTTGATATTACCTTGGTATCCCAAGGTAAGTCAAATCCTAGTGTATAGCTAATATATAGATAACCCCTAAATACTAAACTATATGCCACTCATTCTAACTATTAAATACTACAACTACTAACATATATTATATATTAATACATAGATACATATAGTACAATAGCTACTAGACTAACTATTACCCATATCTAACTAACTATTAAATTAGCAACTGCATTTATATACTTATCTAACTATTTAAACTACTAGCTATATCTATTAACCACTAACCCAACTAGCTAACCTATACCTTGCTGAACACTGCTGAAACTGAATGCTGACTCAGAGACTGATACTAAGCTATTGAATGTTAGATTTCTGCTGCACCTTGAGACTTGTTGCCACTGCACTCGGGCTAGCTGAATGCATTGGTTGAAATGTTGCTCAGTTGTAACTGGGCACTTGATGAAGTTGTGATATGCAATTGCTCGAATTGCTGCTGGCGACTGCTGCAGTGATTGACTCTGCTGTTGTTAAGGCATTGGCTCATGATACTTGCTGTGTTGATACTGCTACTGTGCTGAAATGGTGCCCGATCCTTGCTGTTACTGTTGAAATGGTGATTGAATGCCTTGCTGTGCCTGCATAAGCTGTAGTGCTTGGCTCGAGGCTGCATCTCCCTCTTGCTATGCTTAATCAGCAGTGCAATATTGTGCACGAGCTGCTTAATGAACTACAGCTAGTTGTTGTACTGTGTTGTGCATCTCTGCTGTAGTGGCTCAAGCTTTAAACTGCCTGATGTCCATTGTTACTGCACTAACATGTTGCTTGCTTCACAGGATCTGCAGGTTGGCTTGAATTGCTGTTTGCTCAAAGCTGCTATTCAGTGTCTCAGTTGAGGCACACAGTGCTAAAACTGCTAGTGGCCTTCGCATTCACTGCTCTCTAGTGCCCTAGACTTCAGTTACAGCTGTTGCACTGTGCAATTGATCCACTGCCCCGATCTCTCACTCACACACACACTCACAAACACAAACAACCAACTCACAACACTACACACACACACATACATATACACTGCTATATATATATCAACCTATACATATATATGGGTTCTATATATATCAATATCCCTATACACTCTCAACTCTATACATAAATAGATATATATAAACAACACACATATACACATATAGATATGGTATCTCATATATACTTATACACAAAGACACATAGATATATATACTTATGTATACTATATACTATAGGTACATACACAATACATATATATCATATATAATATCTCATACATATATATAACCAAGTCACATTGAATTAATGAGCAATGAAACAAACACGTAGAGTGCACCGTACCCGTATCACACTCTTTCTATGATACGCTTGCGATACGGCGCTACCACACAACCAAGCGTATCCCGAAGGACACGAAAAAGTCTAGAATACTAATTATGAATAATAAGAATAAGTAAATATATAACTACGTGTCTGTGTCAAGATGTGACATGCACAAACTCTCGTGTCGGAAGAAAAACCCCCAAATCAACCCGTATCTCCAAATTATCGGGATACGGCCTACACGTATCCAATTCTGGACACGATACTAGTCACAAACAATCAAACATATGTTAATTTGATCTAATTGACCAATTGACAAACACATGATGTGCCAATCTCGGAATTCTTCCAAAATTGACACAAAAACACCCATAACTTCCTCGAGATGCCTCCTATGAACCTAATTCCAATTCCTATGGGTAGCCTATGCATGTGGGATGGTTTATAATTATTAAATCTCATATTTAGAGTCTACTAAGAGAGAAAAAAACTAAATTGTACCTATTGGAAGATGTATTTCCAATAAAAAAACCAAATTGAGTAAAATAGCGTCCAACTCAAAGATCTTGGCTCCTCCTTGTAGATCCTTGCTTCCTCCTTATAGATCCTTGTTGTAGTAGCCTCCAATAAAGAATAGAGAGAGAATTGGAAAGAAATTTGAGTATAAATTGGTGTGAGAATAGAAAATTTGGAAGAGGGAAAAATTCTAGATCTAGATTTGATGTCAAAATGAGAAGAGAGAAACTCTCTCTCCTCCCTATAGGTGGCCTGCCACTTGCCCCTCATGCAAGTAATTATAAAATATCCAAAACACCCCTTGGGGTCTCTCATGAAAAAATTAATTAAGGAGAAAAATTTCTAGTCTAATTGGTTTCACTAATTAATTCATCCTCCTAATGAATGGACCTAATTATTGGGCTCAATCTAAACTAGAATTAAATGTTGGGTTCATGCATCTAAACTGACTAGTTAGGTCCACTAACACAAGTCCAAATTAAATCTACATCTAGCAATCAATAAATAAACAATTACACATGTACAATATTTAATATTATATTCCTAAAAATAAATTACCCATATAAATTACCAAACTATCCTTAATTGAAAAAGTGAGGGTGACAGTAACGGAGATGTGTTGAAAGTTGTTGTTGTTGGAGATGTACATTTGAGGACAAAGACGGGTGTGGTTCTTGTTCATAAAAATGTCTGTCATGTCCCCGATATTCGTTTTAACCTGGTGTTGGTTGGAAGGTTGGATGAAGTGGGTTTCTTCAAACTCTTCGGGAATGGTCAGTGGAATATTTCCAGAGGTTCGATAGTGATTGCCAAAAGAAGCTAGAAGTCCGAACTCTATTATATGGAAGGGAGCGCTCATGGGGCATAGGAGGTGAATGCAACTACTGATGTGTCTACTTAGTTGTGTCACAAGTGGCTCAGCCATATCAGCGAGAAGGAGATGAGCTAATTGGTGAACATGAAGGTAATTCCAGGACTAAAGTCTACAAAATTGGACAGATGTACGCACTTTTTGGTAGGAAAATAAAGTAGGATTTCTTTCCAAAGTCACCCAAGTTCAAGGAAGCTAGCGTTGCTCGAGTTGATTCACTCGGATGTCTGCGGTCCTATGAAGGTAAAATCCATTGGTGGTACTTCATATTTTGTAACATTTATTGATGACTGTTCTAGGAAGGTTTGGGTCTATGCCATAAAGACTAAGGATCTGGTGCTACCCACTTTCAAAAAGTTTCAGGCCTCTGTTGAAAGAAAGACGGGCAAGAAGCTATTATGTGTTCGATCGGACAATAGCGGCAAGTATATTGGCCCTTTTGATGCTTATTAAAGAGATTAAGGGATACGACACCAGAAGACTCCACCAAAGACACCGCAGCTCAACGGTATAGCAGAGCGCATGAACAGGACGCTGATGGAGAGGGTGCGGTGTTTGCTGTCTGAAGGAAACTTGTCGGGCAGCTATTGGGGTGAGACACTTTACACAGCTGCTTATGTTATTAATTTATCTCCTAGTGCTCCTACTGAAGGAAAAAAGATCCAAACTTGAGCCAAAGACGAGGTGGTGCATCTTTGTCGGGTACGGTCGGGATGAGTTTGGCTATAGACTCTATAATCCAGTGGAAAGAACGCTCTACAGAAACAGGGATGTGATTTTCGTCGAGGATTAGACCATGACCAATACTTAGGATTCCGAGATGACTTCTGAGGCCGCAAAATTGTCTGAGTTAAAGTCATTTTACTTCGAGCAGTTTCCAGAGAATATTGCAAAAGATCAAGTTATGGGGGAGCTAGTACATGTAGTTGCTTCCAACCTTGATCATCGGCCTCCTGATGGTAGTTAGGGTGACCCTCAGGAGGATGAGCATATCGAGGAGGTATTTCTTGAAGATGAGGAGGCTTTTGATATTCAGCCAGCACGAGTGGTTCCGTTGAAGAGGAGCGATAGAGAGCGTCGACCATCTACAAGATACTCACCAGATGAGTATGTGCTATTGACTGAAGGGGGAGAGCCCAAAATTTTTACAGAGGCTATGGAAGACGAACACAGACATAAGTGGATGGAGGCTATGCAGGAGGAGGTGAGTTCCTTACAGGCCAACTCCACGTATGATCTGGTACGATTGCCAAAGGGCAAGAAGGCTTTAAAAAATTGATGGATGTTTAGAGTGAAGAAGACAGATGATGTTACTCGCCCTCGATACAAATCGAGGCTGGTAGTTAAAGGCTACGGTCAGCAGAAGGGCATAGATTATGATGAGATCTTTTTCCAGTCGTCATGCAGTCGTCTATTCGAGTAGTGCTAGCATTGGCATCCAGTTTTGACTTGGAGGTTGAAAAGATAGACGTGAAGAGGGCATTCCTCCAAAATAATCTTGCGGAGGAGTTGTACATGGAGCTGCTATAGGGATTCTGTGAGAAGGAAAAGTGACACTTAGTCTGCCGGTTGAGGAATAGCTTTTATGGTCTAAAGTAAGATCTGAGGCAGTGGTACAGGAAGTTTGAGTCGTTTATGGGGGGGCATGGTTATGCACTGACGACGTCAGAATACTGTGTATTTATGAGGTACTTTGCCGAGGATGATTTCATCATTTTAATGCTCTATATTGATAATTTGCTACAGGTGGGTCAGAATGCCACTAGGATAGGGAGTTTAAGCGTCAACTGGGCGTTGCTTTCTCTATTAAGGATTTAGGCACAGTGAAGACTATTCTTAGGATGGAGATCAACCGAGAGAAAGAGTCCAAGCTGCTATATACTTGCCCAAAAGAAGTATATTCATCGGGTACTTCAGCATTTCGGAATGGACGGGTTGAAGAAAGAGAGTAACCCCCTTGCGGCTCATTTTAAGTTCATTGAGGATCAGTGTCCATCTACCGAGGATGAGAAGGAAGATATGGAGCGGGTTCCATATGCCTCAGCTGTGGGGAGTCACATGTATGCTATGGTTTGTACGAGGCCAGACATCGCTCACGCAGTTGGTACCGTTAGCAGTTATACTTACAATCCTGGAAGGGTACATTAGAGTGCAGTCAAGTTGATTCTATGATACCTTCAGGGCACTGCCGATTGGAGACTTTCTTTTGGTGGTGACGAGCCAAAACTGGTTGGGTATACAGATGCTGATATGGCTGGAGATGTTGACACGAGACGATCGACTTCGGGCTATGTGATAATGTTTGCTGGTGGAATAATATCGTGGCAGTCGTTGTTGTAGAAGTGTGTTGCCTTATCGACGACAGAGGTAGAGTACATTGCAGCGACGGAGGCTTGCAAGAAGTTTTTGTAGATGAAGAAGCTACTGCAGGAAATGGGGCTAAAGTAAGAGCATTACCCTTTGTTTTGCGATAGCCAGAGCACAATTTACCTTGTGAAGAACCAGACATTTCATAGCCGGTCCAAAGTACATTGATATCCGATATCATTGGATATGGGATGTGGTTGAAAAGAAGCAACCGGCGCTTGAAAAGGTTCATACGGATGACAACGGAGCAGACATGTTGACAAAAAAAAATTGAAGGAGAAAATTTGAGTATTGCTGGCAAATCGTCGAGATGACGACAATAGTTGTGAAGGAAGAGATTTGTTGGAGTGGGAGGGTGTCACTACCCAATTCTAGAAAATAGGGTTATTTTTTTATTTTTATTTGATAAATTGTGAATTGTATTTAATTAATTATATTTATATTTAATTAGTGATTGTATTATTTTTTAATGATTATTTTAGGGTTTTGGCTAGCTTGGACCCATGTCAGACCCTAGTGGACCCATGTCCGACCCGATCAACACCCTTGTGAGGATTATTTTGGGGCTTAGAAATATTTATTATATTTTTGTGGGTTAGTGGGAGAGATTTGGAGTTAGTTTGAGTGCTTTTGGAACCCCGAAACCCAAAACCCAAGTTATGAGGGCATTTTGGTCATTTGGACTCTATGTAAACCCCTTTATTATGTGTGGCCGGCCCCTACCTACCCATTTCCATGAGAACACAGCAGCCCCCCTTTGTATTCTTCTTCACTTCTTCTTCTTCTCCACTTCTTCTTTCTTCTTCCTTCCTTCTTCAAAGGAAGTTACCCTTCCTTTTTCTTCCTTCCTTCTTCCATTCCTTCTTCTTTATGCTAATCCTAACCTTGCATTTTCCCTAACCTAGCTGTGTGGAGCCTAGATTTAGTGTGGAGGCTAGATTTGGTGGCTTGGAGCTTGAGGGAGGTGATTCCAAGTAGATCGGAGACTTTGGCCTTGGGATTCCAACTCCCAAGAGGTAAACCCTAACTTTTTCCTTGTTAATTACTTTTATATAGTGTAATTAGTATTTTAGAACCTTCCTAGACCCTAAGCCTACCCGTGGGAGGAAGTTGGAACTAGTTTGGTTGAGTTTGGAGACTTTGACATTAGGTTTTGTGTCAATTTCGGATGGAATCCGAATTTGGCCCAATTTTGGGTGATACCCTAGGTTAGACGGACCTAGGTAGACATTGTCGGGTGTCTTGAGGGTGAGTGCGTGTCTTCGTTCGGACACGAGAAGTCGTGTCGTGGAGAAACGGGCATTTCGGGCGAATTTGGAGTTTTTCGTCGTCGCCGATTCTAAGTGCATGCGGGTTTCCACCACGGGCCTAGAATCGACGCGGTAGCATTTTTTCTAGGATCTAGGCATCGTTTAGAACCCGTGAGTAAATTTTGGACCGATTCTGAGTTGGTTTGGTGTGCGTTTCAGGAGATTTTCCGAACCGCACACCGCGTGTTCGTCGAAATGGCCGAACGACCATTTCGACTTGGTTTCCTAGTTTCGGACTTGTGCGCGCATTGGATTAGTATCGGGGAGTGTGTGCTAGAGTTCTCGAGTTATATTTTATATATTTATAGGTGTTTGTGAGTGTCAGGGTCGTTGGGCGTGAGTGGGGCGTGTTATTTGTGTGTTGTGTGCGTTGTGTGGTGTTTTGGTATAAGTGTCTATATATCTATATATATATATGTATGTGTGTCTATATATGTATATATATTTATATATATATGTGTTTATTTATGTATATGTGCTTGTGTATGTATATTTCTATGTATATATATATGTATATGTATAAGTGTACGTGTGTGTGTATATGTATATATATATATATATATATATATATATATATATATATATATATATATATATATATATATATATATTTGTGTATGTGTATATATATATATATATTTAAGTGTGTATATGTATATATAAATATTTGAGTGTGTGTGAATATATATATAAATAGGTTTCTATATATATATATATATATATATATATATATATATATATATATATATATATATATATATATATATATAGCTATGTATATATTTATTCGTGTGTGTGTATTGTTATGTGTATAAGTGTGTGTGTGTGTGTTAGTATATAGATATAAGAGTTTGTGTATATGTCTATATATCTAGTTGTATATATATATAGAGAGAGAGATATATGTATGTTTATATATATATAGTGATATATATATATATATGTATATAGGTGTGTGTGTGTGTGTGTGTCTGTGTGTGATCGCGTAGAGGGGGGGGAGACTGCCAGTAAGTAGCAGCAGAAGATGTGCAGCAGCAACGGCAGCACTATGAAGCAGCAACAGCAGCAAGCACATGTAGCAGCAGCAGCAAGCACATGCAGCAGCAGCAGGCCCTAGCAGCTTCGCTTGCGCGCCGCGTTGGCTAGCAGAGTACTAGTGAGGGAGAGAGAGAGTGATATATATATATATATATATATATATATATATATATATATATATATATATATATATATATATATATTGATAGTTAGATAGATAAGTTGATAGATAGATAATAAGATAGATAGATAGTTAGATATATAGCTATTGGTTAGATAGATTAAATAGATAGATAGTTACCTAGATAGGTAGATAGATAGTTAGATGGGTAGATAGATAGCTAGGTATTAGATATATGTCTATCTAATTGTATAGATATCTATATACCTATAGTTATATATATATATATGTATAGGTAAGGAATATATGGGGATATGTATATGTGTGTGGATATCTATATATATATGTATATAGATACGTAGATATGTATAGATATGATAGATATATATATTTTTAGCCTAGATTATAGCTAGATATATATATATATATCTACATACTTAGATAGCTACTAGATAACTAGTTAGAGGGGTTTGAGAGCAGTCTCTCAATACCTTGAGATACCGAGGTATCTCAATACCTTGAGATATCCAAGGTATTGAGTTTCGAGCGGGGTATTTGAGCATTAGCGTAGGAATAGTATTGGAGTAATTTTTATATGCTTATGTGTATATATTTACGCGTGCTAGCATAGGTTTTAGCGGGTTTAGGCGGGGTGCGTGGCCTAGGGCGAGGTATCGGATACCGAGGGTATCCCGGTATCTCGATTAGGCGAGTTTGTGAGTTTTCTAGCTTAATGAGCTCGGTTTGACCTAGAATTTTAGGGAAACCCTAGTTTGACCTAGCTTTGACTATAATTGCCCCCATTGACCGTAAAAGTCAACATTTGACCTAGAGTTGACTTTTTGGACCTCGGGTTGACTTTTTGACCCAAATTTCACCGGTTTGACCCGTTCGACCTAGAATAGCCCTAGAAGTCTGTTTTTAATCATTTTATATCAGTTTAACTCCTTAGAACCCTGTTTAATTATGTTTTTCGTAATAGGTTCTTGCGACACCGGTCCGGATCTCGATCCTCATCAGTTGCTCAGGACATCAGGCGAGTACCTACCTCTGATAGTTTTTATTTCATGATAGCGTTTATATCACCTGTTCTAGAACTGTGATACTTGATTCTGACACATTGTTACACGAGCTGGTACTAGTGGATCCCGTCATAAGATGCTATCCCCCTTACCGTGTTCAACGGGTACTCTATCACGTGTATTTCATCATGTGCTTCGGGTATTGATTCTCATATGCTATCATGAGCTTCTTGTGCTCTCGCCTTCGTGTGCGCGAGCTATTATCATGTACGTAGCGTGTTATGGTTAGATCCAATGGTATTAGTGGAGGAGGGGAGTAGGAGTTGGTTATGTGATCAAACCAAACAGTATTCATGTGTATGTCGGTTATGCAACTTACGTATAACGGAGTTATCATAGTGTTTTTCATGTGTAACCTAAGCCGATCACATAACGAACTTGTGCTCAAGGCACTTAGCTAGTATTCATGTTTCTCACCTGCAGTTACTTTTTTACTACTTGTATTGTTCTCCACTTTATATTGCAGCTACTTATTGTGCTCCAGCATATATTTATTTCCTGTGCATCTTGTATACTTTTCTATTGCTCGTCATATACACCTTACATGTATTTGGAGTTGCTTTCAGAGTTATGTACTTCGCTCCAGTCCTGACTGGCATATTTTTTCCAGAGGATCCTGAGGACTATTGCCCGACGTTCTACGGGCCGGGTGTTGACGAGGGTTGTGACCCCGAGATCGAGGAGGAGTACGCCGAGGAGACGCCTTTAGCGCCCTAGTTAGCTAGGTGGGTTTCCTAGGTTGTTCCCAGTGGTTTATTTCTGGATGATTGTACTTATTCTTTTGTTGCTGTGATGTTGTTGACTATTATAGCCTTGGACTGTATATTTTTGGTTATTGTCTTGCTCTGTGTTTCTTTATTTCCTTTTGCTATCATATCGTGCTTATACTCTTCCCCTAGATTTTGTGATTAAGAGTTCATATATATATTGCGTGGTTGCCCTCCTTTTGGAGAGGATTATTCATATATATATTGCGTGGTTGCCCTCCTTTTTGGAGAGGTTATGGTAGATTTTTTTGTAAGATATATAGGTAGTTGGTTGACCTAGAACGGACCTTTACAGCGTTCTACCGCCGATTCTGTGGCGTAGGCTGGACGTACCCATGACTTATGCCCGATTTTTGGGTGCGGGTCGTGACACATTTTTGGTGGTGGCCCATGTAGGTCTAGTTTTTAGGTTTACCTGTAATAGGATATAGGATATAGGCTGAGAGAGTGTGTGCTCAATCACAACTAGGACCCTTCCTGATTTCTCTTACTATCTTTAATTTTTTCTGAAATTGTTTCCTTTTGCAATATTACTGTCCTTCATTGATGATATCGTATCTTGCACTGTATTGACTTCTTTTGATCTCTATTCTTCTTTATTCCATTCCAGCACTTGCTTTATTTGATTTCGGGGCTTCCCATAGCTTTGTGTCTGTATCTTTTGCTGTTAGACACCATCTTGTTGCTGAACTTTTAGCTAGACTCTGCGATCACGACCGGGGTGGTATCATCCTAGTCAGTGATGTTTACAGAGACCGGAGAGTTACCTTGGGAGGTCGAGAGTTGATTGTGTGCCTACTCGTAATGCCACTTCCGAGCTACGATATTGTACTCGGGATGGATTGGTTGAGTATGCATTGTGCTAGTATAGATTATCGTGGAGACAGAATTTTTTTTTAGTCCGTCGGGTGAGCCAGAGTTTCTGTTTTTTTTTCAGAATAGGGAGTTGAGCTTGGGGGTTTTTTTTATTTAATAAAACATAAAATAACAATAAACAAATAACATAATAGTTTGCCAGAGAAGCAGCGGAGTAGAGCGAGGGAGTCTTCTGCGGAGCCCTGGTGGTAGAGCCCGAGGTTGCTACATCCACTGATAGAGGAGTATATGGATGTCTTTCCGGAGGAGTTGCCAGGGTCACCTCCGGACAGAGATGTGGAGTTCTCTATAGACTTGGTGCCAGGCGCGGAGCCGATATCCCAGCACGTCTATAGAGTCAGCAACAGTGAGCTGATAGAGTTAAAGAAGCAAGTGGATGAGCTTCAGGATAAGAGATTTATCAGATCTAGTTCTTCTCCGTGGGGTGCTCCGGTACTTTTTGTGCCGAAGAATGATGGGTCGATACGGATATGTATCGACTATAGGGCTCTGAACAACCTCACAATCAAGAACAAGTATCCGCTGCCGCGTATTGATGATCTTTTTGACCAGTTGAGCGGAGCGAGGGTGTTTTCCAGGATTGATCTGAGGACAGGCTACCACCAGGTGAAGGTCAGGAAGGAGGATATTTCGAAGACAGCTTTTTGGACCAGTTATGGACAGTATGAGTTCATGGTGATGCCGTTTGGTTTACTAATGTCCCGGCAATGTTCATAAATCTGATGAACAAGGTGTTCTATCAGCATCTGGACAGGTTTGTGGTGGTGTTTATAGATGATATCTTAGTGTATTCGAAGACCCCAGAGGAGCACGAGGAGCATCTGAGGATAGTGCTGGAGACTCTCAGGAAGGAGAAGCTTTATGGAAAGCTCTCGAAGTGTGAGTTCTTCCTTGACAAGGTTGAATTCCTTGGTCATGTGGTGACTGGTGAGGGTATCTCGGTGGATCCTAGAAAGATTATGGCAGTTGAGGCATGGAGTGCTCCGAGTTCATTAGCCGAGGTCAAGAGTTTCTTGGGACTGGCAGGCTACTACAGGAGATTTTTTCAGGATTTTTCTCGGATTGCAGAGCCGTTGTCCAGGCTGACTCGGAAGGACGTAGAGTTTGTTTGGTCAGAGTAGTGTCAGGTTGCCTTTGATGAGCTGAAGAGGAGGTTGACGACAGCTCCAGTGTTGTCATTGCCATCAGGTTCTGGAGGATTCACTATCTATAGTGATGCATCGGGGAAGGGACTGGGTTGTGTGTTGCAGCAGAATGGGAGGGTGATTGCTTATGCTCCTAGGCAATTACGTCCTCATGAGAAGAACTACCCTACCCATAATTTAGAGTTGGCAGCGGTCATCTTTGCTCTGAAGTTGTGGAAATACTATTTATACGTAGAGCGTGTGGAGATCTTCACAGACCACAAGAGCTTGAAGTATGTGTTTACCCAAAAAGAGCTGAACATGAGGCAGAGGAGATGGTTGGAGTTGATGAAAGACTTTGATATATTATTGCAGTACCATCCAGGGAAGGCGAACGTAGTTGCGGATGCGTTGAGCAGGTATCCGGTAGCTATGTGTCTGACTACAGATCGTTATCTTCTGGCAGATCTAGAGAGCTTGGGCATTGAGATGATAGTACTTGGAGTTGAGATACAGATGTGGGGACTGCAGATTCAGTCAGAGTTGGTAGACCAGATCAGGGCTACACAGTTTGAGGATGAGTCCCTGAGGAGCATCAGGGCGCAGGTTCAGATGGGATTGTCAGATGACTTCACCATTGCTGATGATGGATCATTGCGGCACGGTACCAGGTTGTGTGTGCCGAGTGGGTCGTTGTGCGAGGAGGATCTTCAGGAGGCGCATCGATCCCAGTATTCTATGCATCCATGTGCCAAAAAGATGTATAGAGATCTGAGAGAGCATATATGGTGGTACGAGATGAAGCGAGAGGTAGCATGCTTCGTATCCCGATGCTTAGTGTGCCAGCAGGTGAAGCGGAGAGGCAGAGGCCAGGAGGTTTGCTCCAGCCGTTATCTATTCCGGAGTAGAAATGGGAGCATGTGACCATGGATTTTGTTTCTGGACTTTCCCGTTCTCCAGGCGGGAAGGATGCGATTTGGGTCATCGTGGACAGGTTGACCAAATCGGCCCACTTTCTATCATTCAAAGTGGGTACGTCTACAGAGACACTAGCAGAGATGTATGTGCGCCAGATAGTCAGACTGCATGGAGTTCCTGTGAGCATAGTATCAGATCGGGACAGTCGCTTTACTTTACATTTCTGGAGGAGTCTGCAGGCTAGCTTGGGCACCTAGCTCAAGTTTAGTAGTGCGTATCACCCACAGACAGATGGTCAGTCAGAGAGGACCATTCAGACACTTGAGGACATGCTACGCACTTGTATTTTGGATTTCAGAGGCTCTTGGGAGGATCACTTGCACTTGGTAGAGTTTGGTTATAACAACAGCTACCAAGCCAGTATCGAGATGTCACCTTTTGAGGCATTGTATGGACGGAGGTGCCGCACTCCGTTATCGTGGGATGATGTAGGCTAGAGAGCTTTGCTTGGCCCGGAGATGGTGGTTGATGCAGCAGAGAAGGTCAAGCTCATTAGAGATAGACTTCGGGTGGCGCAGGACAGGCAGCAGCATTGGGCTGATAGCCACCGGAGACCTTTGGAGTTTGAGGTATAGCTTAGAATCTAGATTTTTGTTCTTGTATTTGCTTGTGATTGCTTGTTTTAGACTAAGTACAGAGACCTTGTTTGTCCTAGGTTGGAGATCTGATGTTCCTGAGGATTTCTCCGACGCGGGGCACTATTCGCTTCGGTGGAGGCGGGAAGCTTAGCCCACGTTTCGTCGGACCCTTCCGTATCCTTGAGAGAGTCGGCGCCGTGGCATATAGGCTTGAGTTGCCGCCTACGCTGGAGGGAGTTCATGATGTGTTCCACGTGTCGCAGTTGAGACGGTACATGGCGAATCCCAGTCACATATTAGATCACTCAGAGATCGAGGTGGGCCCTACTCTTAGCTATCCAGAGCAGCCAGTGAAGATTCTGGATCGGCGGAAGAAAGTGTTGAGGAACCAGACTATTCCCTTGGTTCGCATCGCGTGGAGGCACCACTCTCCAGGTGAGTTGACCTGGAAGAGGGAGGATGAAATGCGCGAGCGATACCCCTATCTCTTCGAGCCCTGAGGTATGGTTCTTTCTTTGCATTCCTGTCCTAGTTTCGTCTTTTTAATTTCGAGGACGAAATTATTTTAAGGAGGGTAGGCTTGTCACTACCCAATTCTAGAAAATAGGGTTTTTTATTTATTTGATAAATTTTGAATTTTATTTAATTAATTATATTTATATTTAATTAGTAATTGTATTATTTTTTAATAATTTTTTAAGAGTTTTGGCTAGCCTGGACCCATGTCAGACCCTAGTGGACTCATGTTCGACCCGACCAACACCCTTGTGAGGATTATTTTGGGGCTTAGAAATATTTATTATATTTTAGTGGGTTAGTGGGAGAGATTTGGAGTTAGTTTGAGTGCTTTTGGAACCCCGAAACCCAAAACCCAAGTTATGAGGGTATTTTGGTCATTTGGACTCTATGTAAACCCCTTTATTATGTGTGGCCGGCCCCTACCTACCCATTTCTGTGAGAATACAGCAGCCCCCCTTTGTATTCTTCTTATTCTTCAATTCTTCTTCTTCTTCACTTCTTCTTTCTTCTTCCTTCCTTCTTCAAAGTAAGTTTCCCTTCCTTTTTCTTCCTTCCTTCTTCCATTCCTTCTTCTTTATGTTAACCCTAACCTTGCATTTTCCCTAACCTAGGTGTATGGAGCCTAGATTTAGTGTGGAGGCTAGATTTGGTGGCTTGGAGATTGAGGGAGGTGATTCCAAGTAGATCGAAGACTTTGGCCTTGGGATTCCAACTCCCTAAAGGTAAACCCTAACTTTTTCCTTGCTAATTACTTTTATGTAGTATAATTATTATTTTAGAATCTTCCTAGACCCTAACCCTACCCGTGGGAGGAAGTTTGAACTAGTTTGGTTGAGTTTGGAGACTTTGACATTAGATTTTGTGTCAATTTCGGATGGAATTCGAATTTGGCCTAATTTTGGATGATGCCCTAGGTTAGACGGACCTAGGTAGACATTGTCGGGTGTCTTGAGGGTGAGTGCGTATCTCCGTTCGGATACGGGAAGTCGTGTCGCGGAGAAAGGGGCGTTTCGGGCAAATTTGGGATTTTTCATCGTCGCCGATTCTAAGTTCGTGCGCGTTTCCGCCACGGACCTAGAATCGACGCAGTAGTATTTTTTCTAGGATCTAGGCATCGTTTAGAACCCGTGGGTAAATTTTGGGCCGATTCTGAGTTGGTTTGGTGTGCGTTTCAGGAGGTTTTCCGGACCGCACACCGCGTGTTCGTCGAAATGACCGAACGACCATTTCGACTTGGTTTCCTAGTTTCGGGCTTGTGCGTGCGTTGGGTTAGCATCGGGGAGTATGTGCTAAAGTTTTCGAGTTATATTTTATATATTCATAGGTGTTTGTGAGTGTCGGGGTCGTTGGGGCGTGAGTGGGGCGTGTTGTTTGTGTGTTGTGTACGTTGTGTGGTATTTAGGTATAAGTGTCTATATATCTATATATATATATATATGTATGTGTGTCTATATATGTATATATATTATATATATATATATATATATATATATATATATATATATATATATATATATATATATATATATATATACATATATGTGTGTGTGTGTGTATTTATATCTATGTGCTTGTGTATGTATATGTCTATGTATATATATATATATATGTATATGTATAAGTGTGTGTGTGTGTGTGTGTATATGTATATATATATATATATCTGTGTATGTGTGTATATATATATTTGAGTGTGTATATGTATATATAAATATTTGAGTGTGTGTGTATATATATATAAATAGGTTTATATATATATATATAGCTATGTATATATTTATTCGTGTGTGTGTGTTGTTATGTGTATAAGTGTGTGTGTGTGTGTTAGTATATAGATATAAGAGTGTGGTGTGTATATATATATATATATATATATATAGAGAGAGAGATATGTATGTTTATATATATATAGTGATATATATATATATATATATATATATATATATATATATATATATTGTCACTACCCAATTCTAGAAAATAGGGTATTTTTTTATTTTTATTTGATAAATAGTGGATTGTATTTAATTAATTATATTTATATTTATTTGGTGCTTGTCTTATTTTTTTAATGATTGTTTTAGGGTTTTGGCTAGCCTTGACCCAGGTCAGACCCTAGTGGACCCATGTCCGACCCAGCCCACACCCTTGTGAGAATTATTTTGGGGCTTAGATTTATTATTTTATTTTTAGGAGGTTAGTTGGAGAGATTTGGAGCTAGTTTGAGTGCTTTTGGAACCCGGAACCCAAAATCCAAGTTATGAGGGCATTTTTGTAATTTGGAACTTGTGTAACCCATTTAATAGTGTGGCCGGCCCCCTACCTACCCGTTCCCATCCGTGAGAACCAGCAAGCAGCAGCCCCCCTCTTGTATTCCACTTCTTCTTCATTCTTCTTCTTCTCCACCTCTTCTTTCTTCTTCCTTCTTCTTCCAAAGTAAGTCTTTCTTCCATTTTTCTTCCTTCTTTCTTTCAAACCTTCTCCTTATGCTAGCCCTAACCTTGCTTTTTCCCTAACCTAGGTGTGAGGAGCTTAGATCTAGTGTGGAAGCTAGATTTGGTGGTTTGGAGCTTGATGGAGGTGATTTCTAGGGGTTGTGAGACTTTGGCCTTGGGATTCCAACTCCCAAGAGGTAAAACCTAACTTTTTCCTTGCTAATTATTTTTGTATAGTGTAATTAGTGTTGTAGAACCTTCCTAGACCCTAAGCCTACCCGTGGGAGAAAGTTGGAACTAGTTTGGGTGAGTTTAGAGACTTTGACATTACATTTTGTGTCGAATTCGGGTGGAATCCGAATTTGGCCCAATTTTGGGTGATGCCCTAGGTTAGACGAACCTAGGTAGACGTTGTCGGGTGTCTAGAGAGTGAGCGCGTGTCTCCGTTTGGACACGGGAAGTCGTATCGCGGAGAAACGGGCGTTTCGGGCAAAATTGGGGCTTTTCGTCGTCACCGATTCTAAGTGCATGCGCGTTTCCGCTATGGACCTAGAATCGACGCGGGAGCACATTTTCTAGGATCTAGGCATCATTTAGAGCGCGTGGGTAAATTTTGGGCCGATTCTGAGTTCGTTTGGTGTGCGTTTCAGGAGATTTTCTGAGCCGCGCACCACTTGTTCGTCGAAATGACCGAATGGCCATTTCGACTTGGGTTCCTCGTTTCGGGCTTGTGCGCCATTGGATTAGTATCGGGGAGTGTGTGCTAGAGTTTTCGAGTTATATTTTATATATTTTAGGATATTGGTGAGTGTCGGGGTCGTTGGGCGTGAGTGGGGCGCGTGGTTTGTGTGTTGTGTGCATTGTGTTGTGTTAGTGTATATGTGTCTATATATATATATATATATATATATATATATATATATATATATATATATATATATATGTATATATTTATATATATATATATGTATATATTTATATGTATGTGTGTTTATGTATATATATTTATATATATATGTGTGTATTATATCTATGTGCTTGTGTGTGTATATGTCTATGTGTATATATATATATGTATATGTGTAAGTGTGCTTGCGTGTGTATATGTATATATATATATATATATATATAGGTGTATGGATATATATATATTTGATGAGTGTGTGTGTGTGTATATATATATACATATATATATATATATATATATATATATATATATATATATATATATATCTAGTAGTATATATATAGTTATATGTGTGTGTATATATATATAGAGTGATATATATATATATGTATGTATATAGGCGTGTGTGTGTATGTGTTTGTGATGGGGGGAAGGGAACCAAACAGCTGCAGCGAGCAGCAGCTGCTGCTGCACTGCAGAAGCAGCACAACAGCAGCAGGGAGCTGCAGCAGCAGCAGCAAAGAGCAGCAGCAGCAGCAGCAAGCACATGCAGTGTAGCAGCGAGGCAGGTTGCAAGGGAGAGGGTGAGGAATAGATAAGATAGATAGATTGCTATAGATAGAATAGATAGTTAGATAGATGGGTTAAGAGATTGATAGTTAGATAGATAAGTTATTAGATAGATAGATAGATAGATAGTTACTTAGATAAGTAGATGGATAATTAGATAGATAGATAGGTAATTGATAGGTAGATAGTTAGGTTTCTAGATACTAGATAGGTAGATAGCTAGATACTTAGATATATCTATCTAAGATATAGATATCTATATACCTATATTTATATATATATATATATATATATATATATATATATATATATAGGTGTATGGGTAAGGTAAAGGGTATTTGGTATATGTGTGTGTATATATATATATATATAGGTATATACATACTAAGATATATATAAATATGGTAGATATCTATATTACCTAGCCTAGATTAATAACTAAGTGTATAATTATTAGCTAGATAGCTAGTTAGAGGGGTTCGAGAGCGGTATCTCAATAACTTGAGATATCCAAGGTATTGAGTTTCGAGCGGGGTATTTGAGCATTAGCCTAGAAAATGTCTTGGAGTAATTTTTATATGTTTATGTATATATATTTATGCGTGCTAGCATAGGTTTTAGCGGGTTTAGGCGGGGTGCGTGGCCTAGGGCGAGGTATCGGATACCGAGGGTATCCCGGTATCTCGATTAGGCGAGTTTGAGAGTTTCGTAGCTTAATGAGCTCGGTTTGACCTAGAATTTCAGGGGCACCCTAGTTTGACCTAGCTTTGATCATAATTGTCCTCGTTGACCGCAAAAGTCAACGTTTGACCTAGTTTTGACCTAGAGTTGACTTTTAGACCATGGGTTGACTTTTTGACCCGAATTTCACCGGTTTGACCCGTTCGACCTAGAATAGCCCAAGAAGCCTATTTTTAATTATTTTATATTAGTTTAAATGCTTAGAACCCTGTTTAATCCTTGCTTTTCGCATTAGGTCCTTGCGACACCGGTCCGGATCTCGATCCTCATCAGTTGCTCAGGACCTCAGGCGAGTACCTACCTCTGATAGTTTTTATTTCATGACAGCGTTTATATCACCTGTTCTAGAACTGTAATACTTGATTCTGACACATTGTTATACGAGCTGGTACTAGTGGATCCCGTCATGAGATGCTATCCTCCTTACCGTGTTCAGCGGGTACTCTATCACGTGTATTTTATCATGTGCTTCGGGTATTGATTCTCATGTGCTATCATGTGCTTCTTGTGCTCTCGCCTTCGTGTGCGCGAGCTATTATCATGTACGTAGCGTGTTGTGGTTGGATCCAATGGTATTAGTGGGGGAGGAGAGTAGGAGTTGGTTATGTGATCAAAGCCAAACAGTATTCATGTGTATGTCGGTTATGCAACTCACGCATAACGGAGTTATCGTAGTGTTTTTCATGTGCAACCTAAGCCGATCACATAACAAACTTGTGCTCAAGGCACTTAGCTAGTATTCATATTTCTCACCTGTAATTACTTTTCCACTACTTGTATCGTTCTCTAGTTACATTGCAGCTACTTATTGTGCTCCAGCATATATTTATTTTCTGTGCATCTTGTATACTTTTCTATTGCTCGTCATATACAACTTACCATGCATTTGGAGTTGCTTTCAGAGTTATGTACTTCGCTCCAGTCCAGACTGGGCATATTTTTTCCAGAGGATCCTGAGAACTATTGTCCGATGTTCTACGGGCCGGGTGTTGACGATTGTTGTGACCCCGTGATCGAGGAGGAGTGCGTCGAGGAGACGCCTATAGCACCCTAGTTAGCTAGGTGGCTTTCCTGGGTTGGTCCCAGTGTTTTATTTTGGATGATTATACTTCTTCTTTTGTGGCTGTGAGATATTGTAGCTATTATGGCCTTGGACTGTATTATTTTGGATTGTCTTGCTCTCTTGGTTCTGTTTCTTTGTTTATATCATATCGTGCTTATATTCTTCCTCTAGATTTTGTGATTGAGATTATTGATATATATATTGCGTGGTTGCCCTCCTTTTGGAGAGGTCATGCCGGATTTTTCTGTGAGATATAGATAGATATGGTTGACCTAGAACGGACCTTTACAGCGTTCTACCGCCGATTCTGCAGCGTAGGCTGGACGTACCCACGGCTCATGCCCAATTTTCGGATGCGGGTAATGACACATTTTTGGTGGTGGCCCATGCAGGTCTAGTTTTTAGGTTACCTGCAATAGGATATAGGATATAGGCTGAGAGTGAGTGTGCTCAATCACAACTAGGACCCTTTCTGATTCCTTTTGCTATCTTAATTTTTCTGAAATTGTTTTCTTTTGCAATATTATTGTCCTTCATTGATGTTATCGTTTCATGCACTATATTGACTTCTTTTGATCTGTGTTCAGGATGCCTCCGAAGACCAGATCTCAGCGCACCGCCCCAGCAGCAGCCACCGAGAGGTCTGCCACCTCTTGACCTGCTCGACTTCAGGCAGCTGCTACCGCTCCACTCGCCACTCCTGCGGTTGAGGGAGCGTCAGTTTCTCTCGGAGATCCCCTTACTCCCATTGATCCGAGAGTCACCCCAGTTGTTCCGGTGGTACCTCATCCACCACCGCCTGCGCCAGTGGATGCTACGCAGTTGTTCACATTCTTCCGAGAGATGATGGATGCGCAGCACCGCCAGGCAGATGTTATGAGGATGGGCATTGAGAATGCTCATCAGGTGGCTATGACAGCGGTCGACAGGGTGGCTCAGATCCAGCCACAGCCAAAGCAGGCTCAGTATCCTAGGCCGGGTACTATTATCGATTTTCAGAGGATGCGGCCTAAGGAGTTCCGTAAGGGCTTGGTCATGGCGGTCAAGTCCTTGACTAGGAGCGACCGCGAGGCAAACTTCGAGCAGATTGTCAGCGACGCACAGAGGGCTGAGGATGATTTGGAGCTGAAGACGAAGAGGAGCAGAGATGCTTCAGGAGCAGGTAGCAGTGCAGGCCCAGCCAAGAGGCCATTCCAGCAGACCCAGCAGCACCAGGGTCAGGGTCGTGCGCCATTCCGACAGGCGCCCCAGCAGCAGAGGCAGGGTCAGCAGCAGGGCCAGAGGCAGCCCATCGTTTGCCCTTTCTGTAGGAAGCCAGGGCACGGATGGGACATCTGTAGAAAGAGGCTGGGCAGATGTTTATTGTGTGGCGCCGTAGATCACCAGCTGAAAGATTGTCCTTCAGCGCTTGCCCGTACAGCTCAGGGCGGAGGAGCCGCTCAGAGGGCACCAGCCAGAGCACCTGCAGGGCAGTAGAGAGGACCGCCTTTGCAGACTCAGCAGCAGAGGTTCGCCCAGCACCAGCAGCAGCACCGTGGAGGACAGCAGGGGCAAGCTTTTGCCCTGACAGTAGAAGAGGCCAAACCAGTTGGTGATGTTATCTCAGGTTCTGTTCTTCTTGATTCCATTGCAGCTCATGCTTTATTTGATTCCGATGCTTCCCATAGCTTTGTGTCTGTATCTTTTACTGTTAGACACCATCTTGTTGCTGAACCTTTAGCTAGACTCTGCAAGATCATGACCGAGGGTGGTATCATCCTAGTCCGTGATTGTCACTACCATATTCCGAAATCAGGGGCATTTTTGACTTTTTATAATATTTAATATTATGGTAGTTACAATTAAATAATTGCATGATAATATTTTTAATTTAAATAATTATGTGTGATGTGTAATTAAATATAGTATTAGATGCAGTGCTCATTTATTTTTTAGCTAGTAGACTAGACCTAGAAGCCCAGTAGATGACCACCTGTCCGAATTATAGAGTTCTGTATTTATTATTTTATCTAGAATTTAATATTTGGAGATTGTAATTTATTTCCGTATTTTATTTAATATTTTTGCGCATTGCCTTTGCTTCGATATTTGGAGCACTACCCTGACTCTTGTCTCCCAACAAATTTCACATTCTTGCCTTAGACATGCCCGCCTTCCATTCTGCTATTTTTTGTAACTCATAATTATGTCCTCTGTACATTAATTTTGGCCGCACAAAAATCGTCGCGGACGTTATTTGAATAAATTTCTATTTTGTATCGTTGTGCGTTCCAATCAAAAATTGGAGGCAATCTTGACCTATTTTTCGTGCGGCCCAAATTAGGGTAATATTCTGTTCTGAGTCTTCTTCATTATTGCTATTGATGACCTGACCTGATTTTGGTTCCATGTACTCCTAATTAATTTTTGAACACAACTTATATTTATTTCTATTTAATTTGAGGATACCATTTTATCTGATTCCATAAATTCCATATTAATTCCAGTGCCCTGTAAATCGAGCCCATACCAATCTTACAGCGCCCCTGACCCTACAAAACACCGAACACCGAATCGCCCGCCAAATTTTTGTCATTTCCTGTGGTTGTGCAAATACCCAAATTAAAGGGGGCTAATTTGCAAATAGGCATTTTTGTGTCAACACCTCATTGTTTAAAACAATAAGGGAGCCTAATAATAATTTAATTAAACCTCTCACCCTCACCCACATAAGAAATTTCTTCATGTCCAATCTGGACCACTCATTTAAAGTAGGCCAAATCCTCACCCTCCATCAACACCCTCTCTCCCTATATAATGTCTTGTCACATCCTAAGCCCTAATCCCTAGAAAATCTAGGTAACCACACCCTCCATAAGCCTCCTCCCTCTCTCCTACGTTGGAAAACTTTTCCTTTCTTCTTTTTTTTTTCTTTTCTTCTTCTCTTCCTTCTCCTTCTTCCTTTCTCCTTCTTCTTTAGTATTTTTTTTCATTTAAATTCAAATAGGAAAAGAGGGGGAAAACCATCTCCACCCCTCTGCTGCTGCTGCCCGCACCGACTCCGGCGGCCGTCAGTCCGGCGCCGGCGCTCCCCTGCTTCTCCACCCCTCACGAGTCCCCTCCGACTGCACCCAGGCCGACTCCCCCGGCCGCTGCCCTCCACTCCGGCCTTCAGTCCGGCGGCCTGCTCCATCTCCTCCTTTATTCACTCCGGCCATCTCCCATCTCCACCCCGACTGCACATCCCTCCGGCCTATCCCGACCACCCACTGTCCAGGCATCCCCCGGCGGCCTTCTTCTCCGGCCGACCCGCCGGAGGAGCTCTCCTCCATTCTCCCCTCTCGCTGACATCTCCACCACCACCTACATCTCAAACCTTCTCCACCATCCTCCCTCTCCCCGATTTCCTGTTCAGTTCCCGGCGGCCCTCTGCACTCCGACGAAGCCCCTCCGTCCGGCCGGCCAAGCCCCCGACCCAACAGTAAGTTTCTTCTTCTTCCTCTCCCTCCTTTATATATATATATATATATATATATATATATATATATATATATATATATATATATACAGAATGTATGTAGGCATGTATGTAATGTATAGTATTTTTAATTAATGCTTTAAATATTTGAATATGTGTAGTATATAAATACATAGTAATGATAATTAAAGATAGGTATATTATTCTGTATTAATATTTAATTGTAAATTATAGTATGTAGAATTAATTATTAAGTATGTATAATTAAATGCATATGAATAAGTATGTTAATTATTTTTATTAAATTGTATAATTGAGCATGTATCAAATTAATATTTAAAATACATAATGTATAGTATATATAAAATATATTAGTATGTTAATGTATATATAATTAAGGTATAAGTTAATGTATATATATTTTATGTGTGTATAATTATTGTTGATATATATATATGTATGTATATTTTGTATAAACATACATATATTTATTTGGTATAGTTCATGTAGTATATGGGTAATAAAATACATATTTTGGTATAAATGTATGAATATATATATTCTTATAATGGGACTTATGTACATTTTTTATAAACAAATAATATATACTTCCACTATGTTATACCTATTTTGTATACTTTGGAATAACAATATATACGTATTATGTTTAATTATTAACAGTATGTTTAATTGGTATGTGTATATGGTAGGTATTAATGATTAAAAATAGGTAATGTGTTTTATCCCTACTAGGTGACCCTAGTTGACTAGTGACCTGCCTGGCATGGCCCTGAGGCCAGTGTTTTGACTGTGTGTTAGCGTAGCTTCTGATGCAAATGTTGTTTTGCTTGTAATATGTTTATAGGACTGTTGGTTTACCCAGGGGATACTCTGGAACAGGACATCCATAAATACCAGCTAAGGACCCAAGGCAAGTACATTCTCTGATAATTTCTAATTTTTTGATAATTTCTACAAATTTAATAATCTTGAAATGTTACAACTGAATCCTTGACACTGTGTTACACGGACTAGTATAGCTTGGATCTGCAGTCATGAGATGTTATCTTGATTATCGTATTGACATTGTACACGACATGTATATTAGACATCGTACATGATAGACTTGACTTGCTCGTGTATCGTGACGTGTCATGGTTGGATCCACAGTACTAGGGGGCGGGGAAGTAGTTAGTAAGAAATATGATCACAACCTCTTATTGCGGTGTAAAAATTGTAAGTGTTAATCATGCTCTTCACCCATGATTAGCCAGGCCCTGTAGCTATCGTACATGTTCCCAAGCCGGTCACATTTCGAAACTACTATTTCAAACACTTAGAATAGATTATGGTTCCCTAATTTAAATCATATACTACATCACCTGTATATGATACTGTACCTTATTCTTTCCATTTCTTTATGCACTGACTATATCACATTGCCTATTTTGCATGTCTCTTTACATTGCCTGTCTCTCTTTAATTGCCATTATATTTATTTCACTGTCTTCTCAGTAGCTAGCATGACATGTTTATTACTTTATAGCCCTTATCAATTAAATGGAACTATTATTTGAGATTTGTACTTTGCTCCTTCCTGACTGGAAATATTTTTCTAGACTATGCCTTAGAGGACCGCTGTCCGACACTTTATGGACCATATGGTGAGTAGCTGCAGACTTGGTAGTCTAGTTGTGATTCCGGAAGGTCTAGCCGGAAATTTCTATTTTTCTAGTTAGTTCTTTAAGTAGACTATTTGGTACCGGATTTGTCTCCGGCATTTTTGATGAGACTTGGATATTGTTGAGTCAGATTATATTCTGGATTTGTGTTGTATTAATTTCTGTTCGTTATCTTATCGTGCTGTAATCCTGTGATTGAGTATGTACTCGTTTATTTGTGTTATTCGTGCCTCCTTATGGAGTTTGGATGTTTGTGTGACATTAGCTAGATAGTATCAAGACCTTGACAGCGTTCTACCGCCGATGCTGCGGCGTAGGCTGGACGTACCCACGCACTCGTGCCCCTAAACCGGGTGCGGGTCGTGACACGTTTTTAGTGGTGGCCCATGCAGGTCAGACTTCGCGAGTTGTGCGATGTCGTAGTATTGTGGTATCTTTGTTATACTACTGCGTACCTGCGATAGGATCTAGGACATAGGATACTAGGACGAGAGCGAACACTCAATCACAATTTATTGAGAGATTCCTGGGATGACCTCTGAGAATCTTGTTAAATTTCAATTTAAAATCATTCCCTTGTTCCGTCCATTCTCACTTATTGATATTAAATTTGATTGTTGTTGATTAGTTGTTAAGTTAGGATTTTGGTTACATAGTAGGGTTTGATTTCATTTCAAGGTGAATTTATAGACTAATTTATGGTATTATTTGAGGACGCATGTCAATGAGGACAGTGAAAAGGATTAACATTAGAGCTATTGGACTACAAAAGGTGTGGATTTAAAATTTTAATTTAAGATTGAAAATGAATTTCAAATTTTTGAATTCTGAGAAGATTGAGATTGTTATTAAAATTTTATTTTGAAGATTTCAATGAATTGCAAAGATTTTGAAATTGAGGAGTTGAAATATTGTTATTAAAATTTTATTCTTGAGGATTCAGATTCAATTTGATTGAACCTAAACAAGCTGTAAGGATTTTTGAGTGATTAAATTTTTATTTCAGTATTTAGATAATTGGTCTTGAGGAAAGTGTATGCATTTTATTTAAAATTTATTCAAGGAGTTATTTTCAGGAATTTCATTTGAGGATAAAATCTTATAGTGAGAGAGAGATATTAGTAAATAGTGGATGAGGTGCATATGTACGGATATGTTGGTTTGAGCATGATTGAGATTTCACCGCCAACTGGCTTAGGTGTTCATCTAGGATTGTATTAGAGAGTGCAGTCCTTAGTATGGTGTGTTGCATTGTTATGCACTTGAGTGACAAGGATAACTAGTATCAGCGATTGCAGTAGGTAAGGAAGCTAGCAGTGAGTATGTTTCTAGTAGAACTGTGGTACTTAGAGGGATAGAGGTATCAGACCATGGACGTATCTTTGACCTGTGCAATCACAACTAGGAATATTTATTCCAAATCTTTTATCTTGAATGTTGCTTCTTTAGAACTGTACTGTCCTTCCTTGATGATATCACATTTTACCTTAATTGATTCTTTAGGGATCTGTCTTCAGGATGTCGCCGCAGACACGATCTATGAGAGCGGGAACATCAGCTTTAGAGGGGTCTGCCACCTCTCCACCTGAGAGACAGACAACCGTAGTTCCTCCTACATCTCCAATGCACGTAGGTGTATCTGCACTTTTCGGTGATCCTCCTCCTCCACCTATTCAGAAGATTGCCGCAGCTGTGACGGACAACCTTCCTCCTCCACCGACTCTGATTCCCGGAGGCTTGTCCATTGACGGAACGCAGATGGTTACCTTGATCCAAGGCATGGTAGATGCCCAGAGAGTGACGGCAGACGCTCAGCGAGTTTAAGCTGAAGCTCAGAGGGTGCAAGCAGAAGCGCACCAGGCATAAACCGAGCTGATGAGAGAAAGCATGGAGAATGCTCATCAAGTGACTCTCCAAGCTTTGGAGAGAGTGGCAAGCAGTAACAGAGATCAGGCACTATAGTAGATTTCAAGAGGATGATGCCTCGAGAGTTTAAAGGTACCGAAGGGATACTCTACGCTGACGACTGGCTAGAGGATATAGAAAGGAGCCTGCGATTGACCCAGATTCCGGAGAACTTGCAGATAGAAGCCGCTGGCAGTCAGATGATCGATATCGCACTCACATGGTATCGCACAGAGCCGAGAATTACTGCGCAAGGACTTACTTGGGAGACCTTCAAGGAACTCTTCAAGGAGAAGTTCTTTCCCGACGTGGCATTGGGAACCTTGGAAAGTCAGTTTCATGACTTAGTTCAAGGAAATATGTCGGTCGACGAGTACGCTGCAGAATTCTGTAGATTGAGCCATTTTGCATCGTCCATGATTCGGGACCCAGGAGATCGAGCCCGAAAATTTAGAAAGGGACTGACAAGAGAGATTAGGTCGCGCACTTCCGGTCATCGTACCGCTACCTATGAGGCTATCTTGATGGATGCCCAGATTGCAGAAGAGGATCTGGATCTCAGGCCTAAGAGGAGTCACAATACTCTTGGAGATACGAATGGTAGCGCAAGACCAGCCAAGCATCCCCGTATTCAGCACCAACAACAGTACCAAGTACCATTTCATAGTCAGCAACAACCATGGACATTTCAGCATCCACCGCAGTACCTAGCACCAGTTCCTATCCAGCAACACCCAAGGGCATATCAGTATCAACAACAGTACCAGGCACCAGTCCGTGTTCAACAGAGTCAGCAACAGCCTCCAAGAGAGACACAGCAGACTTGTCATTTCTGTAAGAAGCCAGGTCACCTTTGGGAGAGCTGTAGAACGAGGCTAGGACTTTGTTTGCACTGCGGCGCTGCGGGACATCGAGTAAGGGATTGTCTTCTAGCCCCTTATCTTCCCGGCCAGCGTGCAGCTTCAGATTATAGAGATCCAGTTAGGCTACCTGTGGAACCGTATATTGCTCAGCACCCGCGAAGGGAACCACCCCAGCAGGGCGGGGCATTTGCGATGACGGTCAAGGAGACTGATACTGCAGGTAATGTGTTAGCATGTTTTGTTCTTTCCTTCATTCTGTTCCTATCTATTTGATTGATTGATTGCTTCCTTAGTACAAGTTGTATGCATGATTTCTTGTTAGAATGTAGTTGGTAGTACACCCTGATATAGAGACTGCAATACCATGACAAGACACCATGACCGTACATATTCCCTTAGTTTGTATGTTGTAGGATTATAGGAAGATTTTTGACCAGGATTATTGGGGTTTAACCATGACGAAGATTCATAAAGGAGTTATGACTTGACAAAAGAGACAAGATGATTAAGATTCGAGGATAACCATTGATTTAAATACAGGGTTGAGAAATTAACATTTCATAATTGGTGATTTATTAATCCCAGGAAGGTTATGACATGATTGGTTATAAAAATTTGGAAATTTTAGGAGATTATCAATATATTTATTTGATTGCAAGTTATGAATTTTAGAATTTTATATGAGATGTTGCAATTTGAGAATCTTTAAGTATCGCATTGGTGGGTATTTTGAGGAAGAGGAAATCGAGAGATAAAATTTGATGAATAAATGTTTAAATTCAAACTTGTGGAACGAGATTACATTTTTATAATTGTTCATTGATAAAAATCAAAATTGAGGAGTGGATATTAAATTCCGGGTATTGAATTATTAACTCAAATTTTTGAGGAAATTTTTGAAAAAAAAAAATGGACTTTGATTTCATTTCGAGGATTTTTCAGGAATGAAATAATATCAGAATTTTTGGCAAATTATGGAAGGACATCATGAATTATTACCTGATTTCGTGGATTATGAATTTAAAATTTGAGGGAAATAATAATGTGTATGATAAACACTACTATGAGGATTTTAAATTTCGAGGACGAAATTCTTTTAAGGTGGGTAGACTTGTCACTACCACATTCCGAAATCAGGGGTATTTTTGACTTTTTATAATATTTAATATTATGGTAGTTACAATTAAATAATTGCATGATAATATTTTTAATTTAAATAATTATGTGTGATGTGTAATTAAATATAGTATTAGATGCAGTGCTCATTTATTTTTTAGCTAGTAGACTAGACCTAGAAGTCCAGTAGATGACCACCTGTCCGAATTATAGAGTTCTGTATTTATTATTTTATCTAGAATTTAATATTTGGAGATTGTAATTTATTTTCGTATTTTATTTAATATTTTTGCGTATTGCCTTTGCTTCGATATTTGGAGCACTACCCTGACTCTTGTCTCCCAACAAATTTTACAATCTTGCCCTAGATATGCCCGTCTTCCATTCTGCTATTTTTTGCAACTCATAATTATGTCCTCTGTACATTAATTCTGGCCGCACAAAAATCGTCGCGGACGTTATTTGAATAAATTCCTATTTTGTATCGTTGTGCGTTCCAATCGAAAATTGGAGGCAATCTTGACCTATTTTTCGTACGGCCCAAATTAGGGTAATATTCTGTTCTGAGTCTTCTTCATTATTGCTATTGATGACCTGACCTGATTTTGGCTCCATGTACTCCTAATTAATTTTTGAACACAACTTACATTTATTTCTATTTAATTTGAGGATACCATTTTATCTTATTTCATAAATTCCATATTAATTCCAGTGCCCTGTAAATTGAGCCCATACCAATCTTACAGCGCCCCTGACCCTACAAAACACCGGACACCGAATCGCCCACCAAATTTTCGTCATTTCCTGTGGTTGTGCAAATACCCAAATTAAAGGGGGCTAATTTGCAAATAGGCATTTTTGTGTCAACACCTCATTGTTTAAAACAATGAGGGAGCCTAATAATAATTTAATTAAACCTCTCACCCTCACCCACATGAGAAATTTCTTCATGTCCAATCTGGACCACTCATTTAAAGTGGGCCAAATCCTCACCCTCCATCAACACCCTCTCTCCCTATATAATGTCTTGTCACATCCTAAGCCCTAATCCCTAGAAAACCTAGGTAACCACACCCTCCACAAGCCTCCTCCCTCTCTCCTACGTTGGAAAACTTTTCCTTTCTTCTTCTTTTTTTTTCTTTTCTTCTTCTCTTCCTTCTCCTTCTTCCTTTCTCCTTCTTCTTTAGTGTTTTTTTCATTTAAATTCAAATAGGAAAAGAGGGGGAAAACCATCTCCACCCCTCTGCTGCTGCTGCCCGCACCGACTCCGGCGGCCGTCAGTCCGGCGCCGGCGCTCCCCTGCTTCTCCACCCCTCACGAGTCCCCTCCGACTGCACCCAGGCCGACTCCCACGGCCGCTGCCCTCCACTCCGGCCTTCAGTCCGGCGGCCCTCTGCACTCCGACGAAGCCCCTCCGTCCGGCCGCCCAAGCCCCCGACCCAACAGTAAGTTTCTTCTTCTTCCTCTCCCTCCTTTATATATATATATATATATATATATATATATATATATATATATATATATATATATATATATATATATATATATATATATATATATATATATATACAGAATGTATGTAGGCATGTATGTAATGTATAGTATTTTTAATTAATGCTTTAAATATTTGAATATGTGTAGTATATAAATACATAGTAATGATAATTAAAGATAGGTATATTATTCTGTATTAATATTTAATTGTAAATTATAGTATGTAGAATTAATTATTAAGTATGTATAATTAAATGCATATTAATAAGTATGTTAATTATTTTTATTAAATTTTATAATTGAGCATGTATCAAATTAATATTTAAAATACATAATGTATAGTATATGTAAAATGTATTAGTATGTTAATGTATATATAATTAAGGTGTAAGTTAATGTATATATATTTTATGTGTGTATAATTATTGTTGATATATATATATATGTATGTATATTTTGTATAAACATACATATATTTATTTGGTATAGTTCATGTAGTATATGGGTAATAAAATACATATTTTGGTATAAATGTATGAATATATATATTCTTATAATGGGACTTATGTACATTTTTTATAAACAAATAATATATACTTCCACTATGTTATACCTATTTTGTATACTTTGGAATAACAATATATACGTATTATGTTTAATTATTAACAGTATGTTTAATTGGTATGTGTATATGGTAGGTATTAATGATTAAAAATAGGTAATGTGTTTTATCCCTACTAGGTGACCCTAGTTGACTAGTGACCTGCCTGGCATGGCCCTGAGGCCAGTGTTTTGACTGTGTGTTAGCGTAGCTTCTGATGCAAATATTGTTTTGCTTGTAATATGTTTATAGGACTGTTGGTTTACCCAGGGGATACTCTGGAACAGGACATCCATAAATACCAGCTAAGGACCCAAGGCAAGTACATTCTCTGATAATTTCCAATTTCTTGATAATTTCTATAAATTCAATAATCTTGAAATATTACAACTGAATCCTTGACACTGTGTTACATGGACTAGTATAGCTTGGATCTGCAGTCATGAGATGTTATCTTGATTATCGTATAGACATTGTACACGACATGTATATTAGACATCGTACATGATAGACTTGACTTGCTCGTGTATCGTGACATGTCATGGTTGGATCCACAGTACTAGTTGGGGACGGGGAAGTAGTTAGTAAGAAATATGATCATAACCTCCTATTGTGGTGTAAAAATTGTAAGTATTAATCATGCTCTTCACCCATGATTAGCCAGGCCCTGTAGCTATCGTACATGTTCCCAAGCCGGTCACATTTTGAAACTACTATTTCAAACACTTAGAATAGATTATGGTTCCCTAATTTAAATCATATAATACATCACCCGTATATGATACTGTACCTTATTTTTTCTATTTCTTTATGCACTGACTATATCATATTGCCTATTTTGCATGTCTCTTTACATTGCCTGTCTCTCTTTAATTGCCATTACATTTATTTCACTGTCTTCTCAGTAGCTAGCATGACATGTTTATTACTTTATAGTCCTTATCAATTAAATGGAACTGTTATTTGAGATTTGTACTTTGCTCCTTCCTGACTGGAAATATTTTTCCAGACTATACCTTAGAGGACCGCTGTCCGACACTTTATGGACCATATGGTGAGTAGCTGCAGACTTGGTAGTCTAGTTGTGATTCCGGAAGGTCTAGCCGGAATTTCTATTTTTCTAGTTAGTTCTTTAAGTAGACTATTTGGTACCGGATTTGTCTCCGGCATTTTTGATGAGACTTGGATATTGTTGAGTCAGATTATATTCTGGATTTGTATTGTATTAATTTCTGTTCGTTATCTTATCGTGCTGTAATCCTGTGATTGAGTATGTACTCGTTTATTTGTGTCATCCGTGCCTCCTTATGGAGTTTGGATGTTTGTGTGACATTAGCTAGATAGTATCAAGACCTTGACAGCGTTCTACCGTCGATGCTGCGGCGTAGGCTGGACGTACCCACGCACTCGTGCCCCTAAACCGGGTGTGGGTCGTGACAGTGATGTCTGCAGAGACCGGAGAGTTACCTTGGGAGGCCGGGAGTTGAGTGTGTGCCTACTCGTAATGCCACTTCCGAGCTTCGATATTGTACTCGGGATGGATTGGTTGAGTACGCATTATGCTAGTATAGATTGTCATGGAGGCAGAGTTTTGTTTAGTCCGCCAGGTGAGCCAGAGTTTCAGTTTGCCAGAGGAGCAGCGGAGCAGACCGAGGGAGTCTTCTGCAGAGCCCTGGTGGTAGAGCCGAGATTGCTACATCCACTAATAGAGGAGTATATGGATGTCTTTCCGGAGGAGTTGCCAGGGTTACCTTCGGACAGAGATGTGGAGTTCTCTATAGACTTGGTGCCAGACGCGGAGCCGATATCCCAGCACGTCTATAGAGTCAGCAACAGTGAGATGTTAGAGTTGAAGAAGCAGGTGGATGAGCTTCAGGACAAGGGATTTATCAGATCTAGTTCTTCTCCGTGGGGTGCTCCGGTACTTTTTGTGCCGAAGAATGATGGGTCGATACGGATGTGTATCGACTACAGGGCTCTGAACAACCTCATAATCAAGAACAAGTATCCGCTGCCGCGTATTGATGATCTATTTGACTAGTTGAGCGGAGCGAGGGTGTTTTCCAGGATTGATCTGAGGATGGGCTACCACCAGGTGAAGGTCAGGAAGGAGGATATTCCGAAGACAGCTTTTCGGACCAGATATGGACAGTATGAGTTCTTGGTGATGCCGTTTGGGTTGACTAATGCCCCGGCAGTGTTCATGAATCTGATGAACAAGGTGTTCCATCAGCATCTGGACAGGTTTGTGGTGGTGTTTATAGATGACATCTTGGTGTATTCGAAGACCCCAGAGGAGCACGAGAAGCATCTGAGGATAGTGCTGGAGACTCTCAGGAAGGAGAAGCTTTATGGAAAGCTCTCGAAGTGTGAGTTCTTCCTTGACAAGGTTGAATTTCTTGGTCATGTGGTGACTGGAGAGGGTATCTCGGTGGATCCGAGAAAGATCATGGCAGTTGAGGCATGGAGTGCTCCGAGTTCAGTAGCCGAGGTCAGGAGTTTCCTGGGACTGGCAGGCTACTACAGGAGATTTGTTCAGGATTTTTCCCGAATTGCAGAGCCGTTGTCCAGGTTGACCCGGAAGGACGTGGAGTTTGTTTGGTTAGAGGAGTGCCAGATCGCCTTTGATGATCTGAAGAGGAGGTTGACGACAGCTCCAGTGTTGACGTTGCCATCAGGTTCTGGAGGATTCACTATCTATAGTGATGCATCGGGTAAGGGACTGGGTTGTGTGTTGCAGCAGAATGGGAGGGTGATTGCCTATGCTTCCAGGCAATTACGTCCTCATGAGAAGAACTACCCTACCCACGATTTGGAGTTGGCAGCGGTCATCTTTGCTCTGAAGTTGTGGAAATACTATTTATATGGAGAGCGTGTGGAGATCTTCACAGACCACAAGAGCTTGAAGTATGTGTTTACCCAAAAAGAGCTGAACATGAGGCAGAGGAGATGGTTGGAGTTGATGAAAGACTTCGACATATCATTGCAGTACCATCCAGGGAAGGCGAACGTAGTTACGGATGTGTTGAGCAGGTATCCGGTAGCTATGTGCCTGACTACAGATCATTATCTTCTGGCAGATCTAGAGAGCTTAGGCATTAAGGTGATAGTGCCTGGAGTTGAGATGCAGATGTGGGGACTGCAGATTCAGTCAGAGTTGGTAGACCGGATCAGGGCTACACAGTTTGAGGATGAGTCCCTGAGGATCATCAGGGTGCAGGTTCAGATGGGATTAGCAGATGACTTCACCATTGCTGATGATGGTTCTTTGCGACACGGTACCAGGTTGTGTGTGCCGAGTGGGGCGTTGCACGAGGAGGTTCTCCAGGAGGCGCATCGATCCCAGTATTCTATGCATCCAGTGCCAACAAGATGTATAGAGATCTGAGACAACATGTAAGGTGGTACGGGATAAAGCGGGAGGTAGCACGCTTCGTATCCCGATGCTTAGTGTGCCAGCAGGTGAAGGCGGAGAGGCAGAGGCCAGGAGGTTTGCTCCAGCCGTTACCCATTCCGGAGTGAAAATGGGAGTATCTGACCATGGATTTTGTTTCTGGATTTCCCCGTTCTCTAGGCGGGAAGGATGTGATTTGGGTCATCGTGGACAGGTTGACCAAATCGGCCCACTTTCTACCATTCAAAGTGGGTACGTCTACAGAGAGACTAGCAGAGATGTATGTGCGCCAGATAGTCAGACTGCATGGAGTTCCAGTGAGCATATTATCAGACCGGGACAGTCGCTTTACTTCGCATTTCTGGAGGAGTCTGCAGGCTAGCTTGGGCACCCAGCTCAAGTTTAGTAGTGCGTATCACCCGCAGACAGATGGTCAGTCAGAGAGGACCATTCAGACACTTGAGGACATGCTTCGCACTTGTGTTTTAGATTTCAGAGGCTCTTGGGAGGATCACTTGCACTTGGTAGAGTTTGCTTACAATAACAGCTACCAAGCCAGTATCGAGATGTCACCTTTCGAGGCGTTGTATGGACGGAGGTGTCGCACTCCGTTGTCATGGGATGATGTAGGTGAGAGAGCTTTGCTTGGCCCGGAGGTGGTGGTGGATGCAGCGGAGAAGGTCAAGCTCATTAGAGATAGACTTCGGGTGGCGCAGGACAGGCAGCGGCATTGGGCCGATAGCCACCGGAGACCTTTAAAGTTTGAGGTATAGCTTAGAATCTAGATTTTGTTTTTGTGTTTGCTTGTGATTGCTTGTTTTAGACTAAGTGCAGAGACCTTGTTTGTGCTAGGTTAGAGATCTGGTGTTCCTGAGGATTTCTCCGACGCGGGGCACTATTCGCTTCGGTGGAGGCAAGAAGCTTAGCCTACGTTTCGTCGGACCCTTCCGTATTCTTGAGAGGGTTGGCGCCGTGGCGTATAGGCTTGAGTTGCCGCCTACGCTGGAGGGAGTTCATGATGTGTTCCACGTGTCGCAGTTGAGACGGTACGTGGCAGATCCCTGTCACGTATTGGATCACTCGGAGATCGCAGTGGGCCCTACTCTTAGCTATCTAGAGCAGCCGATAGAGATTCTGGATCGGCGGGAGAAGGTGCCAGACTATTCCCTTGGTTCGCGTCGTGTGGAGGCATCACTCTCCAGGGCAGTCGACCTGGGAGAGGGAGGATGAAATGCGCGAGCGATACCCCTATCTCTTCGAGCCCTGAGTTATGGTTCTTTCTTTGCATTCATGTCCTAGTTTCGTCTTTTAATTTCGAGGACGAAATTATTTTAAGGAGGGTAGACTTCTCACTACCCAATTCTAGAAAATAGGGTATTTTTTTATTTTTATTTGATAAATAGTGGATTGTATTTAATTAATTATATTTATATTTATTTGGTGCTTGTCTTATTTTTTTAATGATTGTTTTAGGGTTTTGGCTAGCCGGGACCCATGTCAGACCCTAGTGGACCCATGTCCGACCCATCCCACACCCTTGTGAGAATTATTTTGGGGCTTAGATTTATTATTTTATTTTTAGGAGGTTAGTTGGAGAGATTTGGAGCTAGTTTGAGTGCTTTTGGAACCCGGAACCCAAAACCCAAGTTATGAGGGCATTTTTGTAATTTGGAACTTGTGTAACCCATTTAATAGTGTGGCCGGCCCCCTACCTACCCGTTCCCATCCGTGAGAACCAGCAAGCAGCAGCCCCCCTCTTGTATTCCACTTCTTCTTCATTCTTCTTCTTCTCCACCTCTTCTTTCTTCTTCCTTCTTCTTCCAAAGTAAGTCTTTCTTCCATTTTTCTTCCTTCTTTCTTCCATTCCTTCTGCTTATGCTAGCCCTAACCTTGCTTTTTCCCTAACCTAGGTGTGAGGAGCTTAGATCTAGTGTGGAAGCTAGATTTGGTGGCTTGGAGCTTGAGGGAGGTGATTTCTAGGGGTTGTGAGACTTTGGCCTTGGGATTCCAACTCCCAAGAGGTAAAACCTAACTTTTCCTTTTCTAATTATTTTTGTGTAGTGTAATTAGTATTGTAGAACCTTTCTAGATCCTAAGCCTACCCGTGGGAGGAAGTTAAAACTAGTTTGGGTGAGTTTAGAGACTTTGACATTAGGTTTTGTGTCGAATTCGGGTGGAATCCGAATTTGGCCCAATTTTGGGTGATGCCCTAGGTTAGACGGACCTAGGTAGACGTTGTTCGGTGTCTAGAGAGTAAGTGCGTGTCTCCGTTTGGACACGGGAAGTCGTGTCGCGGAGAAACGGGCGTTTCGGGCAAAATTGGGGCTTTTCGTCGTCGCCGATTCTAAGTGCGTGTGCGTTTCCGCCACGGACCTAGAATCGATGCAGAAGCATATTTTCTAGGATCTAGGTATCGTTTAGAGTGCGTAAGAAAATTTTGGGCCAATTCCGAGTTCGTTTGGTGTGCGTTTTAAGAGGTTTTCCGAGCCGCACACCACGTGTTCGTCGAAATGACCGAACGGCCATTTCGACTTGGGTTCCTCGTTTCAGGCTTGTGCGCACGTTGGGTTAGTATCGGGGAGTGTGTGCTAGAGTTTTTGAGTTATATTTTATATATTTTAGGGTATTGGTGAGTGTCGGGGTCGTTGGGCGTGAGTGGGGCGCGTGGTTTGTGTGTTGTGTGCATTGTGTTGTGTTAGTGTATATATGTCTATATATATATTTATATATGTATATATTTATATGTATGTGTGTTTATGTATATATATTTATATATATATGTGTGTATTATATCTATGTGCTTGTGTATGTATATGGCTATGTGTATATATATATATGTATATGTGTAAGTGTGCTTGTGTGTGTATATGTATATATATATATATATAGGTGTATGGATATATATATATATTTGATGAGTGTGTGTATATATATATATATATATATATATATATATATATATATATATATATATATATATATATATATATATATATATATCTAGTAGTATATATATAGTTATATGTGTGTATATATATATATAGAGTGATATATATATATATATATATGTATGTATATAGGCGTGTGTGTGTGTGTGTTTGTGATGGGGGGGAGGGAACCAAACAGCCGCAGCGAGCAGCAGCTGCTGCTGCACTGCAGCGAGCAGCAGCACAGCAGCAGCAGGGAGCTGCAGCAGCAGCAGCAAAGAGCAGCAGCAGCAGCAAGCACATGCAGCGTAGCAGCGAGGCATGTTGCGAGGGAGAGGGTGAGGAATAGATAAGATAGATAGATTGCTATAGATAGAATAGATAGTTAGATAGATGGGTTAAGAGATTGATAGTTAGATAGATAAGTTATTAGATAGATAGATAGTTACTTAGATAGGTAGATGGATAATTAGATAGATAGATAGGTAATTGATAGGTAGATAGTTAGGTTTCTAGATACTAGATAGGTAGATAGCTAGATACTTAGATATATCTATCTAAGATATTGATATCTATATACCTATAGTTATATATATATATATATAGGTGTATGGGTAAGGTAAAGGGTATTTGGTATATGTGTGTGGATATATATATATATATAGGTATATGCATACTAAGATATATATAAATATGGTAGATATCTATATTACCTAGCCTAGATTAATAACTAAGTGTATAATTATTAGCTAGATAGCTAGTTAGAGGGGTTCGAGAGCGGTATCTCAATACCTTGAGATATCCAAGGTATTGAGTTTCGAGCGGGGTATTTGAGCATTAGCCTAGGAAATGTCTTAGAGTAATTTTTATATGTTTATGTATATATATTTACGCGTGCTAGCGTAGGTTTTAGCGGCTTTAGGCGGGGTGCGTGGCCTAGGGCGAGGTATCGGATACCGAGGGTATCCCGGTATCTCGATTAGGCGAGTTTGAGAGTTTAGTAGCTTAATGAGCTCGGTTTGACCTAGAATTTTAGGGGCACCCTAGTTTGACCTAGCTTTGACCATAATTGTCCTCGTTGAGCGCAAAAGTCAACGTTTGACCTAGTTTTGACCTAGAGTTGACTTTTTGGACCCTGGGTTGACTTTTTGATTCGAATTTCACCGGTTTGACCCGTTCGACCTAGAATAGCCCTAGAAGCCTATTTTTAATTATTTTATATCAGTTTAAATGCGTAGAACCCTGTTTAATCCTTGCTTTTCGCATTAGGTCCTTGCGACACCGGTCCGGATCTCGATCCTCATCAGTTGCTCAGGACATCAGACGAGTACCTACCTCTGATAGTTTCCATTTCATGATAGCGTTTATATCACCTGTGCTAGAACTGTAATACTTGATTCTGACACATTGTTACACGAGCTGGTACTAGTGGATCCCGTCATGAGATGCTATCCCCCTTACCGTGTTCAGCGGGTACTCTATCACGTGTATTTCATCATGTGCTTCGGGTATTGATTCTCATGTGCTATCATGTGCTTCTTGTGCTCTCGCCTTCGTGTGCGCGAGCTATTATCATGTACGTAGCGTGTTGTGATTGGATCTAATGGTATTAGTGGGGGAGGGGAGTAGGAGTTGGTTATGTGATCAAAGCCAAACAGTATTCATGTGTATGTCGGTTATGCAACTCACGCATAACGGAGTTATCGTAGTGTTTTTCATGTGCAACCTAAGCCGATCACATAACGAACTTGTGCTCAAGGCACTTAGCTAGTATTCATGTTTCTCACCTGCAGTTACTTTTTCACTACTTGTATCATTCTTCAGTTATATTGCAGCTACTTATTGTGCTCCAGCATATATTTATTTCCTGTGCATCTTGTATACTTTTCTATTGCTCGTCATATAAACCTTACCATGCATTTGGAGTTGCTTTCAGAGTTATGTACTTCGCTCCAGTCCTGACTGGGCATATTTTTTTCAGAGGATCCTGAGGACTATTGCCCGACATTCTACGGGCCGGGTGTTGACGACTGTTGTGCCCCCGTGATCGAGGAGGAGTGCGCCGAGGAGACGCCTATAGCACCCTAGTTAGCTAGGTGGGTTTCCTGGGTTGGTCCCAGTGTTTTATTTTGGATGATTGTACTTATTCTTTTGTGGCTGTGAGATGTTATAGCTATTATGGCCTTGGACTGTATTATTTTGGATTGTCTTGCTCTCTTGGTTCTGTTTCCATGTTTATATCATATCGTGCTTATATTCTTCCTCTAGATTTTGTGATTGAGATTATTGATATATATATTGCGTGGTTGCCCTCCTTTTGGAGAGGATTTTGATATATATATTGCGTGGTTGCCCTCCTTTTGGAGAGGTCATGCCGGATTTTTCTGTGAGATATAGATAGATATTGTTGACCTAGAATGGACCTTTACAGTGTTCTACCGCCGATTCTGCGGCGTAGGCTGGACGTACCCACGGCTCATGCCCAATTTTTGGGTGCGGGTCGTGACATATATGTATATAGGTGTGTGTGTGTGTATCTGTGTGTGATCGTGTAGAGGGGGGGGAGACTGCCAGCAAGTAGCAGCAGCAGCAGAAGATGTGCAGCAGCAACAGCAGCATTATGAAGCAGCAGCAGCAGCAAGCATATGTAGCAGCAGCAGCAAGCACATGCAACAGTAGCAGCAGGCCCTAGCAGCTTCGCTTGCGCGTCGCGTTGGCTAGCAGAGTACTAGTGAGGGAGTGAGAGAGTGATATATATATATATATATATATATATATATATATATATATATATATATATATATATATATATTGATAGTTAGATAAGTTGATAGATAGATAATAAGATAGATAGATAGATAGATAGTTAGATAGATAGCTATTAGTTAGATAGATTAAATAGATAGATAGTTACCTAGATAGGTAGATAGATAGTTAGATGGGTAGATAGGTAGCTAGGTATTAGATATATGTCTATCTAATTGTATAGATATCTATATACATATAGTTATATATATATGTATAGGTAAGGTATATATGGGGATATGTATATGTGTGTGGATATATATATATATATGTATATAGATACGTAGATATGTATAGATATGATAGATATATATATATATATTTTTAGCCTAGATTATAGCTAGATATATATAGCTACATACTTAGATAGCTACTAGATAACTAGTTAGAGGGGTTTGAGAGCAGTATCTCAATACCTTGAGATACCGAGGTATCTCAATACCTTGAGATATCCAATGTATTGAGTTTTGAGCGGGGTATTTGAGCATTAGCCTAGAAATAGTATTGGAGTAATTTTTATATGCTTATGTTTATATATTTATGCGTGTAGCATAGGTTTTAGCGAGTTTAGGCGGGGTGCGTGGCCTAGGGCGAGGTATCGGATACCGAGGGTATCCCGGTATCTCGATTAGGCGAGTTTGTGAGTTTTCTAGCTTAATGAGCTCGATTTGACCTAGAATTTCAGGGGCACCCTAGTTTGACCTAGCTTTGACCATAATTGTCCCCGTTGACCATAAAAGTCAACGTTTGACCTAGTTTTGACCTAGAGTTTACTTTTTGGACCCCGGGTTGACTTTTTGACCCGAATTTCACCGGTTTGACCCGTTCGACCTAGAATAGCCCTAGAAGCCTATTTTTAATTATTTTATATCAATTTAAATCCTTAGAACCCTGTTTAATTCTGCTTTTTGCAATAGGTTCTTGCGATACCGGTTCGGATCTCGATTCTCATCAGTTGCTCAGGACATCAGGCGAGTACTTACCTCTGATAGTTTCCATTTCATGATAGCGTTTATATCACCTATTCTAGAATTATGATACTTGATTCTGACACATTGTTACACGAGCTGGTACTAGTGGATCCCTTCATGAGATGCTATCCCCCTTACCGTGTTCAGCGGGTACTCTATCACGTGTATTTCATCATGTGCTTCGGGTATTGATTCTCATGTGCTATCATGTGCTTCTTGTGCTCTCGCCTTCGTGTGCGCGAGCTATTATCATGTACGTAGCGTGTTGTGGTTGGATCCAATGGTATTAGTGGGGGAGGAGAGTAGGAGTTGGTTATGTGATCAAAGTCAAACAGTATTTATGTGTATGTCGGTTATGCAACTCACGCATAACGGAGTTATCGTAGTATTTTTCATGTGCAACCTAAGCCGATCATATAACGAACTTGTGCTCAAGGCACTTAGCTAGTATTCATGTTTCTCACCTGCAGTTACTTTTCCACTACTTGTATTGTTCTCCACTTCATATTGCAGCAACTTATTGTGCTCCAGCATATATTTATTTTCTGTGCATCTTGTATACTTTTCTATTGCTCGTCATATACACCTTACATGTATTTGGAGTTGCTTTCAGAGTTATGTACTTCGCTCCAGTCCTGACTGGGCATATTTTTTCCAGAGGATCCTGAGGACTATTGCCCGACGTTCTACGGGCCGGGTGTTGACGAGGGTTGTGACCCCGAGATCGAGGAGGAGTGCGCCGAGGAGACGCCTTTAGCGCCCTAGTTAGCTAGGTGGGTTTTCTGGGTTGTTCCCAGTGGTTTATTTCTGGATGATTGTACTTATTCTTTTGTTGTTGTGATATTGTAGACTATTATAGCCTTGGACTGTATATTTTTAGTTATTGTCTTGCTCTGTGTTTCTTTGTTTTCTTTTGCTATCATATCGTGCTTATACTCTTCCCCTCGATTTTGTGATTGAGAGTTCATATATATATTGCGTGGTTGCCCTCCTTTTGGAGAGGATTATTCATATATATATTGCGTGGTTGCCCTCTTTTTTGGAGAGGTTATGGCAGATTTTTTTGTGAGATATATAGATAGTTGGTTGACCTAGAACGGACCTTTACAGCGTTCTACCGCCGATTCTGCGGCGTAGGCTGGACGTACCCACGACTCATGTCCGATTTTCGGGTGCGGGTCGTGACAGAGGGGTTCCCAACCTATGTGAAAAATACCTCGGAGTTGGATTGAGTATTCCTACATATAATAGAAATATCTCAATATATTTGGATTGGATATTCCTACATATAATAGGAATATGTCAATGGATTTGAATTAGGATTGGACATGCCTACATATAATAGGAATATGCTTTCGTTTTCAACATTATACACCAAACGTGATAATAAAGTATGTTCGAAAAAATTATGCCATATAAAAGATTTGATGAGAATATAGAATTTCCGGTATATAATATTCTGGGTACCAAACGATCCCAAGCTAAACATAATTAACTGCAGCCACTGAATTGCTATATGTACAGTATACTGATGCATTGGCATTCGGCAATCTAATTCTGATATCAGTACTAATCATCTCTTCAAACAATGTCAACTACTGTCCTCCTTTCCCTCACTCTCCTCTTCCTCACCTTCTCCCTCTCCTCGGCAGCCTGCACTAAAGAGGACGTGACGGCCCTCAACGCCATCAAGAACTCATTCCCTGCCAACACCTTCCCCAGCTCATGGGATGGCTCGGACAACTGCTGCGTCTACGAGGGCGTCGGCTGCACCTACGACCGCGTCACTTTCCTCCTCCTCACTAGCGAACAGGAGGACTCCTCCGACCATGTCCCCATCGTCCTGAGCGGCTCCCTCCCAGCTTCCATCGGAGACCTCTCTGCTCTCGAGATCATCAACATCAACCAGCAACCCAACCTCACCGGGCCCATCCCGGCCGACTGGGCGAACCTGAAGAGCATGAGGTACTTCACCATCTACAACACCAGCGTCTCCGGACCCATCCCTTCCTTCTTTTCTCTCTACACCAACCTCATCGGGCTCGAAATCTACAACTGCATGCTCACTGGCACCATCCCTGCTTCCCTTGGAGACCTCGCTAACCTTCGGTCCATCGATTTCACGAACAACAAGCTCACCGGGACGGTCCCGGGGACTTTGTTCAGCAAGCTCAAGTCCGGTGATCGAGTGAATCTCGGCCTGTCGCACAACAATTTAACGGCGCCATCCCGCAGTCGTTCGCTAGTATTAGGTGGCATAATCTGGACGTGAGCTACAACAAGCTTTGTGGACCGATACGAGTGGAGGGAGCTTCGAGCCTGACGATGGTTCCGGCTTCGCCCACAACAAATGTCTCTGCGGAGCGCCGCTGCCGCCGTGCAAATGAGAGCGCGGTTTGGATATTGGTAAATTACTGGTTTAATATGATTAGGTTAAATAATGCACCAAAATAGTATTTTTTGGGTAGAGTATGCGTATTCATAAAAGATGTTTTTATGAATAAACTGTATGGTATTTGGATCAATAAAAAGGAAAATTACATATCTACATGAAACTTATGTATCTTTCTTGTCATTGCATGAATTTAAGAGAGAGAGAGAGAGAGAGAGAGAGAGAGAGATATGTTGTTGTTGTTGTTGTTGTTGTTGTTGTTATATTTCAATCTTATATATAAAAAAGTTTAAAATTAAATCAATGTTATTAAAATCAAATCGGACCGACGGTTCAACCGGATCCAACTGGAATACTGAATATTTTCGTTTTGGATCAAATTGAACGGTCATTTTTTAAGAGACAATAGGTTTTAGAAAAAAGAAAAAAAAAACGGTTCAATCGTCAAAATCGCGTGAACCAGTAAGTCTAAATCGAACCGGTTCAAACTCTCTCTCTCTCTCTCTCTCTCTCTCTCTCTCTCTTGTCATGCACACAAGTTTTAAATATATATATGAGTTTTCGAAATCTTTATAGTCATTCAAGTTTTGTTGTTAATTTATGTATTTAGTCAAAAATAAGTATTATTTATAAATTCATTTTTTCTTTCTTCTAAGTGGTTACGCAGTTTTTTATATTATTTATAAAAATTTCTAAGTATTTTTTCGTCTTATAAATAAAAATATGTTACAAAAATCTTTTCTATCGATTGGAGTAGGATTCAACCACGGGCCAACCTGATTGATGAACGGACCAACCTGATTGATGAATTTCGGATCGATTATCGGTCTTATTTTTAAAACATTAATAATAAATAAATATATATATTATTTCATTTTATTTTTCAGTGGGATTAATTGACTCCCCCTTGATCTTTACTGCATCCATCCATGTTCCTTGTGGCCATGTGTCTACCAGGATAAGACACCCCTATTTAGTAGACATTCTGACTTAATTTTCAAATATGATAAGTAGAAGATGTAATCCAATCGTATGTAATGGATCATACTAGGTTGGGCCCGATTTTGACCGTGTTCGGACAAGTCGATCCGGCCAGTCCGATCTTTAACTGCGGGTCGGATCGAAGAATAGATTAAAGCTCCAAATCCAACACGACCTAGATTTGGACAGTTTCGTTCCAAACTAAATCTGGGATGAACAGGTGCGACTTGGAGAACTTTCAGTTTAAAAATATTTTTAATTCTACCATGTATACTATTGTTTTTTTTTTCAATGTATACTATATTTATATATACTTATAACACGAAAATTCAAATTCAATTCGATTCCGTATCCAAACTTTAGATATCGTAATCGAATATCCGAGTATTTTCGGATATTATCTTTTTTCGGATACGGATTCGGATATTAAGGTATTCAAATCCATTAATACCCGATCCGATTTTAAAATACAAATTTTAGATTTTTGAAATTATATATATATATATATATATATATATATATATATATATATATATATATCGGGATATGAGTCATTGGCTCATTTTTTTTTTATGAGTCATGCACATGTGTACCAATAGAAATTGATTCATACATCTCATGTGCACTAGTACACTCTATTACTATTGGTCCACATGTGAACCTATGACTAATATTCATTTTTCATATATATATATATATATATATATATATATATATATATTGCGAGAAGAGAAGATGAAAGGTTTTATTCTATATGATGGTCTACTGTTCTAATCTTGTAAAGAAGGGCCCATGGCCACGTCATCCAAAATTTTTTTCAATTGCTTCTTGCACTTCCGAGGCATTTAATTATTTTTATTGAACTAATAGAAATACAATAGTAATATATATCCAAACTAAATCTGGGATGAACTGGTGCGACCTGGAGAACTTTCAGTTTAAAAATATTTTTAATTCTACCATAGGAGCAAATAAAGTGACAATCTCTGACAAGAAGAGAATGAGTGGCCAACGAATGGGCCACCAAGTTTGAGGATCTAGGAGCATAGTTAATAACTATCCCATTGTTAGAATTGAGAATCGCTCTGCACTCTTCTATTACGTGCCGATGATGTTCTTCCTTCGCAGCATGATCAGAGCTAAATTGAGGCCCAGGCATTCTGCTTCCAATGGTGAACCACCCTATTGGCAAGTAGAAAGAGCTCCCGGGAATACTCCATCTGAATTTCTGAGTATTGCCGCTCCCGCCATCATATTATTTAGAAAAGCTCCAACGAAATTGATTTTGAGACCATTAGGTGGAGCTGGAGACCACTGCGCACCTGGAGTGGAGTACTGGTTAGTGTGCGATATAGTCCCAACAGGAGGCCGGGCTTTCTTGGAATCTATTCAGAGTTCGAGTGGAGGCATTGAAAATGCTTTCAGGACTAATCGGTTTCTGCTGAAATACAAACTCATTGTGTGCCATGCAAATAGCCCAAAGTAGAAAGAGACATGATTTGATTGTATCTTGGTCTCCAGCGTCAAGCATTGAAATAATAAATCTGCAGATCTACTGTGATGATTAGCAACTATTTATGACCGTTGCAACATGGGTTCGCAACATAGTAAAACTGTTGTAAATAGTAGTGTTACAAATTATTTGTAACAACCATACTTCGTTGCTAAAGTATTTTGGAAAAGCTTATTTGACTATCAAATATGTTCTCTCCAGTCAATAGTAACACATTAAAATCGTTACAATTTCATGTTGCAACACTTATAAACCGTTGCTTAGCTATGCGTAGCAACCATTCAAAACCGTTGCATATTTTAATTTCACGACGACTTTTATTTGTTCCAAACTTTGCAACGACTAATGCTTGCAACAACTCTAGTAATAGTTTTATTACGTTGCATTATATTACAGCTGTTGCAATTTCAGGCTTCTTTTTTTTTTTGTTCAATGGCTTGGTTAGTTGTTTTTATATATTATATTAAGTTGCAACTTTATTATTGCAACAATTTTGTATCAATTATGAAATGTTGAAAAATTGCCAGAGCTGTTGAAATGCTTCCAACCGAGCTGAACATGCAATTAACTCCCAAAAAGTCTGAAGAAGTTACATCTCTTAAGTACAAATATTCTACCCAAACAAGTACTTGAAATTTTTTTTATTAAAATATATTAGAGTATACAGTATAATCTTGCTATCCTTATTGGAAAGGTTTATAACTCCAAAATTTATTACAAGTGCTAATAAGAATTACTTTATTCAACTAAATCCTAAAATAGAAGAACAAAAGATAAAACAAAAATAAGCATATAAGACACCACTATTGCCAACAACGCTCTGGCCTGGATCCCAGTTCAACTATTTATCAGTTAGAGGCCCATGACTTTTCTTTAGTGCATTGAATTGAGGTTCTGCAAAAGAAAAAACACATAACCTACAACTTAGTAATCAAATCAGAAGCATAGCCAAACAAAATTAACAAGACATCAAAATCCACCAATCAATTATCTACCCAAATACTAACCCAGCAAGCAAATCCAAAGGCTGGAGCAATAAACAACAAAACTAACACATATTAGAAGGAGAGATGCTCAAAACAAAAAAACAAAAAACAAAAACATTGAATTATATTTCATGTTGCAAATTTCATGTTGCTAGTTCCACTAGCCTCCATCCCAGCAGTACTGGCAAAGAACACAATAAAAGGAAAGTTAGCTCATGAGTTTTCCTCCAAATGAACTAAAAGGATAACTTTATTAGGAAAAAGAGGATATCAGTATTCCAATATAAAGTGGGTATTTTAAATTAAAACTAATGAAAATAAATTGATTGCTTAACACATTATCCAAAGTCAAATGGCAAGCATAAAGCAAAATTTAAATCACATTCATGTAAAGAAGGCATTGATACATACTCCACTACTAGAATAAGCGGTATTAGCGACGTATTTTAGCGACTCTAAGTTAAAACGTCGCTAAATTAGCGACTCTGTAAAAAGCGTCGCTAAATGGCGACATTTAGCGACGTTTAGCGACTTTTATTAAGAATTTAAAAGAATAGTCGCTATAAGTTCAATTAAGGTCGCTAAACGTCGCTAATATATCTGATTTAGCGACGTTTAGCGTCGTAATTAGCGATGTACATATAAAAAAAATTTAGCAACGTATTTAGCGACTTCTTTGGCGTCGCTAATTTGAATTTTAGCGACATTTTTATGTGATGTCGCTAAACGTCGCTAAATTTTGTTTAATTAGGGCTCGGTTTTCTTTTCTCCATCTGTCGAAAATTTCAAAACGTTTCGATTTCCCCCGCCCCCCCCCCCTCTCCGGCGACCGGGTATCCACGGCTGCGGCTACTCCGACATCCCCCTCCTCCTCCTCGACCTCTAGGTAATCTCTCTCTCTCTCTCTCTCTCATGTGACACTGACACAAGACACACTTGACAGACACGACACACGCACACAGACACACACGACACACGCACACAGACACACACGACACACACACAGACGCAGACACACACACACGACACACATACACGACACACACACAGACACAGACACACACACAGACGCAGGGGTTAGGTTTAGGGTTAGGGTTAGGGTTAGGTTTAGGGTTAGGGTTAGGGTTAGGTTTTTTTACCTGGGGTTACGGTTAGGGTTAGGGTTAGGTTTAGGGTTTTTGAGCAGGCGTTAGGTTTAGGGTGTCACATTAAAGTTTTCAATGACAACATGTTTAGATTTAGGTTTAGGGTGTCACATTAGGATGCATAATTGCTTGGTAGGACAGTGAGGAGTGGGGTGCTTGATTGCTTGGTAGGACACAATAAAGAGAAGTATGAGTAGCTTTGAGTGAGTGCAAGTGTCTATGTGTTTTAGGGTAGATGTAGATTTTTCAGAGGATTTGTGCAGAACTCGGATTCATGGAGTATTAGATATTGGGGAGGTTGCTTGAGTGTATCAGTAACTGCAAGTATGCAGTAGGGTCATTGGGTAAGAATGTTGGGACATGCCTATGTTGTTGCACACTAGGGTAGTGGTACTGCATTTGTAGTGAGTAGATGTGCATCACTATCAATAGGTGTTTGTTTTGGGTATTTGTTGCTTACTTTCAAGCAGTGGTCATGTATTACTGATACATGTTGTATCAGTAAGTACACCTGTGTGCTATTAGATTAGTTGAGCTGGTGTTGGCAAGGGGTACCTGCTGTATAGGCAGGTAATGGTTTTGAAGTGCACTTTCAGCACTGATAACTAGAGTTTCAGTGAGGATGTGTGTTTGTGAACTGAATTAGTGAAGTTATTGCATATTAGAATATGGTCTTGCCTAATGCACAGTGGTATCCAGTGGGAGGGGTTTTGAGTATACTAATGTGCAGTGTTGTGCTTTAGAGGTGAATGAGGTGTGATGGGGATATATGGCTGACCATGGGATATAAGTATAGTTCAGGTCGTGTGGTTGTGTGTATGCTATGTGTATTAATTGCTTGTTGTGTGCATTAGGTATGTGAGGTATGTGTGTGTGTGTGTAGACTTTTACTAAATCTCATAAAATGCCAAATTTTCAATTTCTACTATGTCTACTGTGTCTTCCAAATTTTACTAGATCTATACTGCTACATAATCATCTAATTCTTCCGTTCTGGTCCAATAGCTAATTCTTTACTAATTTTTTGTTTTCATCTACCTTACCAGATGGCACCCAAGAGAGCGACACCTCCTACTGTTAAGGAGGAAGTGATGCCTCCTACTGTTAAGGAGGAAGTGATGCCTCCTACTGTTAAGGAGGAAGAGATACCACCTGCGGGGAGTTCCAGTCACCCAGCACCTATCGCGGGTGTATCTCAGACGGGGAGTTCCAGTCACCCAGCACCCATAGCGGAGCTTGGTAACATAAACGATGTTTATGCGCAGTATTTGAGGGACTGGTATCTGCCCCGTTTTGGAAATCCTCGAGATTGATACTATAATGTTTCATATACTTATATGTTATGCATTTTGTGTTACTGTGATACTCTGATACTTATATCTAATGTGATGTTGTTTATGTCCATTTTGTGTGACTATGATGCTTTTTATGCCCATTTTGTGTTACTGTGATGCTGTTTATGCCCATTTTTTGTGACTGTGATACTTTTATTGTCTGTCTATACTATTTGTGTGTATTAATTGTATGACTGTGATACTTTTATTCATATTAAATATTGTTAATCCGATGTTGAGTGTTCCACCGAAGGGGTCGGCGAACCCATAGAATTCAACGGAGGGTTGCTCCGGGTATATTTTTAATTAGAAATGTGCTAATGTGCAGGAATAATAGTTTGGAATAATTCAGTTTTTTTTGTTTTTTTTGTAACTTTAGCGACGTATTTAGCGACGTTTAGCGACGTCTAGCGACGTTTTTATAAGTCGCTAAACAAGTCGCTATTTAGCGGCGTGTCATTAGCCGTCGCTAACGACGTCGCTAAACGTCGCTAAATATGTCGCTGTAAGTCGCAAATTGCTGACCTGGCAGTACTGCCAGGTCATTAAAGACGTCGCTGTTACGTCGCTATATAAGTCGCTAATTAGCGACGTTTAGCGACTTTAATAAATATCGCTATTTAGTGACTCGGAGTCGCTAAACGTCGCTAAAGTTAGCGACACATGAAAGTCGCTAAAATACGTCGGCATAGCGACGTTTTTCCTTTCGACGACTTGGTTTTTTCCGACTGCATTAAAACGTCGCTAATTACGTCGCTAAACTTGTTTAGCGACATTTTTTTGTCATTTAGCGACGTTTTTGGGCGTCGCTAATTTGACTTTTTCTGGTAGTGCTTATTCCCTTGTAGTGCTGAACTACATGTTCTTCCTGCAGCGAACGCCGGACATTCACTCTGCCCGAGAACTCATTAAGGTATCGAAGCCACCCTTACACATGATTTGTTCTATATATAAATATAAAGAACAAGTAGTAGACCACAGTGGTTCTGGGTACGTATCACATCCTGTCCCGAAAGACTATCCACTGTACCTGATATTTTTTCAGTCAATAATCCTCCCTTGAACCAAAATCTAGATGCCTAGTAGATTTTTCTTTGAACTAATAGCATAAAACTTAATGGTAGAATTATAAAAAAAAATAACAGAGGTCCTTCAAGCCCATTTTACCTGTTGTGTCTTCGACTAGCTGGCGCTTGAGGCCTTTAGTGAGCGGATCCGCCAGGTTCTCCTGACTCCAAACATCTACCACTACAATGACACTAGTCTTGATGAGATTGTTCACTGCTCAGTGCCGAAGCCGCGCAGTTCTCTTCTTCCCATTAAAAAGATTAATAGATGCCACTGCTTCAGTTGCTTGGTTGTCGCAGTATATCGGTACAACCAGAATCTGCGCATCAACCACTACCAAAATATGATAAGATAGCAAAATTTTTAGCGACAACTTAATAAAACACCGCTAATATTAAAACTTGAGCGACTCCAAAAATAAACGTCACTATAAATCGCTGTTGGCGACACATAGCGACTGCACTTCGATTTTTTAAAGAATAGTCGCTATAAGCTTCTTTAATATCGCTAAACGTCGCTGAGTTTTTTGAATTAGCAACGTTTAGCGACGTATTTACCGACGTTTCTTTTTTTAATTTTTAGCGACATTTTTAGCGACGTCTCTAACGTCGCAAACTTTTCAATTAGCGGCGTTTAGCGACGTCTATTGATGACATCGCTAATTTTTTATGTTTCAATTGGCGATGTTTAGAGACGTCTATTGATTATGTTGCTAATTTTTTTGATCGGCGACGTTTAGCGTCGTCTATTGAAGACGTCCTAAACTTTTTAATATAGGGTTCATGAATTCATTTTTTTCCCATTATGTCGATTCGATCTCCAAAAATTCGAAACCCTCTCCCCCCCCTAAGGCGAAGTACCCTCCCTACAGCGTTCTCCTCCTCCCCCCGTCCCTACCCCCCCACCGGCTCCCCCACAGCCCCCCTACTCCGGCTCCCCACCCCCCGAGCGCCCCCTCCTGTACGGCTCCTTTCGATGTGGCTCCTCCCCTCCGTCGACATCGGACTTCTCCTCCTCCTCCTCCTCTAGGTAAACCCTAACCCTATCTCTCTCTCTCTCTCACAGATACAAACACGATATGATACTGACATTGACATGACATACACACACTGACACACACACGACACACTATCACCGACACACACACTGAGATAGACATGACATACGACAGCCTCCCTCGCCCCCACCAGGATGCGGCCGTGTTTGCCCCCCAACCCTGACATAAGCGACCCCAGATATGGATCCTCCCCCTCCGACACGGATCCTCCCCTATGGCGTGGTCCTCCTCCGTCGACCCCTCTCTCAGGCGCTCCTCCTCCCTTTCTCCCGGCTCGGTAAACCCTAACCCACACCCGGACACAACTAGGACACACACACACACACATACTGGACACAATCAGGACACATGGACACACACTAATGACTAGTACTAACTATAATAATATACTACTAACTTAACTAACTGTTAACTCATATCATTTATAACTATCTAACTAATATTATAACTAACTGATGCATATCCTAATTTACAATGATACCTATACTAGCTGCTGCTACTAACAATGATAACTGCTGCTATTAATACATGCATATTATTAACAATGGGTTGCCTGGACACCCCTCAACTCCAATGTAGCCCATTGAACTTCGAGAACTGATGCACATCAGTATCATCAGCTCACACACACACTTAGATACAATACTCTGTATTGCACATTATTATACAAACTAATGCAGTCATAGGATCAATGCTACTGTGGTTTCATAACTTATACCCCCTTCCACTTGAGATATCACTCCTTAAACTCAGTGCTGCTACTGCTGCTTCTAATCAGTGAGCATGGCACTGATACTCGACCAATATTTACTTCAAAACTGTTAAATAGCAGACAGTGTACACAGTGCACTGCCTCACTGAGCCCCTTGCTCACTCTCGAGTATTATCACACACACAATCACTCACTCTCTACTTCAACCAAGGTTTCCTAAATATCCTTTACATCTTTTGAGTTTTATTTTAGGACGCATGGACGTTGGTAGCATGGATATACATTTTTTATGCTTCTAAAGTTACTTAGGACTCAAAAAAATATTATAGTTTGACCTAACTCGGGTCAGATTCCTTTCTAGAGGGAGGCCATCATATCATCTGAGAATATTAGAGATTGACCTAACTCGGGTCAGATTCCTTTCTAGGGAGGCCATCATATCATATCATTTGTCTTTTGAATGTTTTACCATTAATTATAAACATATTTCTCTATATATCCTACCAAATTAAACATTAATTTTTCTTTATAAACATGTATTTTGTTTGTTCTCTTCCATTTTGTATGTGACTTTTTTTTTATTTTCTAAATTGCTAGGTATATTCTCTCCAAGTTTTAAGTTATATTCCCTCCAAGAAGGTTGTATTACCATGTCCATATCTCAATATAGTTTATCTTATAATCCAAAACACGATGTAGGCATTGTCCAACAAAACACACATAAACTAACACAATATGGGAATATCAATCACTGAAACCAACAAGGACGGATGCTTTAGTTAACACATAAGAGAATTAAAATACTACTCATATTGGTAATTCAAAATGTAAACCCCCAGATTTTTTAGAATTTAAAAATCAATTTTTAGAATTTTTCTGAAATTTTATGTGATTTTTAACTAATTAAAATCAAGGTATTTTGGAATTAAATAATTTTAAATATTTTTATTAAATATTAAAATATTATAAAAATAATATTTTGGGTGTAAAATAAAATATTAGACATAGGGTAATTTTTCTAAAATTTATTGGACCCCAGAACCATTTTTAAAGACCTAAAAACTAAGTTATTTTTAAACCCAATTAAACCGATTTAAACCCTAAAATAAACCAAACCGAACCATGCTGAACCGACCCTGAACCAAAGCCCTAAACCAACCCTGAACCCTAGCGGGTCGGATCAAAATCTGACCCGAAACCCGCAACCCTACCCATTACTGTAGCTAACCCTAACCGTCGAAACCCCGCGTCTTCCAACCGTTTCCTCCGCCGCTGCCCGCCATCTTCTCGGCTTTCCCCGTCGGCCGTTACGAAGCGCCGCCTCTTCCCCTTCGCCTCCTTAATGGTCGCAGCCCGCCACTTCGCCTCCCCCAGCCGATCCCCTCCCCTAACCGCCACCGTCTCCACTACTATAAAAACCACCGGCAACCCATCCCTTCACCACCACAGCCACGAACACCATCAACGATCCGCCACCGCATCTCCCCTCCGTTGTCCCCGTCAACCGCCACGAGCAGTCATGCCTCTCCGCCCCGAGCCTCGACAGCTGGCCATCCCCCTCCGCTCGACCGAGCCCACCAGCCGTGCCTCGCCGGACTCCGCCGCCTACGACCAGCACCGCCTCTGCAGAGTCACCGGCCGACGACTCCAGCGCCGCTGAGCCTCGACGATGAAGACCAGCAGCAGCAGCGGCCCGCCGTGCCCTAGCCGCAACCTTGCCGCGTCACGCTACCTCGCAAAATCGCGTTTTTCAGACTTCTTCGGAGCCCTGTTCAGGTGACTGTTTCTCTCTTCTCGCTGCCCCATTTTTTGTTCCGTCTGCTGTGATGCGTAGCCTGCGTGACCCTCTCGATACCCGTGTAACTCGCTCGGGGTATCGCGTCCTGTGGCGATCGTAAACTGCGACCCAAAATCAGGAAAATAATTATCCTATTTTTCCTCGGAACTGGTTGTGCTCCGCTAAACGGGATGACTTGGTCGTGTGCGGACTTCACCAAAAGGTGCTTACCGTTAATACGAACATGTAAGATTTCACGAAAGTTGATTTGGATGTGCGTGCACACCGGAATCAACGCGTATCCGTCGACAACGCCCCGTATCGGCCCTGTTCTGGAACTTATTGTAACTTCGTGTACACACGTCGTATCGAAACAAAACTTACACCATCGGACTCGTAGAAATACGCTGGTCCTGTGACCCAAGTTTGGTTCGATTCTGAGAACGTTGACAAAATCGCGTATCGTGGGCCCCACGGCTCCACTTGACGGGCGATTTTGTGATCGGCTCATCGAAATCCAGTTCTGGACATTCCGTTGGGTTCGTATCGTCGTTCTGGACTTGTAGACACTAAGTTTGACGAATTTGGAAAATATTGTCTCTGATATATTTTTCGGTGCAAAGCGGGCCACATATGGACCTCGCTTTGACCAGAAACTGTGACTTTTGCCCCTGTGTCCAAATTGGACTCAAGGACATGCAATTTTAGCTATTTGATATCTTCTGAACCTGATGGTAATGTTCATTTCAGCAATCAGAGGAGTACCTGCAAATCCTGCGAATATTGGAGCAGAAATTGGATACCAAACCCCAAGCAAGTGTACCTTGCCAATTGAATCTTGTAGTAATTGATACATGTTATTCCTTGATTTAATCATATGATATATATGTTCAACCTAGGACCGTGTGAAATTATGTAACTTTTGAATATTATTCGGGTGTCAACACCGTACGCGGCGTTGTGTAATGTCACCTAGTCATGGATATCGTAACCCTATACATTCTCGTGCTTGCCTTATCAAGTACGTCATGCCTCAGGACACCTGATACTATTCATGAGACAGAATCTTCCTGAGATATTTATGGTGATTCTGTATAGGTTACAGGTTTCATGACATATACTTTATTCATATGCTTAGCTATCCTTATGACTTGTTGCATCAGTTAGAGGTCATGATCTTGCGTGACATGGATAAGAGACGTCGTGGACATGAGACGTATGATTACATTGGGTGGAGAGAGTATTACCATATTAAAGGCTGATTATATTGTATATATATTGTTATCTGGAGGTGTCTTAGACTCTGATACAGAGCTTTGACACATGTACTGTCCCTTCGAGAAAATGCTGCTTTGGGTTTCCCCGACACAGTGCCTATAGTAGTCTCAGCCTGAGTATGATTAATGCTCTCATATTGTATATCACTTAGCTGGTTATATAGTTTATCTTATTGATTCATTTATTGCTGTACTGTATTTATTTTTGGCATGAGTTATTTTATACCTTGTTATGTCCCCTGAGGACCTGGATCCGGATTATGTCCCCAGGAATAGCAGAGGAAATCTATCCCGAGGTATACGGGACAGGAGCATTATTAGGAGCAGAAGCAGCAACAGGAGCAGGCACTAGAGCATTACCAGATCTAGAAGACGAGGTGATCGGCGAGGATTTCTCCTGAGTATATGCTTTATCCATACTCAGTATTTGCTATTGTTATTTTTATTCTTGTCTCTTGACTATTGTATCAGACTCATTATCGGGTTGTTCCCCGAGTTATGTTTTATTGAGACTTGATATTGCTTTATATTCTGATATTGTTGTATTTATTTCTGTGGATGATATTAGTATATTAGACCCTTATTGTTGTATTACAGCTTAAGTACACCATGATGGGTCCATTAAATTGGGTTTGCCCATCGGTGTGTGCTCCTGGCCATTGCCACGTGTCTAGTCCCTCGATATTTTGGGACTGGGGCGTGACACAAAATAATAACAATAAACTTTTTTATTGTCGTATACGCAACCCCTAACTTTATCATAAGGGAAATTAGGAAATATATATACCAAAAATTGATCAAAAGATTATTCCAAAATTAGACTAAAATATGCTCCATATGTTGTTTGGCTCAAGTTAAATATTGGTTTTTTAAGCACAAAAAATATTTCACACACGGATTTTCGGTTGTCAATATTGTCAAAATTTTGGTCATGACCAAAATTATGTTATGAACCTTTAAAACGTTTGCGTCAGACCCTTCCACTTGTAGAGAACTTACATGCTAATGTTTGAATAAAGACCCTCGTTGTCTGCATCATATGTATAAATCTCCAATGTTGAATGTGGACGAAAGATCCCCATTGAACCTAGTAAATCTATGACGTAGACGTTGATACTAATGTTTTGCAGCACTTTGAAAGGTCTAAAAAATTTTGATTGAAGTTTGCCATATTGTCCAACTTGTTCTCTCTCTCTCTTTCTCTCTCTCTCATTCCGAAGGTGTATCATGACGTGGTCACCAACTTTTGAAACCGGGTAGGTTTATGGTCTTATGGGTAGGTGTGGTCTGCTTGGACCCGCATGTGGAGGAAAATGGGAAGGGGTTGTAGCTTTTATTCTAGATCAGTTATTGTGAATGTTATATATGTATATATTTTCTTTTGACATGTTATTATGTATCTTGTTACGTTTCTCTAAGAAATTGGTTATCTTTTAGGTTTAGGAGGACATGACTACTTGAAGGAGTACAATCTAAGATTTGTTTAAGGAGCTGGTCCAATAGAGAATTCATAAGTCTTATACGATAGATATCCTTGAGCATCGTAGGACTTCATGTCGGAATTCAAGTATCGTACCTAGATAGTTGATACTTGAATCTTGTTATCATCTTACTTTTATGTATTTCATTTCATTACTGTATTTGCTGCGGTTTTCCTTGAGTCACACATTCTATTACACTTGTATTACGTTGGATCTACTTTTTTTTTCCATTCCAGCATATTATATTCTATCTATGGTTTCACTTGTTATGTGTTGTTCTTCTATTTAATTATAGATGAGATAGTTTATATGCATTTTATATCTTATCTATTCTCTTGATGATCCAATCAAGAGCATAAAAAATGAGAGATAATAAATCGATAATAGTAATTCTACTTTATTTATAATATAGAACTTGAAGTCACAGTTCATGAACAAGAAACAAGAAACAAGAAAACTTGCAACTGTGAATGAAAGCATATGCAGGTAATATCTCTTTTAAAAAATAAACTGATGCATATCATAATTTACAATGATACCTATATTAGCTATTGCTACAAACAATGATAACTGTTGCTATTAATACATGTATATTATTAACAATGGGTTGCCTGGACACCCCTCAACTTTAATGTACCCTATTGAACTTCAAGAACTGATACACATCAGTATCATTAGCTCAAACAGACACTTAGATACCACACTCTGTATTGCATATCATCACACACACTAATGCAGTCATAGGATCAATGCTACTGTGGTTTCATAACTTATACCCCCACTTGAGATATCACTCCTTAAACTCAGTGTTGCTACTGTTGCTGCTATATATATATATATATATATATATATATCATTAACATATATGTATCATTAACTGAAATCCATGATTTCCTTTTGTGATGGTGAACTAGAGGCCACTTAATCAGTCAGGAATAACATTCATAGGCAATTATGACAAAATATAGCTAAATGATAGTGAACTAGAGGCCAACTCACGTGTTTGTGGCACTCCTATTTACCAGTTCCTATTTACCACTATCTCACCAATGTAATATACTTCTACCTCACAGCATTATCTTAAAAGATATTTTACTAGCTACTACTTACTAGCACTATCAAATGCACTGTTGAACCCATACATTACACAATTCTATTTCCCTATTTTCATTAACAATGTAAAATGTCTAAATTATAACAAGAAAATACTATCTATGAGTATAATAACATGAACATATAATAACTGAAATACTGACATAAAATTACACCTGTAGAATTCCTTAATTACATAAAAATTTTAAAAATATAATTTTTCACAGAAAGAAAGAAATATATCATATAACTTATATATTTTATTCAGAAACATGAATATTAGTAGCACAAGGAAACTATGGAGCACAAAATGGTCCATTAGACAAAGTTTATCATACAAGCAAACTTAACAAAAACCATAGAAGCCAGAACCATTAGGCAGTGAAGCAGTACAAGTCCCCATGTAGATGGACTATACCTAAGCAACCATCCATGAATTATGTACTACTTTCCATTAACTATAAATTTTCAACAATAATGCATATTTTTATCAAGTCCTTGACTACCTCAGTATGCAACATGCTTATGGAGTGATGCTAAATTAAGTTGGGTTCGTAGTATCGATAAATAAGTATTTACAATTTTGTATTCAGATAGTTTATAAAATATTTAGTATTTTCCAAATTAATGAATTAGTTAAGAAATTTTGTACTATATTTTTAATGTGGAACATAACATCTATTTTAACAATATGGATACATATATTTATATCTGTTATCAATTATATTCTTTGTTTCCATCTATCTTACCAGATGGTACCCATGACCCGAGCATGTGCACGTCGCTTGAGAGAGGCACCTCCTACTGTTAAGGAGGAAGTGATACCTCCTATAGTTAAGAAGGAAGTGAATGTTAAGGAGGAAGAGGAACCTCCTACTGTTAAGGAGGAAGTGATACCTCATACTGTTAAGAAAAAAGTGAATATTAAGGAGGAAGAGATACATCCTACTATTAAATCACTACCAGAATAATTCAAATTAGCGACGCCTGGAAATGTCGCTAAATGGCCTAAAAAAGTTGCTAAAAAAATTAGCGACGTAATTAGCGACGTTTTAATGAAGTCGCATTTAAGCTAGTCGCTGACAGAAAGAATATCGCAAAATGTCGCTATAACGACATTTTCTAGCGATGTATTTGCGTCGCTAATATTTTTCTTATTAGTGACGTTTAGCGACTCAACATCGCTAAATTAGCGACATATTTTGTGTCGCTAAACGTAGCTTAATTTTTTCTGTTTAGCGACGTTTTGCAACACATTTAGCGATTTTTTATTAACCTGGCAAATACTGCCATGTCAACAATTTAGTGACGTATTCAGCGACATATTTAGCGATATATTTAGCGATGTATATAAACGTCGCTAAATGAAGCTAAACGAGGCTAAATTTTCAGTGAAAAATTAAAAAAAGAATGTAAATTGTTTTCAAACCAATCTTCCTGCAGTTTATGAATTCCTAATTTATATAAATAAACTCGGAGCAATCCTCCATTGAATTTCCTGGTTTTGCCGACCCCTTCGATGGAATACTCAACACCGATAAATTAACATACATTTAATATTAATAAAACAAATACACGGACTTATAATAGTTCATAAAAATAGATAGACCCGGAGCAACCCTCCATTGAATTTTTTGGATACAAAATATCATAAAAGTATATAAAATATTATAGTCACACAATAAACACAAAATAAAAGTATTACAGTCACACAAAAAATATAATATAAAAGTATCACAGTCACATAATAACCACAATAAAAGTATCACAGTTATACTGTAAACTCCCTGGACCAATTCAGGGTTTAATTTGGATTAAATCGAGAGACTAGGATTTATTTAAATTTAATTAGAATTAATGTGCGGCAATTATATGTACCCCTCTGACCATTGTGTAATCATAGATACCGTTATTTCGTCGCATCTTAGTTACGCGATATTCGGTTAAAAAGAACGTCTAGCGCACTGCATTTAACCTATTTAAATTGAGGCCAATTTCACCTCAAGCAGAACTTAACCTAGCCCACATACACTCTTTCACATGGACCAGCCCCACCCCAACAAGGTCGGACAGGCCCAAGTCCCTAGGCCAGCCCATCAACTCCCATATAAATATACATGTTTCCTGCATTAAACCCTAAAACTCACTATTCATCACCCTTCCCTCAAACCCTAGCCGACCCTTTTCCACCCGAGCTCCCTTCCCTCCACGACCGGACGATACCTCAGCCACCTCGCCGTAGGCCCTACCCCTCCATGACCAAACCACCCTGCCAACCGCCTGCAACCGTGGGCACCGGCGGCAACCACCACCATCACAACCTTCCATCTAACCCGACACCATAGCCAAACCCGACTGTTTCCGGCCGGACACCGCCTCCAACACCCCCGACCACAACCATCCGACGGAGAGCCACCTCCCAGACGACCTGACCCTCACCCAAGCGTCACCCCCCGTCGGATAGGCCGCTGCCACCACTGCCGGAGTTGTACTCGCCGGAGGACGGCCACCCAGGAGGCAGACCCCCCTAGTTTCGGCGATCAGGTACTCGTCCACCAACCCTTCCTCCCTTGTATCCTATCGTCATTTTTTTGTGTCATCGTGTCTCTTATGGACACAAATTAAATAACAGTAACCTTTAGTTGAGAATACATGAAGGTTGATTAAATTAAATACCTTAGTAATTACCCTAAGGTTATGACCTATTATCAAAGACTAGAATTTATCGAAAAACCTGGTCATAAACCAAGTATGATGGGAAACAAGGACATGTATTCATACAGAACAGAGATATTTGGTAACCATAACTTAATAACTTATTGTCTCAAGGCACACGTTAACCGAGGATAGAACACGTGTACACCCTAGCTACATGCACACGTGACGCTCTATTCGATCAGCCGTGAACTTGTGATAGTACCCAAGAGTAGCATCGTAGTCGTGCGTATATATTGCTTAGTGTCTGATGTCAGCATTTGCTATATTGTATTGTGTGTTTAGGGTCACTGGATCAGTCATGAGATGCTGCAGGAACCGGCTTCTGGCATTCACAACTTGAGGACTCAGGCAAGATACCTTGCCATATTTACTATCTAATTTAAATTATGCATATGTTGTATTGTATCCTTGTTATTTTTTTTTATACAACTGTGCGCGTCCGAGATTGACTCGGGTGCATTCGATGGATACGTCGATGATTAGTGTACTTGACCTAGTCATTAGCAGACTCACCCCATTGGAGGATATTCTGGTATCTTCCGTGACCTGACACTCTTACACGTTTCACTGAGTCATATTCATATTGGGATGCGGGTTCGCGTACTGGACTAGCTATTGGTGCGTGTGACCTAAATCATGTTAGTACGTAATTCAGGTTATATTTTATTGATAAAGACTTGGCATATAGATACGTAGTACGCACATCGAGTAGTCGACTTGTATATCTACATTGGACGGGGAGGACATTAGTTGGCGTATGGGATACACCCATTGGAGTCCGTAGTATCCAGAGGAGCCACGGATCCAATGACTCCCTTTACACTGCTGCCACGTCCTTCGGAGCGATATAGACGATATACTGTACTGCTGCCACGTTCTTCGGAGCGCTATGGACGATATACTGCACTACTGCCACGCTCTTCGGGGTATTGGACGTTATGCCTACGCCTACCCATACATACCAAAGTTGTCCTCACATTGCATTCACTTAGATGGTTAGCACACCCTTTATTGTATTTATTTTATTCAGTATTTATATATGGCATGCTTCTATGTATCTTGTTACGTCCCTCTGAGGACCTGGTACCTTTCCAAATTTGGACGAGGCATATTATCCCACAGTGTACGACCCAGGACAGAAGACGAGGTACGCTATCGAGGAGGAGCTAGAGGTGCTACCGTCAGAGTTTTCGTGATCACTTGGTAGACCTTCTGCCTAGGATGGGGTGCATCATTATCTAGTCAGCCGATGCCCTAGTTATTATCTTTTATCTATCACTTCAGTATTTTATTTCGTCATAGTAGTGGGTTTGTTCCCACCAGACACTCTTGGTTGTACTATGCTATTTTGAGACTGGAATTTATCTTCTAGCAGTTATTATTAGTATATTCTTGCTGTTTATATTGTAGATGAGATTAGATTACCTATTTTTAATTTATATGGGACATGTTAGTATTTAGGATAGCGTAGCACTCTTCGTTAGGATCCATTAAATTGGGATATCCTCGGAGACGTGACAGTTGGCCATTGCCACGTGGCTTGGTCCCACGTATTTTAGGATTGGGGCATGACATGGTTTTAGTAGTGGCCTATGTAGGTCTTCTTATTCGCTTGTGGTATGGTAACATGCCCAGCGAGCCTGCAATAGGATAGAAATTACTAGGACTCATCCACCTTGAATTACGTCCTTGAACTTCCTTCGTATTACTTCTAAATATCTGCATCTTGTTTGTTTGATTCCATACTCTTTTAATAAAGTCCTATTTCTTGCAGCAAGATGAACTTGCGCAGTGGACGAGGAGCACCCAGTGCCGCGGTGTCAACCGACACTACCCAGAGAGAGGAGGTACCCCAGGGGCTACCTGCTGGGCAACCACCATTACAGGCCCCGCTGATATATTGGCACGAGACTTCTCAGGGTGATCCTATACAGCAACACGAGGGAGAGACTTCACAGACGATCCCCACACAGCATTTTGAGGGCCAGACTTCAGGAGCTACATCGATGCCGCAGACCGAGAGACCGATATCTGAGGAGACACCTACCGCACAGCCAGAAGTTTCATTACCTCCACCTCCACCTTATCCACCGCAGATGCCACAGCTAGATGGACAGCCACAGATGCTTCAGTTTTTTCAGACCATGATGCAAACACAGTGGCATCAGACCGAGACGTTGAGACAGAGTTTGATGGCAGTACTAGAGAGGACACCTGTCACAGCACCAGTACCAGCACCTCCACCAGCTCAGACAGGTGGCACTGTAAGATGGTTCCGACAGATGGGACCAGATACTTTCTCTGGGAACGAGACCGTAGAGCAGATCTCCGACTGGGTCGCCAATACAGAGATGCTACTAGAGGCTTCACAACTGCATCCAGACCTTTGGATGGCAGCGGTGAGGGCCCAACTAAAAGGCAACGCCCATCACTAGTGGGATTCTATTGAGCGCAGTGTAGAAAAGAACCAGACTTGGGAACAGTTCCTAGAATACTTCAATGCGAAGTATTTTCTAGCTACCGTCAGAAATGCCCTGTACTCCCAGTTCCTACATCTAGAACAGGGAAATATGACTGTTGACGCCTATGACGCGGAGTTCAGCCGCCTTAGCAGATTTGGTACCGTCCTGATACCCAATGATCTAGAGAAGGCCCAAAGATTCTATCACAGCCTAACCTTCGAGCTACAGAGGTATACCACCGCACAGGCAAGGATTTCTTATAAAGAGGTTCTTTCAGAGGTGAGGGTCCAGGAGGCCATCGGCAGAGGAGCAAGACGTTCCAGCACAACTACACCAGCCAGAGCCCAGCCCAGAGTAGGAGGACCGATCCGTCGTCCCGGAGCACAGACACAGCAGTGGGCAACACCATACCAGCAAAAGGAGCTTCTGACTTGCTACCACTGTGGTAAGAGAGGACATTACGAGAAAGACTGCAGAAAGAGACTAAGGACATGTCTGATTTGTGGATTAGATGAGCACCAAGTTCGAGACTGCCCACAACGTAGAGGGGCAGCACCTTCGGCCGGGCAGAGGCCAACAGCACCAGTTCCGAGGATACTACCCCCGCCAGGAGGCCAACATCCACCAGCATCCGGAGGATTTCAAAGGGGACTACCCTTGGTTCCACAGGAGGCGCAGTTTGATCGAGCCCGACAGCAGACCGGAGGGCAGAGGCACGGACAGGCCTTTGTAGTAGCAGCTACAGAGGAGGAAACAGAAGGGGAAGCTATCACAGGTACCATTTTAGTTGTATCATTACCTGCAACTGTGTTGTTTGATTCTGGAGCTACCTTATCTTTAATATATTGTAGATTTGTAGCAATACATAGAGTAGCTACTTCTTCCTTACCTAAGAGTTGGAAAATTCTTACCGGAGGAGGTATCGTGCCGGTTACCAGCACTATTAGAATGTGCTCGGTAGTCGTATGTGGTAGAGAGATGAGAGCACGCTTCTTGGTATTACCCATGCCATACTTTGATGTTGTGCTAGGCATGGACTGGTTAAGCCAGTATAATGTCGTACTGGACTGCCGGAAGGGTAGCATCACTTTTAGACCGCCGGATCAACCGGAGTTCGAGTACATGCGAGGGACCGTCGAACAAGGAGTAGGACAGATAGCTAGAGCTTACATGGCTATGGAAATGGCACCCTCACCCATAGTTAAAAATTCGAGGATGTATTTCCTGAAGAATTGCTAGGCTTACCGCCAGATAGAGACGTGGAATTCACCATCGAGCTAGTACCCGGAGCAACACCGGTATCTTCTAATGTATACCGATTAGCGAAAAAGGAACTAGATGAACTGAAGCTACAATTAGAGGAGTTGTAGAGCAAGGGATTTATCCGTCTTAGTGCATCACCCTGGGGGGCACCAGTGTTGTTTGTACCCAGAAGGATGGAACAGTACGCATGTGCATTGATTACAGAGTCCTTAATGCTTGACTATCAAGAACAAGTTCCCCCTACCATGAATTAATGATTTGTTCGACCAGCTGACAGGAGCAGTAGTGTTCACAAAGATCGACTTGAGATCGGGTTATCATCAAGTAAATGTGCGAAGGGAAGACATCCAAAAGACATCATTTAGGACTCGTTATGGTCACTACGAGTTCTTAGTGATGCCTTTTGGACTGACGAATGTGCCTGCTGTATTTATCAACTTGATGAACAGAGTCTTCCACCAATATTTAGACCGGTTTATGGTGGTCTTCATCGACGATATCTTGGTGTATTCAAAGAGCCACGAGGAGCACGAAGAGCATCTGAGACTAGTGTTAGAGACGCTGAGGAAAGAGAGGCTTTATGCCAAGCTAAGCAAGTATGAGTTTCTTCTCGATCGTGTTACTTTCCTTGGACACGTTATCTCAGGAGATGGTATTTCGGTAGACCCGGCAAAGATTTCATCAATAGAGACATGGCTAACCCCTACCAATATCTCAGAGGTGAGGAGCTTCCTAGGACTTGCCGAATATTACCGGAGGTTCGTAGAGAACTTCACGAAGATCGCAGAGCCGATGACCCGCTTGACCCGTAAGGAGCAGGAGTTCACTTGGACAGAGGAGTATCAGAAGGCATTCGATGAGCTGAAGAAGCGTTTGACTACAACACCTATCTTGACCATACCTTCTGGACCCGGGGGATTCGTGATCTATAGCGATGCATCCGGTAAAGGATTAGGATGTATCTTGATACAGCATGGAAATATTGTGGCCTATGCCTCTAGGCAATTAAGGACCCATGAGAAGAACTATCCCACCCACGACTTGGAGCTTGCAGCAGTGATCTTTGCTTTAAAGCTTTGGTAATACTACCTATATGGAGAAAGAGTAGAGATATTCACTGATCACAAAAGCCTAAAGTACGTCTACACCCAGAAGGACCTTAACCAGAGGCAGAGACGTTGGCTCAAGGTGATGACAGACTTCGAGATTGAGCTGCAATACCACCCGGGAAAGGCCAACGTAATAGCTGACGCGTTGAGCAGAAGACCCATGACATTCTTCTTGACTACTCAACAACATCTGTTGAGAGATCTAGAGCAGATGGGTATAGAGGTCGTTATGCCCGGAGTAGACGGACAGTTGTCGAGTTTTTAGCTGCAATCGATATTAGTGGAGAGGATCAAGGCTGCTTTGCCGACAGACGCCAGATTTCAGAGGCTTCGATAGAGGCTGGAATACATACAGGACTGCGGATACATGAAGACGAAACTTTGAGATGCGGAGATCATCTCTATGTTCCAAATGGAAAACTTTGTCAGGATTTGATGACAGAAGCACACAGTTCAACCTACTCCATTCATCCAGGAGGTACGAAGATGTACAGAGACTTGAGATATTACTACTGGTAGCATGGAATGAAGAGAGAGATAGCACGCTTTATGGCCAAGTGTCTGGTGTGTTAGCAAGTCAAGGCTGAGCATCAGAGATCTGCAGGATTGCTTCAACCGCTCCCTATACCGGAGTGGAAATGGGGCATATCACTATGGATTTTGTTACGGGCTTTTCGAGGAGTCCTAGTGGTCAAAATACAATATGGGTAATCGTAGATAGACTCACCAAGTCCGCACACTTTTTACCCTTCAGAGTTGGATAATCTACAGAGGTCTTAGCAGACATGTACATGAGAGATATTGTGCGACTGTACGGAGTGCCAGTTAGTATCGTGTCTGACAGAGATACGAGGTTTACATCTTACTTTTGGCGGAGTATGCAAGAGAGTCTCGGTACTCACCTGAAGTTTAGCATATCGTATCATCCACAGACAAATGGCCAGTCAGAGCGCACCATTCAGACATTGGAAGACATGTTAAGAGCGTGCATGCTTGATTTCAGAGGATCATGGGAGGACCATTTGTATTTGGTCGAGTTTTCCTACAACAACAGCTATCAAGCGAGCATCCAAATGGCTCCCTATGAAGCATTGTATGGCAGGAAGTGTCGTTCCCCTGTATGTTTGAGCGATATAGGCTAGAGACAAATTCTTGGCCCCGAGTTGGTTGTTCGTACAGTAGAGAAGGTGAAGAAGATCCAAGGGCACCTACGAGCAGCACAAGACCGACAGAAGCATTAGGCGAATGTGCATCGACGACCCTTGGAGTTCCAGGTTGGAGATCACGTATTTCTAAAGATCTCGTCTACTCGAGGGACTGTCAGATTCGGAGGCAGAGGAAAGCTGAGTCCGAGGTACATCAGACCATTCGATGTATTAGAACGCGTCGGAGAGGTTGCTTACAGATTAGGCTTGCCGCAGACTTTGGAAGGAGTCCATGACGTCTTTCATGTATCTCAGCTGAGGAGGTACATACCAGATCCGAGTTATGTACTTGACCATTTAGAGATCACAGTCAGCCCGAGTTTATCATACCAAGAGGCGCCTGTTGAGATTCTGGACAAAAGCGAGAAGAGGTCAGACTATACCTCTAGTTCGTGTCGCATGGAGGCACCATGCACCAGGAGAGTCAACTTGGTAATGCAAGGAGAATATTAGACAGCGCTATCCCCACCTCTTCGAAGGACTAGGTACGTATTAGCATTTTAAATTCAGTCAATAATTTTCACCATACGTATGTGTTTAATTTCGAGGACAAAATGCTCTAAGGAGGGTAGATTGTAAACCCCCTCGACCAATTCAGGATTTAATTTGGATTAAATCGAGAGACTAGGATTTATTTAAATTTAATTAGAATTAATGTGCGACAATTATATGTACCCCTCTGACCATTGTGTAATCTTAGATACCGTCATTTTGTCGCATCTTAGCTACACAATATTCGGTTAAAAAGAACGTCTAGCGCACTTCATTTAACCTATTTAAATTGAGGCCAATTTCACCTCAAGCAGAACTTAACCTAGCCCACATACACTCTTTCCCATGGACCATCCCCACCCCAACAAGGTCGGACAGGCCCAAGTCCCCAGGCCAGCCCATCAACCCCCATATATATATACATGTTCCCTGCATTAAACCCTAAAACTCACTATTCATCCCCCTTCCCTCAAATCCTAGCTGACCATTTTCTACCCGAGCTCCCTTCCCTCCACGATCGGACGACACCTCAGCCACCTCGCCGCAGGCCCTGCCACTCCACGACCGAACCACCCTGCCAACCGCCTGCAACCGAGGGCACCGGCGGCAACCACCACCATCACAACCTTCTATCTAACCCGACACCATCGCCAAATCCGACTATTTCCGGCCGAACACCGCCTCCAGCACCCCCGACCACCACCATCCGACGGAGAGCCACCTCCCACACGACCTGACCCTCACCCAAGCATCGTCCCCCGCCGGATAGGCCGCTGCACGGCTGCTGCGACTACTGCAGTTGCTGTGACTGCTGCTGTCGCTATTTCTCACCGTCGTTGACGCTGGAGCTCTACTCACCGGAGGACGGCCACCCAGCAGGTAGACCCCCCTAGTTCTGGCGATCAGGTACTCATCCACCAACCCTTTCTCCCTTGTACCCTATCATCGTTTCTTTGTGTCATTGTGTCGCTTATGGACACAAATTAAATAACAGTAACCTATAGTTGAGAATACATGAAGGTTGATTAAATTAAATACCTTAGTAATTGCCCTAAGGTTATTACCTATTATCAAAGACTAGAATTTATCGGAAAACCTGGTCATAAACCAAGTATGATGGGAAACAAGGACATGTATTCATACAGAACAAAGATAGTTGGTAACCCATAACTTAATAACTTATTGTCTCAAGGCGCACGTTAACCGAGGACAGAACACGTGTACATCCTAGCTACGTGCACACGTGACTCTGTATTCGTTCATCCATGAACTTGCGACAGTAACCAAGAGTAGCGTCGAAGTCATTGTGTGTTTAGGGTCACTAGATCAGTCAGGAGACGCTGCAGGAACCGGCTTCTGGCATTCACAGTTTGACGACTCAGGCAAGATACCTTACCATATTTACTGTCTAATTTAAATTATGCATATGTTGTATTGTATCCTTGTTGTTTTTCTTTTATACAACTGTGCGCGTCCGAGATTGACTCGGGTGCATTCGACGGATACGTCGATGATTAGTGTACTTGACCTATTCATTAGCAGACTCACCCCATTGGAGGATATTCTGGTATCTTCCGTGACCTGACACTCTTACACGTTTCACTGATTCATATTCATATTAGGATGCGGGTTCGCGTACTCGACTAGCTATCGGTACGTGTGATCTACATCACGGTTAGTACGTAATTCAGGTTATATTTTATTGATAGAGACTTGGCATATAGATACGTGGTACGCACGTCGAGTAGTCGACTTGTGTATCTACATTTGGCAGGGAGGACATTAGTAGGTGTATGGGATACATCCATTGGAGTCCGTAGTATCCAGAGGTGCCACGGATCCAATGACTCCCTTTACACTGCTGCTACATTCTTCGGAGCGATATGGACGATATACTGTACTGCTGCCACGTTCTTCGGAGCACTATGGACGATATACTGCACTGCTGCCACGCTCTTTGGGGTATTGGACGTTATGCCTACGCCTACCCATACGTACCAAAGTTGTCCTCACATTGCATTCACTTAGATGGTTAGCACACCCTTTATAGTATTTATTTTATTCAGTATTTATATATGGCATGCTTCTATGTATCTTATTATGTCCCTCTGAGGACCTGATACCTTTCCAGATTTGGACGAGGCATATTACCCCACAGTGTACGGCCCAGGACAGGAGATGAGGTACGCTACCGAGGAGGAGCTAGAGGTGCTACCATCAGAGTTTCCGTGATCACTTGGTAGGCCTTCTGTCTAGGATGGGGTGCATCATTATCTAGTCAGCCGATGCTCTAGTCATTATCTTTTATCTATCATTTCATTATTTTATCTCGTCATTGTAGTGGATTTGTTCCCACCAGACATTCTTGGTTGTACTATGCTATTTTGAGACTGGCGTTTATCTTCCAGCAATTATTATTAGTACATTCTTGCTGTTTATATTATGAATAAGATTAGATTACCTATTGTTGATTTATATGGAACATGTTAGTATTTAGGACAGCGTAGCACTCTTCGTTAGGATCCATTAAATTGGGATATCCTCGAAGACGTGACAGCTGGCCATTGCCATGTGGCCTGGTCCCGCGTATTTTGGGACTGAGCGTGACATATACCATAAATCTTATCCATTTTCTCAATCTCTCAAGAAAATACAAAACGCTGGGGCAGAACCTATTCCCTCAGATACTTCGCATAAGCAGCGTCTACTCCATCAATCTCTGCTATAGGTGTTGGCTCCCACTCTGAGTTGGTGCCTGCCCAATAGTGGGAGGCACCACTTCCTTCTTAACAGTAGAAGTTGTCACTTTCTCCTTAACAACCGCTTCCAATTTTATAGTAGGAGGTATCTCTTCCTCCTTAACATTTGTCACGTCCCGATCCCGAAAGGGTCAATCATCCTCGCTGGATCCTTTATGGAACCGATCGTCCTCGCTGGGGCGTAATGCCGTACGAGCCTGAATTTGCGCTCGCACAAGGCAAGAACGTGCAGTGATAGGAACCTATTTTGAAACACAATTTAGAAAACACATTCACAGATATTTGAACACATGTATAGAAAGAAACATGCTTTTCATTGATAATTCATAGTAATTTACATAGAGTTTATATTTGATGCACCTCTTGGCAACTTGATTTATATTACAAAAAGGAAACTCAAAAGGCAGGGCATGCTCTATCAGATAGTCCACGTCGTTCATAAATTATGACCTTGTATAGATTGAAAGTCCAAGCCTCCAAAATGAACAGACTCCAACTATACTTCAAAATAGAGGTGGTCCTAACGCCTCCTCGTCTATCCACTAGCGTTGCACCACTTGAGTGCCTGAAATAGTTGCCCACAATGTGGGTCAGTACACAGCTGTACTGGTGAGCGGGATGAAGCCACTCGACTAAATCGACACTAGCTTATTAGGGGTGAGCATGTATTAAGATGATCTTTCTATAGAGAAGTAAGTGAATTCAATTCATATCAGTTGCATAATTTGATAGGAATAAAAATAACATCGAATCCAACAAGTACATTGGTTGCTCACTCAACCGATGCACGCCTTCCCTGCAATAAAACACAAGTATACTTACCATCTGCACAAGAAAATAAATTAGCATATGTTCTATTCTATGTGGTCATTGGTGTGATCGACACCTTAGGGACTTGTCTAAGCATTACGGTGCGCCCTATCAGCCCGGGTAGCAAGCCCTGTTGGAGGTCCCACAATGCATCGCGACTAGCATGATCAAATATTCCCCCCGGGTCAATACGGTTCCAGTGCCCCGGAATACCATTTCGAGGAAAGCCAAACCTTGTGCACAAGTTGTCCCAGACCATGTAAATGTATGAATAATTCATATATCATAGAAGGCATGAAATAAAACAGAAGAAGTAAAGCAGCAATATATATACTTATGCAACAGTTCATATTTTCTCAATCCGTGTTCTGATTTTGGTATCTCATAGGTCCAAACTCTATCTGAGGCACCAGGCCACAACCAACAACCAACAACCAAATTCTTTTATAAAGAAGTTTGTGTTCAAAAGGTGTGCGAGCATATAGTAAGTTAGTCTACAATCCCATGTTCCTTTCTTAGTGGCTGGCATGCATTGTGGCTAAGGATTTCCTAGGCGTCCAACTGGGCATCATCGAGTGAACGTTTGAAACATTAGAGATGTGGACGTGAAGAAGTAGGAAAGAAGGGTCCGAACCACTTACTGGTTAAGGAAAAGTGCTGAAAAGAGTGAGTCCCGCCTAGCAACGATCAAACGTCAGTTATGCGGACCTAAAACAGCACGAGCACCGAGTTAGAATCCTTTGCCTATCCTTCCTTCCAAACTCTCCAAGAATCAAAGCTCCAAACGAGAAAGCCAACAGCAAAAACCAAGCAAATCGAAAGCAATACCAAATCAAAATCCCAAAACGGCAATCAAGAAAACCAAGCAATAAAACACGAAAACTATTGGACTTATTTCAATAGAGGCCTATCCATGAGTTGGACAGGTTCATAGCATTTCATCCGTGGCAAGAGGATGCCGAAGATCTAACTATGACTCAGACAGACTAGCTACAAGCCCAACTATATAGTGCGCATCCCGATCGGATCGGGATTTGAGGCACTACAACATTCATTTCCTCCTTAACAGTAGGAGGTATCACTTCCTCCTTCACAGTAGGAGGTGTCTCTTCCTCCTTAATAGTAGGACGCTCCTCTCTCAAGCGACATGCACGTGCTCGGGTCATGGGTGCCATCTGGTAAGATAGATGGAAACAAAGAATATAATTGATAACAGATATAAATATATGTATCCATATAGTTAAAATTGATGTTACGTTCCACATTAAAAATACAGTACAAAATTTAGTTATTGTATGTTCATATTATTGTACTCATAGATAGTATTTTCTTATTATAATTTAGACATTTTACATTGTTAATGAACAGGGGAAAATAAAATTGTGTAATGTATGGGTTCAACAGTGCATTTGATAGTGCTAGTAAGTAGTAGCTACTGAAATATCTTTTAGGATAATGTTATGAGTTTGAAGTATATTACATTGGCGATATAGTGGTAAATAGGAGCTGGTAAATAGGAGTGCCACAAACACGTGAGTTGGCCTCTAGTTCACTATCATATAGCTACATTTTGTCATAGTGGCCTATGAATGTCATTCCTGATTGATCAAGTGGCCTCTAGGTAGGATTGATTTCAAATATGTGTGCACAAGTGTATTCATGATACACTTTAACACCAGGTGTGTGTGAGAGAGAGAGAGAGAGAGACTAGGTAAGTATTAACCTATGTGTTAGTGAAGTGAGATTGAGTGATATCTGAAGTGGGGGGGTATAAGTTATGAAACCACAGTAGCATTGATCCTATGACTGCAAGTAGGGTGTGTGATAATGTGTAATATAGAGGGTGTGTAAACCCCCTTGACCAAAATTAGGCCTACTTGGCATAGATAGAGAAACTAGGGCTAGCTGGAATCCAATTAGAAATAGAACAGTTTATTTTAGACAATTTTGCAATATTTATATCACCTAGTGCACCTTATCGTTGCTTCGATAATTGGAGCACTACACTAGCCATTGTCTTCCTACAAATTTTACACCCTTGTTCTAGACGTCCCCGTCTTCTATTATGACCTTTGTATAATTTATAATTATGCTCTCTTATGCTACATTTTAGTCTTACAATATTCTTCGCGGACGTTTATATTTAATTCTAAATAAATTTAACTTTGTATCCTTGTGCGTTCCAATCAAAATTGGAGACACAATCTTGACCCGTTTCGTGCAATCCAATTTATGACAATATTCTATTCTGAGTCCTCTACATTCATGACACTTGTGTCCCACCTAATTTTAGCCCCATGTACTTCTAATTAATTTTAGAACACCATGTGCATTAATTTTAATTAATTTAATCCAATTTTCATCTTTATGCAATTTTCTAATTGTTGGGCGCTTTTATGCAAAAGTGCATTGAGGTGTCCACACCATTGAATACAATACATAAAGAAACCATTTCCCTTCATTATTTGGTTATATAAATTTTCTCCATGATTTTGGAGTGTGTAGCACTCAACATCACCCCCTCATCAATCCTAGACATGCATTTTAAACAATTCAAATCCTAGCCCTACAAACATCTCCATATAAAGCCAAGCCCATCCCAAGGATGTTGACCAAGCCCAACCCCCTAGGTCAACATCAAACCCTACTTTTTTTACCTATTTATACAATTTTTCTCTTCTTTTTTATTTATTCACCTAACACCAAAATCCATCCAGCCGACCTCCCCCTCCCCTTCTTGTTCATTATCTTCTCCCTCTGCAACTGTCGATCGGAGCCCAGCCTCGCCGGAGCAGCCCAGTCCCGTCGGAGCCCTCGAACCCCCCACCGTTCTCCTGTCCATCTCCTTCCTCATCTACATCCCGTCTCCTCCCCCGACCCGCTGTTCACCATCATCCCCACTTTCACCTCTCCCCCTCGACCATCACACCACCAGCAACACCATCGTCATCCCTAACCTGCACCGCCACCCGACCCCTTCTCTCTTCCCTGTCCTCCTTTCTCCGCCGAAGTCGACAGCAACCACCCCGTTCTCCTTCCATCTCGACTAACCACCGCCACCATTGTCTTCTCCTCATGACTCGTCTGACCACCTCTCCCTTCTCTCCCCGACATCACGATACCGACCGGACCACCACTATTCCATATCCTTCTCCTCGACGGAGCACCACCTGCATCGACAAGCAGCAGCCCGTCACCGTCTTCCTCAGTCGATCGACACCACCGTCCCGACTGTTCACCATCGCCCATCCCATCTGAGCCTTTGTCCCCGACATATCGTCGGATCTCGGTCATCTCCATTCACCGTCACCACTGAACCACCCTGACTCCTCTTCTCTCCTCCCTCGTCGACTCTCCTCCTCGACGGACAGACCTCTCCTCCCTATTCCCCGGCCATCTCCCCGCAGAGCATCACCACCCCGTCTCCTCTCTGTCCTCGACTCCCTCTCACCTGAGACCCCCGCTGACCCGCCTGACCCGTAGTCAGAACAGCAACCTCCCATCATCCTCATCATCATCACCACCTAATTATCATCCCTATCATCATCCTCTTTATTACCATTATCCCTATCATCATCACAATCATAACCTTAATCACCATCACCAGCATCCCTATCATCATCACCCTAATCATTAACATAATCATCCCCATCATCATAATCATCACCATCCTCATCATCATCACCAATATCATCCTCATCATCATCAACACCCTCGTCATCATCATTATCATCATCATCATCATAATCTTTATCATCATCATAATTATCATCCCCGTCATCATCATCATCATCATCATCACAATCATCATCCCTATTAACCAGCATCATCACCCTCGTCGTCATCATCAACATCGATACCATCATCGTATTCATCATGGACCTATCACCCTCGCCGAAGATGACCTGCAGCAGTCATCCTCAAATTCCGTGTATGTTAACCCCGAGGTTCAAACCTGTCCCTCTCCTTTTATTTTATGTGTGCTTATGATTAGTGTTGCTTCATGGTTCAGCTTAGTTCAGACCGTGTTGGTTCACCTAAAGACTAGTGTGCGTGTGTGTAGGATAATTAATTGGCATATATATATTGTGTGGTAATTAATGCTAGTACTAAGTATGACTATATTACAGATGTTGAGTGACCATAAGTGTTAGTAGTAGATACCTTGTATTGACATTTGATCGTATGACCCGTATGCGTACACGTACGCGTATGTATATAATATTCAGATTAGTATATATGTATATGTATTGTATAAGTAATTAAATAATAATAATAATAATTATTATATATGTGTTTATTTGCTGTACGACCCTAGGACACTGTGGATTTTCCCGCACATTTTCCTTGACCTTATGACCTAAAAATTAGGGTATTGTCTGCCTTGTGTACACTGACGTACTGGCCTAGACATGTTAGTGAGTTGACTGTTTAATTTTATGCAGCAGTGAGGACATGACACCCGCGTAATTAGATGTGCATTTGACCCTGTTAGTCGACCAGTGTCACCCCTAGTGTACCCTCTGAGTCCAGTGTATTAAGATTGTGTATGTGCTAATGTAATGACTGATGTTGTATTGTATTATATTATATGTATATAGGACCTATTGGATTGTTCTGTGCGACTTCTGGAACAGGTTATTGGTACTATGCATCTTTCTTGCCAAGCAAATATACCTTGCCATTGTACTGTAATTTATATTCCATATGTTGCATGCATCTTATTTCTGCTAATTTAGTTCATATATTTTAAACTGCTATATAAACTGCGCGTCCAAGGAAACTTGGGTGCAACGACGGTGGCGTCGTATTCTATTTTTATTATGTATATGCATGTGACCTAGTTTATAAGACTACTCCATTATCATGAGGCATTCTTAGGTCTCATTGGTCGTGACACAGCTGTTACACGAGTGTGAGTCTCATGTAGGACACGGACTTGCGTGACAGGTTGGCCTCCTGTACGTATAGGTCGTACGACGGATATGGATAACTGCCGATAGAAACTTTGCATGCTAGAAGACTTGGCAGTTATTAGAGGTATTATCGTGTCATGGATGTGACATACTTAGAGCATGGGGTGGGAAGAACAACAAGTACGGCATTTGGGCTCCTTTGCACTTTTCTTTTTATGTAACCCGCACTCTCCGCCGGAGATGCATGGTGGTGATGACCCCTATATTACCTGGCGGCCTCTGAGGTTCAAAAGGTGTCATGCTTTTTAGGCCCCTGATTCTCCGAGAGAATCATACCAATCCTATTTTATGGCCAGATAGCCCACTTGTAAGAAAGTTGTTCTCAATGTGCATTCACATAGATGGTTAGGCGACCCATTGGATGTTTATTTTAGTACTTTATTGGTATGCTTCTATGTATCTTGTTATGTCCCTCTGAGGACCTGGTCCCTTTCTAGGTGTAGATATTCATGAGTATTCGCAGGAGTGCAGATCCGGACTTGCTACTTATATTTTGAGGAGGTATTCTCTTCGAGTCTCATTGATTGTTAGTTCATGTACTTATATTTTTTTGTTTATCTTATATTCTATTTTGGTAGTGGATTTGTTTTCACACAACTATCATCCTTTGATACTCCATATTGAGATTTAGTTACATAGTTATTGGTTATTTATTTATTTATTTATGATTTATGTGGATAAGATTTAGTTATGCTCTATGACTTATGATATATATACCACTTGTGAATTGTTATTCATATTACAGTGTATGTGTGTTATGGTTTCCATATATTGGAGTGCCATATTCATACGGCTGGCATTCTTACGTGTTCCTAGTCCTACGTAATTTGGGACTGGGGCGTGACATATTTTTAGTGGTGGCCCATGCAGGTCGAGAGCATATTGTCTCGGTTACATTATTGTACCGAGCAAGCCTGCAATTAGGATTAGAGTATAGAATCTCATCCATATTTGACTATGACTCATCTTCCTTCCAATCTGTTCTATTTGGCTAATTACATCATGCTTGATTCATGTACCTTCCTAATAGTTCCTTGAGAATAACCTCTGCTAAAATATAGGAATTCCTATTGTTAGGATGATAATTAGGGTAACTTTCCTAAGAAGAACACCACTAGAATATTTACACATCACTAAGTTAGAATACTTAATGAACTATAGCATTCCTTACTATCTAATGAACCCTAGCATCCCTTACTTGTAGATTAATTGATCATTATCCCTTGATATCTAGGAATGACTTGAGAGTAGTATATACACTACTAGGGTTAGTTAGAAATTTGGCCATATTATTTGACCCTAGTATCGAGGAACCAATAGAAATCCAAGGTTGAATATTAGGACTGAACCTAACTTTCATAGTAAGATAGTATTAGAGAACTGTAAATTTAGATTCTTGGTATTAGTAGACAGTACATTAGGAAGCCAAGAGAAATAAATATAATATTTTCCTTAATAATACATCGAACATAGAGATTAGAATCCCATCTTCCCTCAAGAAACCATGATGTTATCTAGAGTCTTTCTATTTAATTTTATATCTGGTTCCTCTGAAACCTTAGCGCTCGCTATTTATACGACGACTAATTTTATTTTTCTTTTTTTATCTTTCAATTCGTGCCACCTAATCCTCCTGATTGTAGGCTAAATGATTTATTTTATGTTAGCATATATAGTTTGCGAGGATTATAGTTGTTAATCTTGAATTTTGAATTTCTGTGCTTGGTAGTTAGAACTTGATAGTAGAGTATTCATTTAGATTATAATTTTATGGTTATACCTTAGTTTTAAATCATATAATTTGTACCCACACCTCAATACAAGTTATATCCTCTTTCACTTAAGGGCCAGTAACTTTTTCATTCTTAAGTTAACCCTTTTGTTCTATAAGCACTATGATTAAGACTTAAGATGACTATTACCTATATAATACAATAGGATACCCTAATAAGTTCCAAGATCTTTTCTCGTATACCCTAACAGGAGTTTTTACTTTACCCTTAAGATAGTTACAATATTAGTTAATTCTTGTAAGTTTGGTTGTATACCTCATAACCTAGTAACACATAGTCCTCTTGACCCATTGATGAAGTATAACTGAATGACACCAACTATATGCTAGCATAAGACGATAGTATTTATCCAGATTGTAGAACTTAGAGGCCCATACCCCCTTCTTGGTCGACTAGAGACTTAGACATGAGCTGTATGAGAACTGTAGAGGCACAACACCAGAAGAGCCTCACCTTCTTGGTAAACTTGAATTATTATGTACCCTCTTTCATCATAATCCAGCATATTTATATTTTCTATACTACCTTGACTTATGCCGCTATTATAGCCTAGTTTTGCAAGCTTATTCTTTTATCGAGCTTGTTCATGACATATGTATTATTGGGTCGACACACTAATACAATTGTCTATTCAGAATCAGTGTATTACGGTCTGATCAACCTTAGTGCATTTTGGTTCGCTCTTCACATGATTACTTTATATGGATTGAGATATATAGTTGACTAGTAGACGAATATACTTGCCCTCTAGATATGTCAGAGCATATCATATCAAGTACATAACTATACTAATATGAGCATGTGAATAGGAATTTACCAAAATAGGATTTCAATCCACAATTGCCTTGATGACTCCCTTTTGAATTATTTAATCGCCTTGATCCCCATAGTTCTATTCTATTACCTCCCCCTTAAACTCCTTATTATTTTTTTTCATCTTTCCTTGTTTTGGAAGGACGAAATCTCGTGCTTGGCATAAGTTTGATACACAGGGAGTACTAGATATACCCCATAGGCCAATCACATTACTTTGTGATTATTTTTCATAATTAAGGGCATATCATATATGATATATTTGTGTGTTAGAAACTTTGAGGATTGAATAACACGATTAAATAATTTGAGAAAGTATTTTTAAATATATAAGCCTTATATGATAGATAGGTAAATTCTAAGTTGGGTAGAAGTCGCTTTGTTAACTTGAGGTGAAATTTCTTTAAGTTGTGATCAAGTAAGATTAGATAGAGAAAATTATGCCTTATTTTAATTTCGAGGACAAAATTATTTTAAGTTGGGTAAATTATAAATCCCCTTGACCAAAATTAGGCCTACTTGGCATAGATAGAGAAACTAGGGCTAGTTGGAATCCAATTAGAAATAGAACATTTTATTTTAGACGATTTTATAATATTTATATCACCTAGTGCACCTTACCGTTGCTTCGATAATTGGAGCACTACACTAGCCATTATCTTCCTACAAATGTTATACCCTTGTCCTAGACGTGCTCGCCTTCTATTCTGACCTTTGTGTAACTTATAATTATGCTCTCTTGTGCTATATTTTAGTCGCACAATATTCATCACGGACGTTTATATTTAATTATAAATAAATTTAACTTTGTATCCTTGTACATTCCAATCAAAATTGGAGACACAATCTTGACCCGTTTCGTGCAACCCAATTTATGACAATATCCTATTCTGAGTTCTCTACATCCATGATACTTGTGTTCCATCTAAATTTAGCCCCATGTACTTCTAATTAATTTTAGAACACCATATGCATTAATTTTAATTAATTTAATCCAATTTTTATCTTTGTGCAATTTTCTAATTGTTGCGAACTTTTATGCAAAAGTGCATTGAGGTGTCCACACCATTGGATACAATACATGAAGAAACTATTTTTCCTTCATTATTTGGTCATGTGAATTTTCTATATAATTTTTGGAGTGTGTAGCACTCAACATCACCCCCTCATCAATCCTAGACATGCATTTTAAATATTGCAAATCCTAGCCCTACAAACATTCCCATATGAAGCCAAGCCTATCCCAAGGATGTTGACCAAGCCCAGCCCCCTAGATCAACATCAAATCCTACTTTTCTACCTATTTAAACAGTTTTTCTCTTCTTTTTTATTTATTCACCTAACACCAAAATCCATCCAACGGACCTCCCCCTCCCCTTCATGTTCATTATCTTCTCCCTCTGCAACCGCCGACCGGAGCCCAGCCTCGTCGGAGCAGCCCAGTCTCGCCGGAGCCCTCGAACCCCACGTCGTTCTTCTGTCCATCTCCTTCCTCATCTACATCCTGTCTCCTTCCCCAACCCGCTGTTTATCATCGTCCCCACGTTTACCTCTCCCCCTCGACCACCACACCACCAGCAACACCACTGTCATCCCCGACCTGCACCGCCACCCGACCTCTTCTCTCTTCTTTGTCCTTCTTTTTCCGCCGAAGTCGACAGCAACCACCCCGTTCTCCTCCCATCTCTATTGAGCACCGCCACCATTGTCTTCTCCTCACGACTCGCCTGACCACCTCTCCCTTCTCTCCCCGACATAACGACATCGACCGGACCACCACCATTCCCTATCCTTCTCCTCGACGGAGCACCACCTGCATCAACGAGTAGCATCCCGTCACCGTCTTTCTCAGTCGATCGACACCACTGTCCCGACTGTTCATCACCACCCATCCCATATGAGCCTTCATCCCTAACATATCGTCGGATCCCGGTCATCTCCGTTCACCGTCACCACTGAACCACCCTGACTCCTCTTCTCTCCTCCCTCGTCGACTCTCCTCCTCGATGGTAAGACCTCTCCTCCTTGTTCCCCGACCATCTCCCCGCAGAGCATCACCACCCCGTCTCCTCCCTGTCCTCGACTCCCTATCGCCTGAGATCCCCGCTGACCCGCCTGAGCCCTGGCCGGAACAGCAACCTCCCATCATCCTCATCATCATCATCACCACTTAATCATCATCCCTATCATCATCTTCATCATCACCATCATCCCTATCATCATCACCATCATAACCTTAATCACCATCACCATCAACCCTATCATCATCACCCTAATTATTAACTTAATCATCCCCATCATCATAATCATCACCATCCTCATTATCATCAGCAATATCATCCTCATCATTATTAACACCCTCGTCATCATCATCATCATCATCTTTATCATCATCATAATTATCATCCCTGTCATCATCATCATCATCATTATCACAATCATCATCCCTGTTAACCAGCATCATCACCCTCGTCGTCATCATCAACATCGATACCATCATCGTATTCATCATGGACCCGTCACCCTCGCCGAAGATGACCTATTGTAGTCATCCTCAAATTCCATGCACGTTAACCCCGAGGTTCGAAAATTTCTCTCTCCTTTCATTTTATGTGTGCTTGTAATTAGTGTTGCTTCATGGTTCAGTTTAGTTCAGACCGTGTCGGTTCACCTAAAGACTAGTGTGCGTGTGTGTAGGATAATTAATTGGCACATATACATTGTGTGATAATTAATGCTAGTACTAGGTATGACTATATTACAGATGTTGAGTGACCATAAGTGTTAGTAGTAGATACCCTGTATTAACATTTGACCATATAACCCGTATGCGTACACGTACGCGTATGTATATAATATTCAGATTGGTCTATATGTATATGTATTGTATAAGTAATTAAATAATAATAATAATTATGATTATATATGTGTTTATTTGCTGTACGACCCTAGGACACTGTGGATTTTTCTGCACATTTACCTTGACCTTGTGACCTGAAAATTATGGAATTGTCTGCCTTGTGTACACTGACGGACTGGCCTAGACATCTTAGTGAGTTGACTGTTTAATTTTATGCAGCAGTGAGGACATGACACTCGCGTAATTAGACGCACATTTGACCTTGTTAGTCGACTAGTGTCACCCCTAGCGTACCCTCTGAGTCTAGTGTATTAAGATTGTGTATGTGCTAGTGTAATGGCTGATGTTGTATTGTATTATATTATATGTATATAGGACCTATTAGATTGTTCTGTGCGACTTCTGGAGTAGGTTATTGGTACTACGCAGCTTTCTTGCCAGGCAAGTATACCTTGCCATTGTACTATAATTTATATTCCATATGTTGCATGCATCTTATTTTTTCTTATTTAGTTCATATATTTTAAACTACTATATAAACCGCGAGTCCAAGGAAACTTGGGTGCAACGACGGTGGCGTCGTATTCTATTTTTATTATGTATATGCATGTGACCTAGTTTATGAGACTACCCCATTATCATGAGATATTCTTAGGTCTCATTGGTCGTGACACAGCTGTTACACCAGTGTGAGTCTCATGTAGGATACAGACTTGCGTGACAGGTTGGCCTCCTGTACGTATAGGTCGTACGACGGATATGGATAACTGCCGATAAAAACTTTGCATGCTAGAAGACTTGGCAGTTATTAGAGGTATTATCGTGTCATGGATGTGACATACTTAGAGCATGGGGTGGGGAGAACAACAAGTATGGCATTTGGGCTCCTTTGCACTTTTCTTTTTATGTAACCCGCACTCCCCGCCGGAGATGCGTTGTGGTGATGACCCCTATATTACCTAGCGGCCTCTGAGGTTCAAAAGGTGTCATGCTTTTTAGGCCCCTGATTCTCCGAGAGAATCATGCCAATCCTATTTTATGGCCAGATAGGCTACTTGTAAGAAAGTTGTTCTCAATGTGCATTCACATAGATGGTTAGGCGACCCATTGGATGTTTATTTCATACTTTATTGGCATATTTCTATGTATCTTGTTATGTCCCTCTGAGGACCTGGTCCCTTTTCAGGTGTAGATGTTCATGAGTATTCGCAGGAGTGCAGATCCGGACTTGCTACTTATATTTTGAGGAGGTATTCTCTTCGAGTCTCATTGATTGTTAGTTCATGTACTTATATTGTTTTGTTTATCTTATATTCTAGTTTGGTAGTGGATTTATTTTCACCCAACTATCATCATTTGATACTCCATATTGAGATTTAGTTACATAGTTATTGGTTATTTATTTATTTATGATTTCTGTGGATGAGATTTAGTTATGCCCTGTGACTTATGATATATATACCACTTGTGAATTGTTATTCATATTACAGCATATGTGTGTTATGGTTTCCATATATTGGAGTGACATATTCATACGGCTAGTATGCTTACGTGTTCCTAGTCCTACGTATTTTGGGACTGGGGCATGACAGGGTGGTATCTAAGTGTGTGTGTGAGATGATAACACACATGTGTTAGTATGAATGTTGAGGTCTGCAGGGGGAAGCATAGATTAAGGAGGCGACTGAACTGTGAGGAATGTACACTTGATTATGCATCAGTTAGTATATCAGTTAGTTGTAATATTAGTTAGATAGTTATAAATGATATGAGTTAACAGTAAGTTAAGTTAGTGGTATACTATTATAGTTAGTAGCAGTCATTAGTGTGTATCTATGTGTCCTGATTGTGTCCAGTATGTGTATGTGTATGTGTATGTGTGTGTGTGTGTGTGTGTGTGTGTGTGTGTGTGTGTGTGTCCTAGTTATGTCCGGGTCTGGGTTAGGGTTTACCGAGCCGAGAGGAAGAGAGGAGGAGCGCTTGAGAGAGGGGTCGATGAAGGAGGATATATATATTTTTTGGTAGAATATATATATATATATATATATATATATATATATATATATATATATATAATCTTTGATTTTTTTTTGAAATTATGATCTTATCATCAATAGTTCATCTCTTGAATGAAAAATAAATTAATAGAGCTAAGATATGTGCTAATGATCAATATCATTGTGTTATAAATGAGTCTTTTATGCACATCAAGAAGAGGTAGCTACTATGTTGTTATTATCGTGTATAATACAATCTTATGGTACGATATGATACACTACTATTTTCATAAATATTGGTTTATCTAATAAAATATAATTTAGGATGATAGTTTTGTAGGTTTGTCTATTTGAGTAATGATGTCATGTATACTTAAAATTTTGGATTCTAGAACTAGATTGAACTGTAAACGTTGAAACAAGTAAAAGAATTATCAAAAAATTATATCAAAATTATTTTCCTAAGTTCTAGGGTTATTGTATCCTATGATATGCGATAGTGATATTATATTCAAAAATCTAAGATAGGTGTAGTAAATATTTTGATGTTCTTCATCTTCTTGCTCTGGACAGAGCTAAGTCCTGGTCGTTCTCTCCAAGTTGTGTGCGACAAAGAAAAACCGGTAGTGCGGGAATAACTATAAAAACTTTGGTTTTATTTCTGTAGAAAACTAGCACATGAGATTAAAAAACTGCCAATTTGTATCTCAAAAAAAAAATACACATTCACCCCTCAAGCTTCTCCTCTTAAAAGGATGCTGGCTATCAACCTCTGGGCATTCTCCAGATAGGAAGAGAACTCATCCCAACGGAAACCACCTAAGATAGTTTTTCTAGTCTTATTCTCAATTGGTCTCCTCTAACTTCATTCGAACCCTATATATCCTTAAGGGGCTGCTTGGATTGAAGAGGAAAAAAAATAAGCAGGTTCAAGTGGGGTTAAGTGAGGTAGAGTTAAGTGGGGGAGAGGGGAGTCAATACATATAACTTTGTTTGGATTTAAGGGAGAGTTAAGTATGGTGTATTTAATAACCCTTGCTTGGATTGAAGATTTTGAGTGGAGAAAAGAGTTGAATGGGGTATATTTATTACTTTTTAAACAAAATTCCTCACTCCCCCTTCATTAATCTTCTGATTTGGGAGATTACAAAAAATGACAAAAGAGGGTTAAACAAACCCCCACTTAACCCTCTACTACTCTCCATCCTAGGATCTTAACACATTGTATTTGATGTAGGTATCGTTACACATTGTATTTGATGTAGGTATCGTTAAACAAACCCCCACTTAACCCCTACTTAACCTCCACTTAACCAAAAGAAGGTTAAACAAACTTTTTAATGTAGGTATCGTTACACATTGTATTTGATAGGCTTTTTCCCTAGGATCTTAACATTTTGCTATGATCTACATTTATGATTAAATATAAAGTAATACAAGGAAACTGAGGGAATAACGGGGTTTTAAGAGTTGATAACCAAGATAAGACATTCAAATTTCCTATATATGCAACCCAAGAATGTCAATAAATGATTCAATGAAAAGAAAATTTATATACAAGTAATTTAGATTATGAAGAATAACATGTTCAATATCGCACATCTAAGAAGCAGGATCTTAAATGTCAAGAGAAATCTTACTATACTTTAAACACCCATCATACTCATGACAAATCATGAACCATAGAAGAATGGTAGAAATCAAAAAAAAATATTAATTACAATCAGACATGGAAACTTCAGAATCCTAAGAAGAAGCGTTATTCACCATATGTAATTCCAAGAATCCAATATACCATATTACCAGAAAATGATACAATTATAAAAATACAAATCAAGTGGACATAAGAACATAACTTGAGAATATGTGACAAAAAGATAATACAGTTTATACAAAAGAAGAGGTTCCCAATGGAAATAAGCTAGCATTAGATTATAATTTATTGATAAGTATAATGTTCAATTATGAAAAACTGAGAAGCAATATATTAAAATTAGCCTTAGATGTACTTCTGATCATCCGTTGGAGATATGAGAGCCGACTTCTTGTTGCCATGAAGGAAGGAATGAGAGAAGCTAGAAGTAGAACAACTCTTTCTATTATGTCTCTTTGGAGAGTTAGATGGTCTTCTAGAGGAGACGAAGACCATTAATATAATGTTTGTAGTTAAGAAAAAAGGAGAAGAGAATTGACAATAAGAGAGACTTTCATGATAGGAAAGAGGGTGAAGAGACGAGATGACTTAGGACAGAGAGAATAAGAGGAATTGTGTGTCCCCTACGTCATCCGTTTACCTAGCTAACACTTCGATTCGGCTCTACCCAAACTTTTTTGGTTCGTCTCAACATTATCTACTTGCCCGTTCGAGACTATTAGGATTGTGTCAGGGTTAGGGTTGTGTCATGTGTGTGTCCATGTGTCCTGATTGTGTCTAATATATGTGTGTGTCGTAGTTGTGTCCTGTGTGTGTCCATGTGTCCTGATTGTGTCCAGTATATGTTTGTGTCCTAGTTGTGTCCGGGTCTGGGTTAGGGTTTACCGAGCCGGGATGAAGGGAGAAGGAGCGCCTGAGAGAGGGGTCGATGGAGAAGGCCCACGCCGGAGGGGAGGAGTCACGCCGAGAGGGAGGAGCCGCATATGGGGTTGCCTTTATAGGGGTTGGGGGACGAACACAGCCGCCTCGTGGTGGGGGGCAGGGCGACGGTCAAGGGATGGGTCATCGAAGCCGCGGAGGGTCGCCGGAGCTGCGGAGGGTCGCCAGGGGAGGATGGATCGCCGGTGGGGGCGCGCGTTTTCAAAAAGTTGGGTAGGGGAAAGAAATCAAAAAGTTGGGGGGGGAAGAAATAAAAAGTTGAATTGATGAAGGAACCCTATATTATGTAATTTAGCGACGTCCGCAAGAGACGTCGCTAAACGTCGCTAATTAAAAAATTTGTGACGTATAAAAAGTCGTCGCTAAATATCGCTAATTAAAAGTCTGCGACATCAAAGACGTCGCTAGAAACGTCGCTAAAGATTAAAAAAAATAATGTCGGTCAATATGTCGCTAAATCATAAAAATTAGCGACGTTAAAGAAGCTTATAGCGACTATTCTTTTAAAAACTAAAGTACAGTCACTAAACGTCACTATGTGTCGCCAATAGCGACATTTATTTTAGGAGTCGCTCAAGTATTTAATATTAGCGACGGTTTACTATGACGTCGCTAAAGACGTCTCTATTTCATCATATTTTGGAAGTGAATTGGAAGTGGTTGTTAAGGAGGAAGTGACAACTTCTACTGTTAAGGAGAAAGTGCTGCCTCCTACTGTTGGGAAGGCACCAGCTCAGAGGGGGAGTTCCAGTCACCCAGCATCTATAGCGGAGATTGATCACCTAGACGCTGTTTATGCAAAGTATCTGAGGGACTGGTTTCTGCTCCAGTGTATTGGATATCCTCGAGATTGAGAAATTAGACAAGACTTATGGTGTAACTGTGATACTTTTATTGTGGTTATTGTGTGACTGTGATACTTTTATATTGTGTTTTTTGTGTGACTGTGATACTTTTATTTTGTATTTATTGTGTGACTGTGATATTTTATATACTTTTGTGATATTTTATACCCAGAAAATTTAACGGAGGGTTGCTCCGGGTCTTTCTATTTTTATAAACTATTATAAGTCTGTGTATTTATTTTATTCATATTAAATGTATATTAATTTACCGGTGTTGAGTGTTCCACCGAAGGGGTTGGCGAACCCAGGGAATTCAATGGAGGGTTGCTTCGGGTCTATTTATATAAATTAGGAATTCATAAACTGCAGGAAGATTGGTTTGGAAACCATTTTACATTCTTTTTTTATTTTTTCACTAAAAATTTAGCGACATTTAGCGACGTTTATATACGTCGCTAAATACGTCTCTAAATACGTCACTGAATACGTTGCTAAATACGTCGCTGAATACGTCGCTATATACGTTGTTGAATGTCGCTAAATTGCTGACATGGCAGTATTTGCCAGGTTAATAAAATATCGCTAAATGTGTTGCAAAATGTCGCTAAACCAAAAAAAATTAGCGACGTTAAGCGACACAAAATACGTCGCTAATTTAGCGACGTTGAGTCGCTAAATGTCACTAATAAAAAAAATATTAGCGAAACAAATACGTCGCTAGAAAACGTCGCTAGAAAATATTTTGGGACATTTTTCCTGTCAGCGACTAGCTTAAATGCGACTTCATTAAAACGTCGCTAATTAAGTCGTTAATTTTTTTAGCGACGTTTCCAAGCATCGCTAATTTAAATTATTCTGGTAGTGAACTATTGAAAGATCATACATGAGCTCCCAAAGCCACTCTGCTTCAATTGTTGCAGCCGCAATTGCATAGAACTCAGACTCCATTGATGAGTGTGAGAGCATAGTATGCTTCTTTGACTTCCACGAAATAACAGCTCTACCCATTAAAAAATATATTCTCTTGTGGATCTCTCGCTCTCTTCTTCTGAGCACCAATTAGCATCACAGAAGCCTTCTACGACTACTGGATCTCCGTTGTAGTAAAGTACAAACTTATGAGTCTTCTTGAGGTATCTCATCACCCTCTTCACAGCTTTCCAGTATTCAACACTTGGGTTACTTGTGAATCTACTCAGCATCCTTACAACAAAAGCTATGTCAGGCCTAGTGGCATTTGTAGCATACATCAAGCTCCCAATGATGCTAGAATACTCCAACTGTCGGACGCTTTTTCCTGAGTTAGGCTTCAGTTTCTTGTCACACCTATATGGAGTATCGATCCCTGGAAGATCATGATATCCATAGCTGTCACTGTCCCATTTGCAGGACGGGATATTTTTTTTTAATTTGATAAATTGTGTATTGATTATAAATATTTGTATTAATAGTTACGACATATGTATATATATACTACATGACCCTAGTATAATTATGGATATCCCGTATTGACCATGTGACCTTGAGGATTGCAAGTTGACCGCCTTGTGTACATTAACTTACTGGCTTAAACACATGTTAGTTGACTGTCTAATTTTGATACAACATTTAATATAGGACACCCGCGTAATTAGACGCACAATTGACCATGTTAGTTGACCAGTGTCACCCCTAGCGTACCCACTAAGTCCAGTATAATTATGGTTGTGTATGTGCTAGTATAATGGTTGATGTTGTATTGTATTATATTATATTATATGTATATAGGACTATCAGATTATTCTGTGAGACTTCAGGAGCAGGTTATTGGCACTACGCAGCTTTCTTGCCAAGCAAGTATACCTTGTCATTGTACTGTAATTTATATTCTATACGTTGCATGCATTTTATTTCTTCTCATTTAGTTCATATATTTTAACTGCTATATAAACTGCGCATCCAAGAAAACTTGGGTGCAACGACGGTGTCGTCGTATTCTTTTTTTATTATGTATATGCATATTGACCTAGTTTATGAGACCACCCTATTATCATGAGGCATTATTAGGTTTTATTGGCCGTGACACAGCTATTACACGAGTATGAGTCTCATATAGATCACGGACTTAAGTGTCGGGTTTGGCCTCCTGTACGTATAGGACATGCGTTAGGAATAACTGCTGTTAGAATTTGCATGCTAGGAGACCTGACAGTTATTAGAGGTATTATCGTGTCATGGATATGACATGCTTAGATCATGGGGTGGGGAAAACAAAAAGTAAGGCATTTAGGCTCCTTTGCACTTTCGTTTCTATAACCTATACGCTCTGCCGGAGATACGTGGGGGTTATGACCCCTATATTATTGGCGGCCTCTGGCGTTCAAAAGACGACATGCTTTGTAGGCCCCTGATTCTCCGAGAGAATTATACCAATCCCATTTATGGCCAGATAGCCCACTTGTTGGAAAGTTGTTCTCAAACTGCATTCACATAGACGATTAGGCGACCCATTGGATATTTATTTCAGTACTTTATTGGCATGCTTCTATGTATCTTATTATCTCCCTCTGAGGACCAGGACCCTTTCCAGGTGTAGATGTTCATGAGTATTCGTAGGAGCGCAGATCCGGACTGGTTACTTATATTTCGAGGAGGTCTTCTCTTCGAGTCTCATTGATTGTTAGTTGATGTAATTATATTATGTTTGCTTTTATATTCTAGTTTGGTAGTAGATTTATTTCCACTCGACTATCATCCTTTGATACTTCATATTGAGATTTAGTTACATAGTTATTGGTTATTTATTTTTTATGATTTTTGTGGATGAAATTTAGTTATGTCCGGTGACTTGTGACTTATATATACCACTGTTGAATTATTATTCATATTACAGCGTACGTGTGTTATGGTTTCCATATATTGGAGTACCATATACATACGGCTGGCATGCTTACGTATTCCTAGTCCTACGTATTTGGGGACTGGGGCGTGACAGGGTATGATAATCAAAATAACTAAGAGTAATAAAACTAGAGCATGATATGGAATAAGAAACCCTATTCTAGATCTCTATAGATGTCACCTCATAGTCTACAGGGTAAGAGCAGTCTCAACTATAGCATCACTCCAAATTTTAGGAACGTAGAGCACGGCAACGTTCACGTCCCAGTCCCAAAATACCTAGGACTAGAAATACGTAAGCATGCCAGCCGTATGTATATGGAGACTCCAATATATGGAAACCATAACACATACGTACATTGTATTATGAACAATAATTCACATGTGGTATATAATTAACACAAGTCATAGGGCATAACTAAATCTCATCTACAGAATAAATAACCAATCTACTATATAACTGAATCTCAATATGAAGTATCAAGGAATGATAGTCGGGTGGAAATAAATCCACTGCCAAACTAGAATATAAGAGAAACCACATAAGAACATCTAATGAACAATGAGACTCGAAGAGAAGACCACCTCGAAAGAGATAAGTAGCAAGTCCTGATCCGTGCTCCTACGAATAGTCAAGATCTTCTATACCTGGAAAGGGACCAGGTCCTCAGAGGGACGTAACAAGATACATAGAAGCATGCCAATTGAATACAGTAAATATGCATAATAGACAAAAAATATATAAGTACGTTGTACAAGATAATCTATATGAATATGCATAATGAGGATAAATTTTCGACGTATAGGCATGGGTAGGCTACTCTATCTAATCTCATAACTCACACACACGTCAAAAATATCAGATATCGTCATACCTCAAGGGTAGCTACCAGCGCGATACCAAAAATCGATATACCTCGAGGGTAGCGACCAGCACAACACAACTACCATAGTGCGTGCTAGTTACTATGGTTTACCAGAGTGGTTATAGCCCATTCGCCTACTGATTGTCCTCCCCTCCCATGATACTATGTGTCAAGTATGTGTCAACATATATATAGTATATAATTATGACTGAAAGAAAACACATATGCAATGAATATATAAAATATAATAAGCATGCAAAAGTACTATAAGCAATTTGGCAAGGTATCTTGTCTGGTCTGAAAAGGATAAAGTCACAACTCAAGGCATCGTCCGATCTACCCGTCACATAAATTAAATAAGTTAGGTTACAAAAGTGGGTGAATAGTTTCCACCATTTTAATCTATTTTAACTCTGAATAAAATAAATTAAAATAGTATTTTAATCTTATTATAATCTTATTTTATTGTTAAACCCTAATTTTGGTCCAAAAAAGTCAACTTTACGTATTTGTGATCCGTGGCACGCAAATCGAGGCAATCTGAAAATCTCAAAAATACGAAATCACGTCTGATTTCGAACAGCTGGCACTTTTAGAATTTTCTAGAAAAATAGGTTCATAAATTATTAAAATAATTTATATATTCTGAAAACTAACCTTTATATGGTTCTAACAAAAAAAACTAGAGCGCGTTTGGAGTCCGGAGATAGGAGATATCGTCTTTTTAAGTCGTCATAACTACTAGAAAATGAGACTGAATTTATGACAAATTTTAACTGTTTTTGGACGAAAAAAAGGAGTTTGGGGAAGAAAAATATGAAAGAAGAGTTTATTCCATAAGTCTAATAGATATTTATAATGGTGGAGACTACTTAATTGAATACGACTAGGATTAGTTAATTTGAATATGATTATGATCAGTTTAAATAAGGATAGGATATGCATGAAGTTTGCTTTCCTAGTAGGCTCAGGATTTGAATTAATTTAAAATAGAGTTTGAGTTTATCTCAATAATTTATAATCTTAAATAGAATTAAAGATAATACAAATAATTTATATATAATCTTATTAATATCTATTAACACTAAATTAGCATCTATCTAATATTAAGACTATATATATCCAAATAAATCATGAATAATTTAAAAATCTAAATAAATTTCTTAAAATTCTAAATAAATTACAGAAAAATATAATTAAATATCTTAACCTAAAATAAATATTTGGTAGTAACAATATGCAAGTATGGTCTCATAGTAAATCTTTAAATTCTTAGAAATTTACGTTCCCAATGTTTTAATTACCTAAAAATTCTAGAAAAATCTCCAAAAATCTAAAATAGCCTAAAAATGATTCTAAATAAATATTTATATAAGTAAATATATCTAGAAATTTATTTTCGAATTAACTAAGAGAATACTCTAAAGAAATTCAATATTTAAAATAATCTATAATAAATATAATAATATAAAATACATATAAAATACTTATTTTGGGTGAGGGGGTTTACAGTCTACCCAACTTATACAAAAAATTTTGAAATTAAAAATAAGGAATTATTTGTTAAATTTTTTACATTCGTATCTAAGGCAAGTCAACCGCAATCTTCTGAAAAATTTAAATGACAAAAACTATTCAAATCCATCATAATCTCTTCAAAATTAAAATAACCAATGTTTAAATCAAAATTTAACCTATCATAATCTCTTTTAGATTTTTAAATAATCAACATCCAAATTTAATTCAAATCTATATGACATCTTCAAGATTTAAATAACCGACATCAAATTTTACATCACGTTTTCCAACTATCGTAATCACCTATAAATTTTAAACAATTCAAATCAAATCTTATTCCTATATTTCAACTTAAGAATTTTTTACTCTTCAAATGTTAAATTTAATTTTTATTATCAATATTTCAAATAGGTGATCCAACAATCAAAATTCAACTTTTAATTCAAATCATCAAATTGTAAAATTCTGAATTCAATCCATCAATGTTCATGTTTAGAGTTTTATTATTTATTTTTATTTTCTCAAGATTTAAATCGTTAATTCAATCTCTAATATTCAAAATTTAAATTATGTGCTCAAATTATAAATATTAGGTCTGCAATATCAAAATTTTAAATTTTATTCTATAAGGCATTATTATCTTTAAAGTTAAATCCTCATCATTTAAATCATTCTTCTAAAAATTCTTAAAATTAAAATGACTTAAATCTCTCAATCTAATGTTACTCTTGATTACAATCTAAATTTTTTTTACCTCAAGTTGACAATGCAACTTCTACCCAACTTAGAATTTACCAATCTATCACATAGGTTATATATTTAAGAAAAACTTCCTCAAATTATTTAATCATGTTATTCAATCCAAAAAATATCTCACATGTTTTATGTCCTTAATTACAAAAGGTAGTCACCAAGTAATATAATTGGCCTATGGAGTATATCTAGTACTCTGTATATCAAACTTATACCAAGCATGAGCATTCGTCTTTCCGAAATAGTGGAAGACGAAAAACAATAATAAAGAATTCAAGGAGGAGGTGATAGAATACAAGTACGGGGTTCAAGGCGATTTAAAGAATTCAAAAAAAAAAGTTGTCAGGGCAGTTGTGGATTGAAGTCTTATTTTGGTAAATTTTTATTTGCATGCTCATATCAGTACAATTATGTAACCAATACGATATGCTCGAACATGTCTAGAGGGCAAGTATATTTGTCTACTAGTCAACTATATATCTCAATCCACGTAAAGTAGTTATGCGAAGAGCGAACCAAGCACACTAAGGTTGATTCGACCATAATACACCGATTCTAAATAGACCATGTATTAGAGTATGCACCCAATAATACATATGTCATGAACAAACTCGATAAAAGAATAAGCTTGCAAAACTAGGCTATAATATAGCAGCATAATTCGAGGTAGTACAGAAAATATAGGTACGCTGGATTATGATGAGGGAAAGTACAAAATAATTCAAGTTCACCAAGACGATAAGACTCGTCCGATGTTGTGCCTCTACAGTTGCCATATTAACTTCTTTTCTAAGTCTCTAGTCGACCAAATGGGGGCATGGGCCTCTAAGTTCTACAGTCTAGATAACCACTATCTTCTTATGCAAACCTATAGTTGGTGTCATTCAATTATACTTCATTAATGGTTCAAAAGGACTATGTGATACTAGGTTATAAGGCATACTACCTAACTTACAAGAATTTAACTAATAGTGTTATTGAACAATGGAGTGTATATACTTAGTATAAGTCACCTTCCTAACCCCTATCAAGCACGAAAGAAAGATAAGATTGACGTTGTGAAAGGATCAAGCAAGATGCAATGCAAGCAATCAAATAAGAATGCGAAATAAAATCAAGGGAGGTAATTAAATAAGTGGATGAGATCATATACTCTAATCATATGTGAAGGCTTTCTCGGTACAGTAATGCAACCGAGACAATAAGCTCTCGACCTGCATGGGCCACGACAAAAATATGTCACGTCCAGTACCAAAATACGTAGGACTAAAAATACGTAAGCATGTCAGCCGTATGTATATGGAGACTCTAATATATGAAAACTATAACACATACGTATGATGTATTATAAAAAATAATTTATATATGGTATATAATTAACACAAGTCACAGGACATAACTAAATCTCATCTACAGAATCAAATAGAAATAAATAACCAATCTACTATATAACTGAATTTCAATATAAAGTATCAAGGAATGATAGTCGGGTGGAAACAAATCTACTTCCAAACTAGAATATAAGAGAAATCACATAAGAACATCTAATGAACAATGAGACTCGAAGAAAAGACCTCCTCGAAAGAGATAAGTAGCAAGTCCTGATCTGTACTCCTGCGAATAGTCAAGATAGTCTATACCTGGAAGGGAGCCAGGTCCTCAGAAGGACGTAACAAGATACATAGAAGCATGCCAATTAAATACAGTAAACATGCATAATAGACAGAAAATATATAAGTACGCTGTACAAGACAATCTATATGAATATGCATAATGAGGATAACTTTTGACGTATAGGCATGGGTAGCCTACTCTATCTAATCTCACAACTCACACACACGTCAGGAACATCAAAAATCGACATACCTCAAGGGTAGCTACCAGCGCGACACCAGAAATCGACATACCTCGAGGGTAGCGACTAGCACGACACAACTACCGTAGTGTGTGCTAGTTACTACAGTTTACCAGAGTGGTTATAGCCTATACGCCTACTGATTTTCCTCCCCTCCCATGATAATATGTGTCAAGTATGTATCAACATATATATAGTATATAATTATGACTGAAAGAAAACACATATGCAATGAATATATAAAATATAATAAGCATGCAAAAGTACTGTAAGCAATTTGGCAAGGTATCTTGCCTGGTCTGAAAATGATGAAGTCCCAACTCAAGGCGTCGTCCGATCTACCCATCACATAAATTAAACAAGTTAGGTTACAAAAGTGGATGAATAGTTTCCACCATTTTAATATATTTTAACTCTGAATAAAATAACCTAAAATAGTATTTTAATCTTATTATAATCTAATTTTATTGTTAAACCTAATTTTGGTTCAAAGAAAGTTAACTTTACGGATTTGAGATCCGTGGCACGCAAATCGAGGCAATCTGTTGACCAAAAATTCAACCAACTCAAATCCTGAATTTGTGTGTAAAATCCTATAGATTTTAGCACTACATGAATTCTTGAATCGACGGTTTTCATAAAATCACAAGTCGGTAAAGACTTATGGCCACAAGGACGCACAGATGACAATTTTTGGTAATTTTCTATTTACGTCTATGTTGCACCAATTTTACAGTAGATTAACTTACATTTTAAATTCTGAAAATATTATTTTATGTAATTTCATCATGTAAACTTTTTAAAACTTCAAACGGTTCATGATTCCGAATTCGGGATCTCCCGAAATCTCAAAAATACAGAAACGCGTCTGATTTCGGACAGCTGGCACTTTTAGAATTTTTTGGAAAATAGGTTCATAAATTATTAAAATAATTTATATATTCAGAAAACTAAATTTTATATGGTTCTAACAAAAAAAAATGGAGCGCGTTTGGAGTCCGAAGATAGAAAATATCATCTTTTTAAGTTGTCATAACTACTAGAAAATGAGGCTGAATTTATCACAAATTTTAACTGTTTTTTGACGAAAAAGAGAGGAGTTTGGGGGGAAAAATATGAAAGAAGAGTTTATTCCATAAGTCTAATAGATATTTATAATGATGAAAACTACTTAATTGAGTACGACTAGGATTGGTTAATTTGGATATGATTAGGATCAGTTTAAATAAGGATAGGATATGCATGAAGTTGCTTTCCTAGTAGGCTCAGAATTTGAATTAATTTAAAATAGAGTTTGAGTTTATCTCAATAATTTATAATCTGAAATAGAATTAAAAATAATACAAATAATTTATATATAATCTTATTAATATCTATTAACACTAAATTAGCATCTATCTAATATTAATACTATATATATTCAAATAAATCCTGAATAATTTAAAAATCTAAATAAATTTCTTAAAATTCTAAATAAATTATAGAAAAATATAATTAAATATTTTAACCTAAAATAAATATTTGGTAGGAACAATATGCAAGTATGGTCTCATAGTAAATCATGGAAGTCCTAGAAATTTACGTTCCCTATGTTTTAATTACCTAAAAATTCTAGAAAAATCTCCAAAAATGTAAAATAACCTAAAAATGATTCTAAATAAATATTTATATAAGTAAATATATAAAAAAAATATTTTCAAATTAACTAAGAGAATACTCTAAAGAAATTCAATATTTAAAATAATCTATAATAAATATAATAATATAAAATACACACAAAATACCTATTTTGGGTGAGGAGATTTACAGCAACCCCTAAAAATGTTATCCAATTATGATGGAACGAGTACAACTCCAATAACAGTTCCAATACATTACAGAAGCTATGAAACAGTAATAATAATGACATACATGAAGAGAAATATATAAATGATATCATATCATAGCAAGTACTGAGAAATATCATGGCAAGTATTGAGAAATCGGTTAATAAGAGCAATATGTCATAGTCAACATGTATGAAGTAAAATAGAGAAGAACTCAATATGGCATGTATCAGCATATATGTGGTGGAATAAAGAAGCACTATAACTAACTAAGTATTTTAAAATATTAGTTACGATATGTAATCGGCTTGGGCCTAACAGGGAATATAATAAAAGAGAGCTAGCTCAATCATATGTGAAGTATATGATTAGCTAGTAGCCACGGTCTACACTACCACACGGTCTACAGGGTATGATCACATATTCAACTAATACTTTCTTCGCCCCCGACTAGAACAATAGATCCAAATTATGATACGTCATAACACGTAAATCACTATACATGGTCTAAAATACGATGCACACTAATCACTAAAATAATCATGGAGAAACAAGGTATTTACTGAGGAATAACATCTCGTAACAGGGGTCCAAAATATATCAATCCGTGTACCATTATATTAGGAATCAAATATAACAATAATAAGTATATGTAACATAGAAACTATTAAGTAAAGAAAACTATCGGATAATGTACTCACTTGTGGTTTAGAGCAAAAAATACCAATCAGTATTCGAAGTGGAGTCCAAGTGACTTATATATCAATTTTCTATGTCAATAGGTGTTTTGGAATCATAAACATGCTTAATTAACTCTAATTTAGGTTTCCAGGTCAATTTTAGGTCAATGGATAAAATCAGGTCAATAACCTAATTTTGGGTTCACAAATACCTATTAAGTTGGTCTATATAGTCATATTAGCTAATACTAGCTATTTCTAGGTTTTCTAGGTCAATATTCTATAGGTATAGGTATTCTAGGTATCATATACTATATGTATAACTATCTTGACTCATAAATAATAATATCTTACAATATCTTTTCTATTTACCAAATATCTTAACCCGTATCGTAGTATCTCATTATTACCTAGACCAATACACATTACCTAGCCAATATCCTAGACACTTATCCCGTATCCAAGATACTATCCAATTCTAGTCTCAATACCTTGGTACTATCTAGGATACCTCACTCTCAACTTACCTCACTGACCTACAATCCTTGGTACTTGAGTACCATGGTACCACACTATCTCATGGTACCCAAAGTATCACAAGATACTAAGGGATTCCTACTACCTACACTAACATGCTAGTCTTCACCTCACACTCAAACTTACCATGCTCAAAGACACTTGAGTATCGTGATACCAAGTACTAAGGTATTTTCTTACCTTCACCCTAGGCTCAATACCCAACTCACTTGACTCTAACCCAACTCACCACTATGATACACCAACCCTCATGATACTAATTAGCTCAACTACATATCTACACAACATGGTATCAATCCCAAACCATATGATAACAACACAACACACATACTAAGACACTCCTCACAAACATAAACCAAACATCAAACACCCCTCATGCACCCTCTAGTATCATACTACACCATGGTACCAAGATACTCTTTGCTACTTTATTCCTACACCAACACCACCATGATACCAACCTAAAATCATATGAAACATCAATATATGCACGAACCAATGAATATCCTATCCCTTGGGTTTTATATTAATCTATATCTAAGTTATATCTTTAGTCTATTGGTGATATAACTATGGCTATATGCATATTTTTAGGAATACCCGTAAAAACCTATGTTGTATGGTCATTTTCCTACTTGTAATTAATAATGTACCTTTTAGACCTATTCAATAAATGTTTGTGTTAAAGTATGTCATAGTCCTACGTATCAGTTTTTCAAAATTTTAAACGGATCATATTTTTGAGTTCGAAAGCTCCTGGAATCGCAAAAATACATAAACACGTTCATTTTTTGGACACCTAATGCTCAAACAATTTTACAAAAAGTACCAGATCGAATTTGGCTTATTAATTTATATATTTGGAAAGTTAACTTTGATGCGGGTTTTTAAAAAAAATAGAAGATTAATCGGAGTCCTGATTTAGGAGTTATGATATTTCTAAGTTGTTATGACTGCTAAAAATGAGACTGAATACTATAATAAATTAGGGCTATTTTGGACAAAAGAATACATATATACACCTAATTGACAAATATGAACACAATTACATAAGAATCACCAATTCTAACCACGCGTATCATAAAGTACCATGACACGAACCTAACGTATCCTAATTAGAACACAAGGAATTGGTTCAGTTTAGATTTCTAACAAAGAAATTGGTAGGAAAAAAAAATTTAGCTATTGAGAGTTGGATCCCAATAAAACTTCCCAAATTGGACACAATGATGGTGCAATGGACATGATCCTCCTAGTTAGGCTCCTCTCCAATGGTCCTCCTTGTGCTTCAATGCTCTAGGCCTCCATGAGAATGAGTTGAGTGGAGTGGTTTGGAATGGAATGAAAATTTGAGAAAAATTGGAAGTGGCTTGAGGAAGAAGAAGAATTGGGATAAATGAAAAAAAATGGGAGGAGAGAGAGAGAGATAGAGAGAGAGAGAGAGAGAGAGAGAGAGAGAGAGAGAGTGTGTGTGTGTGTGTAGGCCATATATATGGGTGTGGTCGAGGGAAATCACAAGTTGTCATTTCACTCCCTAATTAGTTTTCTAGAATTATCATGAATGAAATCTTTTTGGTTAGGAGGAATCTAATTAGTTATAAGAATGTATCTAACTATTCTAGAAGAGAATATTCTTTCCATGACAACTAAAACTAATTAATTCTAATTAACTAGTATTATAACTAATATGAATTAGTATAACTAACACTAACTAACACTAACTATATAATTAGAAATCAATAGAGAAATGACAAAAATATCCCTCTCCTAATTTTAGGTGGATACAGATAATGAGCCTACATATTTTAATCAGGTTGTGAAACATGCAGAGTGGCGACTTGATGTGTGCTAAGTTTGATGCCTCGCAATACAAAAAAACCTGGTCGTTGGTGCCTCAACAATCTTATATGAATATCTTGCCAAATAAATGGGTATTTCAATCAAATGGCGGGAGGATGATTCATTGAATGGTACAAGGCCTCATCAACAAGAATGCTTGATTTTACTTAAACGTTTAGTTTTTGTTGTCAAACACGCCATAATTTGTACAGTTATCGCCTTGGCGGTTCATCATCATTGGCACATTTGTCAACTTGACGTTTCTAACTGAGGAGGTATACATGCAGTAACCAACGGGGTTCAGTGATCCAAAATTTTCCAACTATATATGTGTGCAAAATTTATAAGTCTCTTTATGCTTTAAACCAAGCACCTTGTGCTTGGTTTACACGCTTTTCTAATTATCTTGAAAATCTTGGTTTTATGTTCTCACGAATCCAAGAGTGACTATTCTCTATTTACTTATTACCGCAAGGAGGTCCTAGTTATCTTACTCATCTACGTTGATGACATCCTAATCACCGACAACCACGCTTCCTATATCTCTTGGTTTATTACTCAACTTGGTCTATTGTTTTCAATGAAAGATCTGGGCCGATTGCATTACTTTCTTGGCGTAGATGCCACTTATGCAAATTATGGTTTGTATTTGACTCAGAAGAAGTACATTGCGGACCTGCTTTTTCGTATCAAATTTCAACATGTCAAGCTAGTGTCAATTCTTGTAACCACTAGAAAGAAACTTAGTATTCATTATAGGGATCCTCTTCCTAATGCCTCTACATATCGAAGCCGCTTTTGTGCACTTCAATATATGACGATATCTCGCCTAGATATTTCATTTGCACTAAATCAAATATGTCAGTACATGAACAAACCCACAAACTCTCATTGGTTTGGTGAAAATACATTTTGAGGCACCTGAAGAAGACTCATGACCATGGTTTGTTTTACAAGCTGAG